>JAHWFO010047778.1:1297047-1373121 GCA_023313115.1 Rhysida immarginata | reverse complement strand
ACGGTGTATTTCTATCGCTGCCCGTTTAGTTTTTATTGATTTTTCAAATATACCGGTCATTTTTGAAACACCCGGTATTTTGATCTGCCAACATGTTTACTCATGGATCTGCTTAAGAAAATATTTGTATGAAGATTCGAACTTGAGGCGTTCAACAATGAACAGTGAACAATAGAGAACTTTATAGGATTTTAATACCTGTAGTTAGGCTAGTGTAAGTCATGAACGATGATGGCTGATAAAATGAAGGAGATGAAAGTTTTGGGAACCAATGAATCTCCAATAACCTTAATACAATTCGAAAAGAAGGTATATTAACATAAACACATATTCTATTAAGGGCGTATAATTAAAGGTAGATATATGGTTATATCTAACGAATATTTTAATTACAGAATATTTGACGTACACATAATTGCCTTTGATAATGATGCACTGATCTCAGAGCGTAAGAAGAGAATGATGGCTTCAGTGTTGAAACTCTTGCGTTGCATACGGATCCTTTTTCCACGGTGTTCTGCACTTCCTTGTCGCAGGTGACCCGATGACCTGTCAGTGATTTTTTAAGGGACCGAAAATATGGGAATCACATGGGGAGATGTCAGGTTTGTACGGTGTATGTTTGATGAATTCCCATCGAAATGTTTCCAGCAGGTGGATGGTTTTTTTGGCCACAAGTGGCTTAGCGTTGTCATGGAACAGCGCTATCCATTTCGAGAGAATCTCTCTGCACTTTTTTAGGTGGCCCGTTTCGGTTTCAGCAACCTGTTGCAGTACCGTTCAGCGTTAACTGTTTCACCCCGTTCTAACCAGTCGAGGAGTATGGGTCCTTCTTCGTCGAAAAAGAAACTAAGCATCACTTTTCCGGCATTCATGGCAGAGTGAGCTGTTTTTCGACGTGGGGAGCCGGGATGACGCTACATATATCGACAAGCATATTTACCAACTTCGATTAGATAGAACGGCGCTAAGTGAAAGTATCCTTTTCATTTGGCTACACCTTATATGAATAAGAAATTACTTTAAATTCGGATCTGCAAGGTAAATAGAAAATATATAATAAAAATTCACATCTAACGTTTTAACAGCAATGACATCATTTACATAATATACTTAATAAATAGCATTAAATTTATTCATCTGAGTTTACATTTCATTAGAGCCTACGAACTGGATACTGCTCCAATCAGCCCTAATGACATGTAGATAGCGTTAATGCTTCCATGTCCACAGTGGCGCAATTGGTTGGCGCGTCTGCATGGTGAGCAGAAGGTTCCTGGTTCGAAGCCAGGCTGTGGAATTTTCTTTCCATTTAATAAGGTGGATGTGAGGATTTTGTAAGAATTTCAAAAAATTTGCAGATCTTTACAGTTTTAATGATTTTAATATTGAATTTGCTTATTTAAAGGGACAGTCCACTCTAAATGAAAGGGGGGTCAAATAGATTCATATTTTATTTCTTTTCATTAATTTATATGTTTATCTTAAAAAATGTTCTGTTGCTATTTAAAAATACTGAAAGTTTCGTGTACTTTCTTTTGGAGCGGAGTTACGGCTTGATACGATTATGACGCGCTACGTTCCTTCGTAGTGATACGTCAGAGGGGCAAATTGCAAGTAGTGCATTTCGTTCCTACAGCAGCAGCACCTGTAGATAGAATTGAGAGATAGGTTTTTCTCTATAGGCGACATTGCAGTCACTCCAATCGCGCGTTAGGTTAGGTTAGTTTGATATTAAACATTTAAACAATTATTATAAACAATAATGGTGAAGAAGTGTATCAAACACTCTCTTCTTCGGTGTTCATCGCCCGACAGTTCGCGCATGAGCACCATGTTGAATGCAACTCCAACATTAAAATCTTCTCGGTCATCTAGTTGTTTTAATGAAACTGTTTTCACTGGCTCCTTTTCCTCAGAATCGAATATGTAAGGTTCCAAACAAATTTTTTTTGACATATTCTAGTAAATGAGCCCTTACGAACAGCCGAAAGTCAATGCATAGGTTAAGAAATACCTTATTTTCTTAATCTATGGTCAATGCATTTACTATGCAAAATTTTTGAGTGATCAAGCTTCTGGAAACTGCGATGTCACAGACGTGCACACGCAAAGGAATTTGTACATGCATGATAGAAAGTAGTACCACGTTCTTCTTCGTAGTTCGGCCTTATGATAAAAATTAATGTGAAATATAGTTGTTTTATTTTGAATTTATAATGATTACATATGTTTTACCCTCCTTTCATTTAGAGTGGACTGCTCCTTTAAATCATAACTATTGTATTTATTATCTCAGCTATACATTTCTAATATTACTAAAAGCTGAGCGTAAAGAATTCATTGAGTGAAAAATAATTTATTTTTGTACAAGATTGCTTTCAGAAACGCACAACAAGAAATTAATTCCCACGAGAAGGATATACGAAAGTATGTAAAGGAGTGAAATTTAGTATGCCGATTCCTCCAGGCAAGCTCTACATTAATATGATGTTTGGGCCAGATTGTCCCAATGAGGTCGGAGTTGTGGGGGTGGCAGTCACTTGGTCTTTAGAACTACGGCAACATATGGCATGTGATATATCATTCGTTCGGAAATGATGAGAAACTAAAGATAGAGCTTTATTACGTTTTCTAAATATTACGTTCGAGAAATTCGAGAAAACCAATCTTTCGATTAAAAAAATTGGGGGAAGGGTTAAAAAGTGCAGATAAATAAGTAAAAATAGATGATTTCAGGGCTTCCGCTACTTTTTTCCTCGGGGATCTTAATTTCTTGTTATTAAGTAGCGGAAGAGCTTATTGTTTTCACAATATCCGTCCGTCCATCCCGTTCTTAAATTTTGCATTTTTTTGAGGTAGAAAATTGAAATCCAGAATGTAGTTCTAAAGGCATGTCCACCTTCACTATTTAGTTTGTTTTGATTGGTGCACTGGGGTCAGAATTACGGGGGGGATGGGAATCAGAGAGGCTAAAAGATCTAAGGTGCGTCCCATAATTATAAAGTCAATGGGATATCTTGCTATAAATTCACAAAAAAAGGAAACCGAACAAATTCCTTTGAGAGGTACCTTTATTAAAACTAAAAAAAAATATCTGAAGCACAGGAAAAATTGTTTACTTTCAACGAAAAAAAAAGAAGCAAAAACTTGACAATTTTCCTGCCCCAAAATGATAAAGCCAACATTATATAATGTTACATTTTAAAAAGATTTCAAGTAAGATCGAAATAAAACTTATGCAAATCAGTAGGGAGATTCCAAAACTTTATGGGGTAAACCTAGCAGATCATTTTGTCAATTGCCGCAGCAGTTGTAAGTAACAATGTCTCGTGGAAAACCACTGAATGAGGAAGAAAAGGGAAAAATCGATGCTTTATTAGAAGAAGGCTATTCTGCTCGGAAAATTGCAAAGAGACTAAACAAATCACATGCAGTTATCGACAATTTCATCCATTTGGGTGATAATTATGGTCAAAAAAAGTCTTTGAACGAATTATGGCGCTGATTGAACGTCCGTTTCAAAGACTTATTAATAATGAGCATAAAATGAGGATGCAGTGACAAAACATTAATAAGGCAGCGTCTACTGATGAGGCAAAGGAATCAATCACGCGTGTCTTCCTTGAGCTCCCTATCAAACGTCCAGACGACTGGCAAACATTTGTGTCTGGAAAAGAAAGAGAAAGAACGAGTATTGGTCAGAGAAACTACAGCTAAAACAGAAAAATCTATACGGGTATTGGAAACATCTGAACGGGAGTTTCGAATAGAGCAAGATAATATAAGAGCTTCTACGTCAAGGGCAAGAAAAACTTGAGTGTAAAGCATCTGGTGATGCTCCACAGTGGTGAGGCAAGTCAAGAAGAGTTTAGATAAAGTCCCGGTATATCACCTAGAATTCCTGTTTTTCGTATTTTTCGTAGAATGGATAATCCCTTTGCACTGTGTTGTATTGATTGAGTTATTATTTCACCAATTGGAAGTTATAATTTAATTTTTTGAGATTGTTCTTTTCACCTACAAGTGTAATTATCCCGGGCCAGGCCGGGTAACTCTGCTAGTATTTCCATAATGGGCGACATTTCAAAATGTTTTACAAGGTCTTGAAGTGTTGGAAAAAGTTCATTCCTACTCCTCCAAAAAAGCAGAGTACACCAAAACGTTGAAAATCGAAGTGGAACATAATTCCAGGAGCAGTTCTGAAAATAACTTTTGTAGAGATCCTGAGAAATATGCTGAGAAGAAAAGCCCATTATGAATAGTTCCAGATTTTTAAAATACATACTTTAACGTTTTCGAGTGCAATTGTCACTCATCTTCAGAAGCCAGTAAGTTAGTTCCATTGTAAATAGGGAAAGGGTAGGGTGTTTTTTAATATTTTTTAAATTATTTTTTCTGTTTTCGTTTTTAGCTGGGTCTTTTCTCAATTTTTGTGAATACGGAGGATTGATTCAGATAAAATGAGACGACTTTGCAGTTCTGTTACGATGGTGTAATACCATGGCGCCACCATCGGTTGTGTACGATGTGAGAACCACGTTGTTGGACTATCTCCCGGCACCGTAATTTCCACTGAAGTAGGCTGAGTTTGAGGGACTCCATGGGAAGTTCGTTCCACACCTTCTGACACACTTTTCATAGCCCATCAACGGTTCTTGGTCAGCGACTTCCGAGCCGTCGTTTCAGGAGACCAAAACCACAGAAATCCATCGGTGATGCTTTAGGAGATTTTACAGGCACATGAGAGAAGGGAATAACTCGTATGCCCGTCTCCTGTTCCATCTTCCTGTAGTAAGCCACTTTGACTTGGCAGTGTGGCTTGATGCCTTGTCCATGTGGATCCAAACTTTTGATTGCTCACCAGGATACAGACGTGGGATATCCTGCCGATAAATGTGGTCCACTAATTTTACAGTTTCCAGGAAGTAAGCTGCACTAATTTTACAGTTTCCAGGAACTCGACGAATCGTGAGCAGTCCACGTGAACAATATCCGGCAACCACGAAGCCCTTTGAAAACTTTTCCTTGCACCTTCGGACAAAATCGGACCTGGCATTACCCCCTCTTTCGCGATAGTAAATTGCCCTGGGTTTGTTGGTGTCATCGAGGTACACCCAAGCTTCATCCAAGGAGACAACCCACTTCCATCGGTACCCGGTCATTTGGCTGACGGACATTTGACCGACGGACACTTGGCCGACGGACATTTGGCCGAACGGACATTCGACCGAACGGACATTTCGCCGAACGGACATTCGACCGAACGGACATTTGGTCGAACGGACATTTCACCGACGGAAATATGACCGAACGGAAATTTAACCGACGGAGAAATGCCTGCATTTCATCGACATTTGGACATTCGGCGTAAAGAGATGTTTTCGGCAATTTAATTCATTTAATGGGAAAAAAAATGTTTAAAGGAGGTTATTTCGTATAACGAATCTTATGAATCAAATCTGTTTAATTCTTTCTACTAAGCAAGCATATTGTATGGACCTTTAAAATTATTCTTTTTTGTATGTCTTTTTAAATAAATGTTTGTTTTCATAAGGTTAGGTAGGTTAAGATGGGAACGAGAGAAAATGCAACTTAGGGTCATGTATTATTAAATAATATCGATTCTTTTCCCGTATGTCTTTTTAAATGAATATTTTACTTCTATAGAATGAGATACTCATTAGTGATGGGCGATATTTGATACCATTATCGTGTATAAAAAATTTATTCATACACATCAAAAAATTCTGTTCTGCTTTATGAGGAGACATAAACATTCTTAATTGGATAGTATCAAATATGAAAATCAACTGATAATGGGTTGAGTATTTCTGACATTTTTTCAATGTAGAGTTTCTTTTTCAGAGTTTTCAATGATATGGAAACTCTACCCGAATATCTGACATATATAGTGCATGGCGTAATTATGTAATTTAAAACATTAATGGGATTTCACTGCTGAAAACGTGGACCGTATAGAAAGCCATCTCTTTACAAACCTAACCTAATTATTAGGGATGTGCGATATTCATTTGCCGTTAATCGAATAGACTAATTGAATAAAATTTTAGTAATCGGCGATTTTATTCGAATGGCTTGGAAATTTATTCGACTAAATCACACAAAACGACTAATTTTTTAAAGAAATTAACAGTGTCTAGCAAAACGATTTCGTAAAATTCCCTGACTTTTTCCGGGGATGAGCCTTCGGATTAGTTTAATAATGGAAACAAAAAAACGCTGGAATGAATCGAAATAATCGAATAAAAAAATCCGATATAGTTACTAAGGACCAAAATATCGCGATATTTATTGATATCGAAGAATATCGCACACCCTTATACTTTAGTATGGCATATTTTAGAGTCATCGATACTGTCAGAATTTTCTCATTTGATACTATCCGATATTAGAATTTTTATGTCTCCTCATAAAGCAGGACAGAAACCTGATGTGTATGGAATAAACTTTTAATACCACGATACTAATATCAAATATTGCCCATCACTAATGAGTATCTCATTCTATAGAAGTAAAATATTCATTTAATAAGACATACAACAAAAGACTTGATATTATTAAATAATACAAGACCCTGAGTTGCATTTTGTTCGGTTCCCATCTTAACCTACCTAACGATATGAAAACAAACATTTATTTAAAAAGACATACAAAAAAGAATAATTTTATAGGTCCATACAATATGCTTGCTTAGTAGAAAGAATTAAACAGATTTGTCTCATAAGATTCGTTATACGAAATAACCTCCTTTAAACATTTTTTCCCCCATTAAATGAATTATATTGCCGAAAACATCTCTTTACGCCGAATGTCCAGATGTCGGAGAAATGCTTGCAAGCATTTCTCCGTCGGTTAAATTTCCGTTCGGTCATATGTCCGTCGGTGAAATGTCCGTTCGGCCAAATGTCCGTTCGGTCGAATGTCCGTTCGGTCAAATGTCCGTCGGCCAAGTGTCCGTCGGTCAAATGACCGGGTACCCTTCCATCGGTCACCTGCAAGATGGTTTTCATACAGTTTTCTGGTGTTGGTGAATCGTTCCTGCACGTGCCTGGCCGATAGTCTGTGACCGCGCGCTTTATGACGTCGCTCCAGCCTAAGATTGTCATGAATTATTCTGGAAACTGTTGCCTGTGAAATACCTTTCCTTTGGGCTAGACTTCTGTGTGTGGGGGGATTTTCTTTCAGCACTTCAGACCGGATTTCTCGCACCACCTGAGCTGGGCGTGTTGGCTGGGGCTTGTTTCTGGTCTGCTGAACTTCTAGCAATGCAGTGTAATTTTGAAAGAATCATTTAATGAATAGGAAAAATGATTAAAGAATGAATTAATGAGTATCACAATTGAACGTTAAGTATTAAGAAAATTCTAATGTTATTATTTTTTTTTTTATTTTCGAACAAAACTGTGCGAAAAGGTCAACCCAGACCTCATGTTACGGACTGATATCATCAGAAGACCAGGTAAAAGTTTGTTCGCTAAACCTAGAACGTAAGGATAAAGACGGGATTATGCACGATTTAATGCAATCCTACACGGAAAGTAAAATGCCTAATGGGATTTTTGAAGAACAAATTACAGACAGTAATGCGATAATGTACACATATGATTAGTGTCTCGGAAGAATAAAGCACAGTTCTGTATATCGAATACAAAGAGGATAGAATATCTATTTCTTTTATGGTCAAACAGACAAATCGTGTTTTGCGATTTGGGCGGTTAATTGTCTTTCAGGCCTTTGGATTCACATCTAGTTTCCAGCAGGAAAACTAACCACTTTAATGTACTGTACGTTACCCAGAACCGGAGCGTTACAATAGCTGAATATGAGTTGATTATGAGGCGTTAACATTTTGGTTTTCTAAAGACCCCTGTAAAATCACAATTATCTATATACTTTTCTGAGTTTTGTCGTCCATCTAAAAATGCTAAGGACCCGTGACCATTATATGAAAAGGCCGCCCATATCATCACCGAACCACCACCTTGTTGTCTGCTAAAAATGTGCGAGGCTCTTTCCTTAAATCATGCCAGTAGCTTGCATATCCATCAGGACCATCCAAATTCCATTTCTTTTCATCACTGAAAAGCACACTCAGCCATTTATCACCATATGACATGTGCTGACGAGCCCATTGCGACCTCTTCTTTTGGTGAAGCTTTGTGAGTGGCGGTTTACGTCTCATTTTCTTGTGAATAAGGTAACCAGCTTCTTTAATACGTCTGTGAACTGTATTCTTTGATAGATGAAAATGTGAACTAACAATGATGTTACGTATGGACATTTGAAACACAAAAACTTTCCATGACATCATTGAGGTCATAGTAACGTAATCAGCAAAACAATGATGTCTATTAACTTTTGGGACGGACTGTATCAATTGTGGGCATGGTTCACTGTGAACGATACAGGTGACAGACAATTATTAAAATGAGGAGATCACTACTGATTGCCTAAAACGATTTCTTTATTCGCCTCTTGCAAGTGCAACCATTCCACCGCAAAGCAGTAGTTTAGAGAAATTATTTTCAGAAAGGAAAGCAAAACAAAACAAACATTCCTTACCACAGACATCGTTTACAAGCACTAATACTTTATGAACAGATCTCATATCCTTATACGATACTATTTGGGGATCCAATATGCTAGAAAATACCAATTTTTTTTTGGATTTTATTCAGAAGGAACGAAATTTATTTCTTTTCCGTCAGTGATTGGTTTCCCACATCACAGACAAAAATGGATAATTGTTATGTACAGAAAAAATTAAGTTGCCTTCATAGATAATATTTTTAAATTTCAGTCCACAACAGAGTGCAGTATTAATTAGTAAAAGCTGTTTAATGCTTGCTAAGTACGAGGGGCGATTGATAGATAAGGTCTCCATGGCTGTAACTTTTTTATTTGTTAACCGATTTTCAAATTTCTTTTTGTATCTTATACTCACATTTGTCCTCTATGTAATGCACTATTCACTTTTCGACATAGTCCCCATTCCTTTCCAAGCATTGCGCCAACGCGTGACTAGTTGGGTGAACCCGTCGGAGAGGAATTCTGGAGTTGTTGTCGACACCAGGATTGAATGTCAGCGTTTACCTCGCCGTCAGAACCAACTCATGTTCCTTAAGGGACTCTTTCTTCTTTGGGAAATGGTGAAAGTCGCAATGTGCAAAGACTTTCATATTTGAACTGCAATTTTTTATCTTTGAACTGTAGGCGCTGCAACGCCTCTGGTGTGTGGTGACTCGTGTGCGGGCGGACGTTATCGTACTCCAGAACAGGGTCCAAAGCTGCCATTCAATCCTGGTGTCGACAACAACTCCGGAATTCCTCTCCGACGGGTTCACCCAACTAGTCACGCGTTGGCGCAATGCGTGGAAAGGGATGGGGACTATGTCGAAAAGTGAATAGTGCATTACATAGAGGACAAATGTGAGTATAAGATACAAAAAGAATTTTGAAAATCGGTTAACAGATAAAATAGTTACAGCCATGGAGACCTTATTTATCAATCGCCCCTCGTATATAGTCAAATGTAGAATGGTTCATCGATGTTAACATTATCAGTATAAGTATTTCAATTTTTCGTTTGCATTTTTCAGTAAGGATAAAACTGAAAAAATGGTTAAAGTTTGTAGCCAACATTCCATCAGTGGCTGTATCCAGAGACTTGAGCAATCCCTTCTATGCGGAAAAACTGTACTCCAAATATGATGGGTACCCGGCATAAGCGGTAAAAGAACAGAAAAAAAACCCAGGAGGAATCATTGATCTTTGCCAATAGGGGACCTTCACGAGTCAGTTCCAGTAGCTTCTCACAGATGGCGCATTTGTACTAAGCACCCAATTTCTTCTTAGTAATTAGTTAATGCAACAGCACCTTATTATCCATGATATCGGTGATTAATATTTATTTATTATTTTAAAATAAATTCATTTTTTGACTGAAGGAAATTTATTTCTAAAGCGATGGTAAAAGTTTTTTATTCTATTAAATACAGAATTGATCAAATGGGATTAAACAGACATATCAAAAGTTAAACAACTTTTTTTTTTATTAAAGAATAGCTCAAGATGGGTCTGTGAGGTTTTAACCATACGCCTTATCTCTGATGTTAAATTATTGATGAAAAATAGGAAAGAAAATTGCACTTTCTGGATTCGAACCAGGAACCTTCTTGACGAACCAGGAAACCAAATAATGAAAGCATTACCGTTTGGACCGATCTAAGAGATCAAACCATAATCTAAGACAGATTAAAATTTCTGATATCTACGCTTTGCAATATTATTCGCATCAGATCAGTCAGTAATCACAGGAAATTGTAATAATTCTTTTTAATAATTTTTATCGTTAAAAGTCTCCTTTTGGGCTTGGTTAGAGCAGTTACCTAATCCGCAGGCTGGGACTATCTTTCCTAAGGCGTAATAATAACTAAAGAATAGCAGTTTTAATAATTTCAGCAATAATTTTTTAGATTAATTTTTTGGCAAACAGTGCACGCAGTGCTCGCAGTTACTAAAAGTCAACTTTGCCCATTATAAAAAGTAAGACATTCTTATTAACCACAAATATTTAACAAATTTATCAAGCACGTGAATGCTGAATGCCAAATACGGTCATATTACATGTATTTTAATTACATTAATGACATGAGCTCCATTTGTTATGCAATAAACGTCGAATCGATAATCCATCTCTTGCCACACACGAAGTAACTACTCCCTGGTTTTTGAACTCACTGCCGTAACAATTCGATCTCGCAGATTTTGAAGAGTACAGGAATAGGTGATATATAAATTCTGTCTTTTATGTATCCCCCCCCCCCCCCCCCAGACACAGACAAAAATCGCAGGGGTAAGATGTGGTGACCTTGGAAGCCACTTGAGATGAACAAGATCATATTGCCCACCTCTTAAAATAATACGTTGAACTATCCGAATGCATAAAATAATACTTTTTCTTTATCTAGTGATGTTCATTAGAAATAAATATTTTAAATTTTTTAAATGCTTCTTCTTTTTGAATAACCCTGTATAAAGAACTTACTATACTGTCCATTAACCTATCGGCACTTGCGAAGAGCCCTGTTAAAGTAAGTGTTTTTACTTTTTTTATCTTTCATCATCTGTAGCGTATACATGTTTCACACGTTAGGAGAGTTATTGATTTTACACTTAGTATGCTGTTAAGTTCAGAATTGCAACTGAAACTTGACACTATGTATGCCTGTAAGGACTAACTCAACATCGAATTTTCTTCTTTCTTCTCACCATCAGAAAGCATTAAGTTTAATACAAGTTACCCTTATATTCTCATATCGATCATAGACCTTTAGATATTCGATGGAATAAGGAAAAACGTTGCACTCATGATCTACAGCACTCATAAATATCTCTCATATTTTTAAAGCTATAATGAAAGATTTTAAAACGAATTATAAAATTAAACTGCTTGTTGATTCACCATTAAATTGTACGTTATTGTTGTTATTGCAAAGTCAATTCTAGAAAGGTTATCCAATAAATTAATAAAATATGAATAATAATGAAGAAATTTTTCAACGGATGTAGAAAACAAATTATAAGCAATTTAAAAAAACAAAAAAAAATGTAAACAGAATTTAATAACATTATCTGTCTTTTGTACTAGAAGGCTTTCCCCTTTCTTTTCAAATTCAAAGTAAGTTACTCTAAAATCTTATCTTTAATAGTTAACAGATATATAAATTATAAATATAAATACTCTTAAATTATAAATCATAAATGTTCTGAAATTATAATCGTACTCATGGGCCCCGGAGAAAATGTCTACTTTTGTACTTTCTTGGAAAATGGGAGCTCTGTTATAAATCATTTAAAACAGATTACGCTTTCGCTTTCTTAGAAGCTATAAAGCACGCCCTTATGACTTATTTTAACACTTTATGGCTAAATTCTTAATAAAGATAATAAATGACATTGCACGTTTTAATTTTATTATTCCTTTTCATAGCTGATAAAAAAATTCTTGAAAGAAATACAAAGGTAAACATTTCAGAGGAATAGCAGTAAGTTTATGATTGCTGAATAAGAATATGTCACATGGGTTGATAGTAAAGTGCAAATCACTTTCTTTGACGAATGTAAAGGAGTTGCAGGTAAATTTTACTTCCTTGGTGTTTCTCAGAAATGAAATCTTATCACACAAATTCTTATATTCCATTTCTTTTGTGTAAACATGATTTTATATCCTCTTTTTATTCAGTTTGGGAATCCCAGACCGATATTTAACTGAAATGGTGCAATCTTGAAAGTCAATAAATCGGTTTTAAATATAATTTTCTTTATGTTGATTTTTATTGCATATTATTGCAGAAGGAATCAAGCCTTAAGCTCCTCGCATGTGTTTTGATTTTACACTTTTTGCCATTTGTCTGTTTGTCGTAGTTCGCAACCCAATTTGTGCACGACAAGCAGTCGTTTCGAAATTCATTCAAAGGTAATTTGCCCAATTCATAAACAGTCATATTGCTTGCAGTTCATTTACAAACTGAATTGGCAGTATCATAATTTCTATTTAGGAATCGGTATATTTTCGAACAGTGGAAATTTTTGGAAAATTTATCATCGAAGTGTGTCACGTTCATTACAGTGAGAAAATACCGTGTGTCCCAAAAATGAGCGACGGTTTGAAAAATCAATTAACGAAAGGCGATAGAAATGTACATACGTTTGCTCCGTTCTGCTTAGGAAATCAGGGAATTTATTCCCACCAAATTTAAAAATTAGTCAAAAAAGTTCCTCAATAGATACAGATGATGCTGTTATTCTCTACGTATTCTGTCCTGTCAGATACCTCGCTCAGCATTCTAACTGAAATGTTTGCACGGGCATCTGCGGATTTTATTCTTAGACTGCACCACTTTGTTGCTGCAACTGTCGGTTACTTTGAAAACATTGTTTTATAATTTTTCCACATCTGTTGACAAACTTTGTAACTAATTTTAGAAACTTGGTGCGAATAAATTCCCTAGTTTCCTAAGCAGAACGCAGCAAACCGAAAGGAATTCTGTTAAAATGCTCCCAACGGATAGCTCCCTCCAACTATGGCCCTCTAGCAGTTCTTATCAGTGATTTATTCTTATTGAAAAAATGAAAATTTCATAATCATAACACGGAAGTACTGAGACGAGATTGTTGATAATTTAGAAAAAATTAGTTACGGCGTCGTTATCCAACGATATAAGGGTTTTAGCATCAAACTGTTACGAGCAGTAGTAGGAGGATTCGCTATACTTCAAATAGAGTTCTTTAAATTTTGACGTCAAAGGCTAAGGTCAAAAACTCTCACCGGTGAGAAGAGTTAGCGCTTGGTCGGTCAGAAATCCTAGTGAGAAATTTGTGACGTCATTTTAACGCGGTCAGAAACGCCAGTTAGTGCTGCTATGCCTAACCGGTTAGTCTCACCGTCCTCACCGAGAAAAAGACGGTTAGCCCAGTGAGAAATTACGTCATCATTCTCTCACCAGTGAGGGTTTTTGACCTTAGCCAAACAGTCAAACTCTGACGTCACAAATTCTCCACACAATCAAAACTCCATAGACATTAAAGGAAGTCATTTGGGGAACCACAAATACACATGTTTGGCCCACCCTAGAGGATGCTCTATATTTTTCGCACCGTCCTCTGTATAGGGCCTACGTGTGTACAAAATTTCAAGCCTCTAGGTCAATCCTTTCTATAGTGATGGGATGTGACATAGACACATACAACTAGTTTTTAATTAGGCTAGTAAAAATATTTCAAAATTGACAAAACAATCAAATTAATATAAATACAGATAATTTAAATTGTAAGATAAATTAATATTTAATACTAGCTGATATACCCGACGTTGCTCGGTCTCTTTTTTGATGAAAGTTTGCAATATCTGAATGATAATATACAGTAAAGATTAACACATTAAAAAGCTTAGAATTAAAACAGTAAAAATTCATATAGAAAAACCGAAAAAATATTTAAAAATGTTCCTAATGGAAGACCCTCTAATAGTTCTTCCCGGTTCGTGTTGGAATGTTGTGTATAACTGAGCGAGTTTACCATAGTGCCGGAGAAACAACGTGTGGAATAATGTGTATGGCTCCGAAAGTGGGAGGAAATAGAATGAAAATGAAACAATAGTTTGATCTGATGTTTTTTCAGCCCTGGCTATGGCTGTACAGTAGTTCTCCTATTTTGTGTGACCTGACCTTTAAAAATTCATTTGTTGATCTAAAAATTCAACAATTCCAAAATTCGATGGATGTACATGATCGTTTGTGTCTGTGTACTCTGCAATTCCAACAATTGATAAACTGTTAGGAAATAAACAAATTAACTGGAGCAAACTCCAAGCATCAGGTAAATGATATTAATTAGAAAAATGGGTGGAAAAATTCTGCGACTTGGATTCGAACCAGGAACCTCGACTAATTGGGCTGTCGCAGACATCTGAACAGCCATGCTACCTCTAAGTGTCTTATAGACAACCAAGTAGTCATTACCTGATGTTTGGAATTTAGCTCCAGTTTAATTACTTTATTTTTTATTGTGTGTTCATCAAACTTTCTGATGGTTTGAATAGGAGAATTTCACGATCTGTGAACCGGCTGCTCACCTCCCATTGGGCTTTTTTTCTTGACAAGTTGGTTGTCTTTAAGACACTTAGTGACAGCATGGATGTTCAAGTATCTGTGATAGCCCAATTGATAGAGGCGTCGACCATGACAGTCGAGGTTCCTGGTTCGAATCTAGGTCGCGGAATTTTTCCATCAATTTTTCTAATTGGTAAACTGTTGCAATTCACACTCTGCTATCGAGGTCTTGAAGCAAAACTAGTGCATTCATCACTTCGTGTGATCTAGCAGTCGCAGTTTCTTCTGTTGACACATTTGCATCGACGGCCACAGGGTCACTCACGACTTGTTTAGTTGAAGCAGTGTGCTGGAAAAATCGATACAGCATCGATGGAAGGGGTTGCTTTCTCTGCCGCCTTTCCACTGTTTCTCAATAGTCTGCTAACTCTCCATTATTTCCATTTACTGCTCATTTTTAAAGTTTTTCAAAAAAAATGATAAATTCTAATAACTATCAATTCTAAGAAAAGCACAAAGAACAGGAATTATATGTATTGTTAAAATTTCCGACGCCTTCTCACTGATTCTCAGAGGAGGAAGACCCTTTCAGCTGTATGCTGACGACCATTACGCGAAACTTTAAATTATGGCCAGGAAATTAGAAAGCCTGAAGAATATTATATTTTATAGGAGGGTGTTCCTCGATTTATGCATGTAAGTCGGGTGTCCTCAAAATATTTTTGTTAATGAAGTTTACAAAATGATCGGTCTTGAGATTCATTTACATGTCTTAATGAACATGTCTTACATACATAACTATTTCATTGGCTGAATCTGGTATATTTTCTACAATTTTTGTATTTAATGCCATATCATTTTTGTATTCTGTGTTGCTATCACTACAGTTGAAACAAACAGAGCAGTCTATTGTTGCACAAATTTTACCTTGCATTGTTCGTCATGAGATATATGTTTTTGGTCGGTGCATATAGCTGTGAGATACCTCCTATCAGTATGCGCTGCCATCAATTTGAATACCAATTATTATCGATAAATATTATTTTTTCGAAATCTCATGTAGACAATGACCTTCTTCTTGCTTTGAAGATCAAATGTGCAAATTTCATCAAGATTGAAATTAAGCTATTGATTTATATAAGAAAGAAACACACAAACAACTTTCATCCTTATATATACAGGGAGATTCAAATCGTATGTAAAACAATTTAAGGGGGTATTATAGAGGTCAAGTCTTAAACACAAAAGGTCCTATGAACATGGATCCGAATTTGAACGATAACTGAGATATGAACAGAATAAAAATGCCGCCACCAAGATATCAACAACTTAATAACTCAAGTTCTGTAAAGCCTGAATTAATGAAATTTGTAAGAATAACAGGGTACTTAAGACTGTGTATACTCTTAAAATTTGATCGAATTCCAACGAGAAGTTTCCGAGTTACGCAGTCAAAATTGTAACAATTGCTGGTTAGTACTCACAAGTGAACACGTTTTATGATGTTAAATGAGTAACTCGGTAACTTCTTGATGGAATTCGATCATATTTTAACGGTATACACAGTTTTATGTACTTTGTAATTCCTCCAAATTTCATTAGTCTAGACTTTACAGAACCTGAGTTATTAACTTGTTGATCTTGGTGGCGGCATTTTTATTTCTGTTCATATCTCAGTTATCGTTCAAATTCGGACCCATGTTGATAGGACATTTTGTGTTTACCTTGACCTCTATAATGCCCGCTTAAATTGTTTTACACACGATTTGAATCACCCTATATATATAAAATTCTCGGTATGCCTGTCTGTCTGTCTGTTCGCTACGCATTTCAAAATGGCTAGACCAATCTTCATGAAATCTTTCATGGTAATTCCGATGGACCCTGGGAAGGTTTTAGGTAGGTCATGGTGGAGATATCGCGCTTCAAGGATAGCACACTCTACAATTCGTTACCCCCCCCCCTCCCTAATAACCGGCCAGGTGGCCAAGAGGGCTGGTGCGTGGGCTTTCTAGTTCTCGAATCCGCCTGGTCGTGGGTTCGAAGCCCGCCGTGGGCTGCGTACGGGTGTAACTTGTGTGAAGGGCGCAAGGTGACCATAGTGTTCGTCGCCAAAAATTCTAATAAACCAACCAACCCTCCCTAATAGAGGTTAATATGGTTAATTATATAGTGCAATACCTGTTAATGTGTTAACAAACTTTCAACCCCCCCTTCCCCCCCCCCCCTTTAGGGGTTGAATTTCCAAAAACCCCTTATTAGTGCTCACTTACATTTTGTAAAGAACCTCTGTACACAATTTCAAGTTTCTAGGCCTAATTGTTTGGGCTGTGCGTTGATCACTCAGTCACTCACTCAGTCAGTTTCTTCTTCTTCTATACATATAATAAAACTGTAGCCGACCCCGTGTCTATACATATAACAAATTTAAGAAAATCTTTTGTCACAGCTTTTACTAACACTACCAGAAGCCAAAACGATCATTTTTAGAATTTTTGTCTGTCTGTCTGTATGTTTGTTTGTTACCTCCTCACGCAAAAACTACTATACGAAAATTAACGCGGTTTTCATATTCGCATTGTTTAAGTTGTAACTTAAAAACTGGTGTATGCTTTATCGTGATATGCCATCTAGAAGCCGAGTTCTAGGCCAAAATCTCTTAAGCTGGTGGTTGAATAAAAGCTGACATGTGGTCAAGGTATATTTTAGTTCACAAAACGGATCAATGTTTTGTTACGTTTGTTAAAGTACATTGTTAAGTTTGGACTGTAACCAAACTTATGCAATAGAGCGGGCAAATTCTAATCTTCAGTAAAACTCTGGGTTACTAGAGTACGGCAATTACCTTTCCCAATGCTAGCAGAAAATACAGGTTGTTGATTGGTTGATTGAGGTCACATGAGTTTTTTTCAGCCATCTTTGGCCCAGACATTTATACATTTATTAAGATTTATTATTTTAATTATTGTAAGCAAAATTAAAAGGAAAAATAATAGCTACAAAAAAAAATGGTTTCACGCAAACGACCTAAACGAGCACGATTGAGACGTCCAGCAGAAAGCTAACCGTAACGTCCAGCGTTTAGAGTCGCAGCAATCTAGAAGTGCGAAGTCTCGATCTCTAGAAACTCTATCCGAGCGTGAAGTGCGGTTGAGTTACTCCCGAGCGCAGTCCGCTCGCGGTCGCTCTCTAGAGACACGCGATCAACGTGACTCACGTTTGGATGCTAATACAGAGTGTTCCAAAAGTCGTGCACATCGAAATAAATAAAAACCAGATGATATTAAATAATACAATTTACTACTATATAATATACTAATTACACAACACGTCTATATTTTTACAACAGATGCACAAGATATAATTGTTTTAAAGCAGCAGATGAAACTTTTCAACTATTAATTTAATTGTAGACAATCGAATTAGGATGTACGCGATTTTTGGATCACCATGTAGAAACCGAAATGCTGCGTCACTGTCTGAATAGAGTAGTGCAGAACGTGAACGTCGTTTGAGTAGCGATCGGTCTCGTCACGGTGAAGCCTGAAGTCTGGAGACGAGGAACAGGAATTACATTTGTCTACTAGCGTTTCAGCCATGAACTTTCG
This sequence comes from Rhysida immarginata, assembly GCA_023313115.1. Taxonomy (NCBI): domain Eukaryota; kingdom Metazoa; phylum Arthropoda; class Chilopoda; order Scolopendromorpha; family Scolopendridae; genus Rhysida; species Rhysida immarginata. The sequence goes on along the minus strand of JAHWFO010047778.1, from coordinate 1,354,877 downwards.
CGCTATTGGAGACAGAAAAGCAGTATGCTTCGTTTATCTGCTAACCGGCGTTGATACATTGAGAGACATGTTGTGTTAGTGAATCATTTGACACAAGAACGCAGTCGTTTGGAGGAAGTGCGGCAAATAGTGTCTACCCAGAACGGAACTGTATAGTTAGAGGAAGATCGGCTGCGTCATGCCGTTTACAGGTTGTTTAACATGTCAATGGTTTATGAACCTGAAGAGCTGCCGTAGCTAGAAAAAGAAAAAAGCGAATTTAATTATGATTCAGAAATTAAATATTCCGATTATTCTCGACTAGGCCCTATGGACGAAATGTGCACATATTATCGTGCGTTCAAGTGGAAGAGAGAACCTAAGAGAATGTGCTGTTTTTCCGGGAAGTTCGACTAGAAAGAATGCAAGAACTACCAGAGCCATTGAGAACATGCAGAATCGAAAACCTTTTTGGATTGCATACGGGGCTATAATAGCTATTTTGAAATGGCTTTTTTCGGAGCAAATCAGATCACTGAAGATGCACTTTTGCCCACATTCAAAATACAGGGTCAAGTTTATCATTTAATTGGCTTTTGATTTACCAAGACCAGGTAAATGTTAGGTGAAAACATATTTGTAACTTGAACGCTGAATTATTAAGTGGGTTGCAAAATATGCTCCATTGTGCGAACCAGTATATTAACTTTTTCAAACTTGCACTTGATTCTGTTACCAATGAATATCGGAATTACCACAAGTTTGTAATTGCTGCCGACAAAAGACTAACAGGAGCTCCCCTAGGTCGATACAGTGCTCCTACCATAAACGAAGTAGCCGTCCTTTTGGTCCTTGTGTTAGGAGGGATATTTTTTTACGTACACAGGATGATCCTCTTCAAAGGATCAGCGAAACACATCGCGCCTATGGTTCATTAAAGTACCCTTTAATGTTTCGTCGAGGGGAAGACTGCTATAATTTTCCCTTTATGATTTTGACCACAAATAGTTGCTACAAATTTCAACAAGAAAACTTCTGCTGTGCACACTCACAGCAATATGCGGTTAATATGACCCGCTTGTGAGAGTCCTATGATTCTTCCAATACGACCCATTTAAGAGAGTCATTGGACACAGATGTCAGTAAGAGTTGTTTGACCCGAATTTCCGAGTCGCCATTCTCGGGTCAATTGACTCAATTGATTTAAGAATCATTAACGGAATGTTTACTATACGCGTATATACCTATTTACACATTTTTACATACATATTTATATATTTTCACAGCTACTTACACATTTATATAATTATATTCACACACGTGTATACACAAGTTTACACACGGGTATATACCTATTCACACAAGTTTACATACGTCTATACACCTATTTACACAAGTTTACACTTTTGCACACATCTGTATAGAATATTTACAAATTTAAACACACAGGTAGACAAATTTACACAGGTTTACATATGGTTACACATGTTTACGCTTATGTACACCTCTGCAGAGCTTATTTACACAAGTTTACCCACATTTACACAAATTACATATGTGTATAGACAATTTAGGCATCTGTACAGCTTATTTACATAAACTTACACAAATATGTACATAAATTTACACACTTGTATACACGATATATACAATTTTACACATGGGTATACATCTATTCACACAGGTTTACATACGTCTATACACATATTTACACAAGTTTACACTTTTGTCCACATCTGTATAGCATATTTACACATTAATACACACAGGTACACAAATTTACACACGTGCACTCACAGCAATATGCGGTTCATATGACCCACTTGTGAGGGTCCTATGATTCTTCCAATACGACCCATTAAAGAGAGTCTTTGGACACATATATCAGTAAGAGTTGTTTGACTCGAATTGCTGAGTCGCCATTATCTCGGGTCAATTGACTCGATTGCACAGGACTTAAGACTCATTAACGGAATGTTTACTATACAGCGTATATACCTATTTACACAGTTACACACGTTTTTATAGATATTTACACAAATTTACACGTGTATACTGATAATTACACACGTTTACATTTGTATACCGATCTGTATTGTATTTTATCATCTTTGTCAAAATTCGCCAGCAGAAGATAGAACTTCAAGGTTGACAACAATAGGAAGAGAAACGACATGTTTTTAAAATTTTAAAACATAAATTTTTTTCATAACATCATTTATTAATTTAACAATACATTCACCTTATAATGTACAATGCAATAAATTCACTATCACTTAACAGAATTGATTTGCACAAAAATCAAGGGAATATTTTTGTTGTAACCCTTACATCGTTCTCATTATAAAACTGCAAGATTTCTTTTATATTCCTTTGGGTAGGCTAAATGGAAACTATCACGAGGATGCTGAAGAGGAAGGCTCATATTCTGACATACAGAAAAAAGGATAAGTTTTAGATCAATGATTTACACTACTCTATAATAATGGAAAGGGAAATAGTGACATTTTAGTTTGGTTAGTATCTTATTCGACCTTCGTGCTGAAATTATGTCAGCCACTCTTCTTTTTACTTTCTATAAGGTTCCGATACACAGCTCCCGTTGTTTAGATCTATTCTTGCTGCGAGGAACTAGCCATGTTGTTAGCAGTCGATAATAATGATTGCTGTTCAGTGGAAATGCATTTCAGATTAAAACGAGTAAATAAAAAATAATCCTATCAATAATGAATAAGAACACGTATTAGCAAATAAATATGACACAATAAAATAATTATAATTTACGTTAGGAAAAAGTGAGAAAAGTGTTACTTACTTAGATTCCTGTTTTCGTTCAATTTTTCTTGAACTGGTAAGATTTGAAGGGGCAAGACGAACAATGTTGGAGAATGCTTATTCAACGTTCGGTTTTTGAGGGAGACTGCTCTCGCACTCAAGAGTTGAAGAGACTATCCCTACTGATAGATAGATAGTCTTTAGATAACTTGTCCCATCCATAGTCATATTAAAGAGTAGTATTAGTTCTAATAATTTTGTATTAATCTTCTTACTAATACGAACGGCGAATTCGTCCAGTATCGCTATCCGCCATGTTTTCATAACTTGATTTCGTATCTTTACCGGAAATGATTCCCATTTCCTATGATTTTGTCCGTTAAGCTGTGTTTGGCGCTGTTAGATGAGTCGGGGATTCGTAAACACTTGAAGATGGGTCGTACAACTTATCTACGAAGTACTGTATTCTTATAATCGAGTCAGAGAGCTATAACCTAATAAAATGAGTCCTATGATCTGGAAATTGCTGCGAGTGTGTATACACCAATTTACACAGGCTTACAGACCTTTTTACACAAATTTACATTTGTATACCAACCTGTATTTGTATTTTATCATCTTTATACTTAAAATTCGCTAGCAGAAGATAGAACTCAAGCTTGTAGGCAGAAAAAAAAAATTTATTGATAAATCTGTTGCTAAATTCTAAAATAACGATCGCCGTGTTCATAGAGTTGACAACTCTTGAACGGTAGACAACAATAGGAAGAGAAATGACATCCTTTTAAGAATTTTTGAACATCAATTTTTTTTATAAAGTCATTTATTGATTTAACAATACAATCAACTTAAAATGTACAATGCAATAAATTCACCATCACCTAATAGAATTGATTTGCAGAAAAATCAAGGGATTATTTTAGTTGTAACCATTACATCGTTCTCATTATAAATCTGCAAGATTCCTTTTCCATTCCTTTGTATAACGTGGAAGCATGTAAATTAATGTCATAAGTACAGAACAGGTGAATATCAATTTGTAAAGAAAAACAGTTTATTAAACGACTTGCTCAATAATAATTGATAAACAAATAAAGTTAGATTTCCTATTTGATAGGAGGAGCCGTTATCCTAGATGAGGCAAATTAATCAACTTCTTTATGGCTCAGAAACAAAAATATAATTCAAACAGGTAAGTATAATTATAAAATGTCATTATCGGTAATTGGGTTAACTTCATAATTTGTTACATGTAAATAACGGTTGCATTCACAAATCATCAACAGTAACTTGAAGACATATACTGATCCTGCTTCTCTTTTTCAGGATTCCCCTTCCGATGTCAATGCGTACACTCCACTCACTGCTGCGGACTGCTCTACTGCCAAGTCACTCCTGCATCCGAGGTCTCCATCGTTGCATTCATGAAAAATTTCAAAGGGAATAAATAAATGTCAAGATTATTCAAATATATAAAAGCTTTCCACCAAATAACTATTTATACATATAGTTGGCTATTTTATCTTGTTATTTAGTAAATGATTTCAATAAATGAGTAAAATCCTATCAAGTGCAATTATTTTAGCAATAGCTATACTAAATAACAATGAATGCCCTCCAATATGCAATTTGGGCTTATTCACATAAAATGATTAAATCCGTTCAATGACTGCAAATATAACTGTATATATATTTAATGGAAATATCATGCATAAAAGAAACCTGCCCGCCAATAAGCAATAAGGGCTGTTCATTCTCTAAATTTATTCTAGAATCCAGTAGCTCCTATGCGGCCTTTTTATTAATAAAACATTAACAACAATGACTAATCCAACACAGCGCAATAGCTGCCTCTATAGCTCCAATCCACTTGAAAATTATCACAGAGGTTGAAATCCGCTAAATAGCAGACTGCGCCAAATTATTGCGGCACCATTAACTCGAAACACTAAAACACACAAAACACCTCCGAAGCACACACACTGTAAACCATGCGGCATAATATTTTTCTTGCTACTCGGTTAAAAACATACTGAGAATGTAACTATTTTTATTTTTCTATTTACACAGGTCGGCGAGCACAAAACCACCTACTCCGGTGTCTGAAAATGCTTTAAAGCTATATGGAAAAATTCCATATACTCGCATGCCGCATTGCATAAATTTTAATTCTTCAAATATTTTCTGACTGTCTCGATACAACAAGACAGCAGGTCAAATGGGAGAGCTATAAACCGCTCAAAAATATTCGAATGTCCGTAGCAATAAGGTGAATCAAAAAGTCATTACCGTGAGTGTTGGATACGACGGGCTCAGTCAGCTCTATGGCAGCAGGGACTTGAATCGCCGAACAGTTCTTCTGACGGGGTTCTTCTCCTACTCCAGGCGGCTGCTTGGCTTTCCCGCGACGCTCGCTTGAATTTAAAAAACAGATTATAAATTTCATGTTCAGACTTCGCCCTGTTATGCTTGGCGAATCTTCTGCAATTCACAACTGCCTGAGGCATTATTCTCTCGTGTGACATCGTTGCAAGGCGTCGAAATAGCACGACAACTCGTGCCCTCAGCTCTCGCCCGCTCATCCGTATTCCACGACGGTAAAATTTCTTCTCCTTTACGTCGCGCTCCCCTCTGCCCCTCATGGCTCCGTCTCGTGCCTCGCGCGACTCGCACGAACGAACCACTCTCCTTTCCCGGGGGGGTCTCTTTCTCTCTCTGCTTGAATCTACTATTAATAAATATACGAGTCGCGGAATTCTTTTTTCTTTCCGGTTCGGGTCCCAAATTCCGTGACATGCTCACCCTCCCTGGTCGCAACAATGATTGCGAATCAATGCAATTCAAGTCGTTCTCTATTCTCATATCAGTACTGTAATTTTCGCTCATTGACCTTTGCTTCTTAAAGAATTGCTCAATTAATCCAATACGTGTATGCAAGTTTACCTCGGGTTCCCATGTAGGTTGCGGATAACCTACCCACTTGACTAGGAATTTCCTCCGTGGCTTCTTTCCTTTGACATCTAGTATCTGTTGAACCCGATAAACATCTTCAAATTGTGGATCCGCTATCGGTCCTGGTGGTTTACGTGATTTCTGTCGTCCAACATTGGGTTTTAAAAAAGAACAGTGGAAAGTCTTATTCCTACAGCCGAATTTTCTATGTATGCTTAAGCACGGCCGATACCTTATTAATTATTTTCTTTATCCGGAAAGGCCTCACAATCTTTTCATACAGCTTTTTACCAATAACTCTTTTACGATTCTTTAGCCTGGAGGCTTTCACCAGTACCAAATCCCCTACTCGCATCTTAAACCTAGTATGCTTGCGGTTATACTTCATTGTATATTTTCCATTTGCCTCTCGTATGCGTTTCTGCGCCTTCCCCAATAATTTTTTTAATTTCACTAGGAAGCCATTTTGAGGTGCCTCTTGACTAATTTCTTGATGAATCCCAGGAGGAATAACTACTTCCCTACCAAAGTCGCATAGATACGGCGACATACATGTGGCCTCTGAAGCCGAAGAATTAATTGCGATTTCCATCGTGGTTAGGCAGTCGTCCCAATCTGTCTTATTTAAGTTTAGATAATTCCTCAGAACTTGTGTAACAGTCTGATTGGTCCTTTCGGACTGTCCATCGGATTCCGGATGGTATGAGCTGGCCATTTTAAGTGTTACCCCTAATAATTTGAAAATTTCCTGATACATGCCTGATGTGAAACGGACATCTCTATCCGAGATTATGGCTTTGGAAAAGCCATGTACCTTGAAAACATTGTCTACTAATATTCGAGCGGTTTCCTTCGCAGACACATTAACTGTACATGGAAAAAGTCGCACTCGTTTCGAAAGTCTGTCTGTCACTGTTAATAGGGCACTATATCCCCTAGGGGTTTCTGGCGAAGGAAGTACATAGTCAATTGCGATGGTATGCCATCTATGTGGTGGCACCTCTAAAGGTTGCAAATCCCCGAACGGCAATTTTCTCATGGCTTTATTTTGTTGGCACTTCATACACGACCGCACATAATTTCTAACGTCCTGTTCCATTTTGTGCCAATAGTATCCCTGAATCACTTTTTTTATTGTTTTAGATACCCCTAAATGTCCCGCTGAAGGGTCATCATGCAAATTTTTAATAACTTTATCTACTATCCCACTGTTTTTAGGCAGTACCAAACGCTTTAGTCCTCGGTCCATTTTGTAAATTAACCCTTTTTCCAATACAAAAGGTTTTCTGATGGTTTGCATTAATTTCCGAATTCACCTATCGTTATTATATTCTTTTTTAATTGCACTAAACAATCCGTTGGTAACCTGCCATTCCCTCAATGCATTACACTCTCCAGTATTCGCTCTTTGAGTTACTGGTTTGCCTTCCTCAAAAGGTACTCTTTTCTGATCCTTAGCAAACCCCTTTATCTCATCGACACTTGGTTCGCCTTCAAGTTCACCATGCGATTCTCGCCTCTCGATCAACATTTCGGCTTTTTGCATTAAATCTTTTAATGTATTGGCTTTTGATGCAATTAACTCATTTTTCCACGGCTCCATAAACGCATCACAATACCACTGCAATTTAGTTGCGTCGTTGACCTCCGTTAACTGAGATGCCAATGCTTGGAAGCACTTATTAAAGTATCCCACGTTACTTTTAAATTTTGTGGTACTAAGCTCCTTCCGGATTTGCTTCTCCAATTTAGCTCTGCTTGTATTCTCGCTTGCTGCCATTACTAATATTAAAACTATCAACAAAACACACTTACGAATTTGCCGTCTTCTTTGGGCTCTTATTATGCTAACATACACCTGTCGAATTACCACTTCCTGGTAAACGACGCAGAATACACTGTACTGGTCCATAGACGACATAGTCTGTCCGCTTTCAAAAGCACTCGTCACCAATGTGATCCGTCTCTGTCGTGGCCTGCTCTGCTATCAAACGCACACCTGTCTATAAAGTGGAAGTGTATAAATTAATGTCATAAGTACAGAACAGGGGAATATCAATTTGTAAAGAAAAACACAGTTTATTAAACGACTTGCTCAATAATAATTGATAAACAAATAAAGTTAGATTTCTTATTTGATAGGAGGAGCCGTTATCCCAGATGAGGCAAATTAATCAACTTCTTTATGGCTCAGAAACAAAAATATAATTCAAACAGGTAAGTATAATTATAAAATGTCATTATCGGTAATTAAGTTAACTTCATAATTTGTTACATTCACAAATCATCAACAGTAACTTGAAGATATAAACTGATCCTACTTCTCTTTTTCAGGATTCCCCTTCCGATGTCAATGCGTACACTCCACTCACTGCTGCGGATTGCTCTACTGCCAAGTCGCTCCTACATCCGAGGTCTCCATCGTTGCATCCATGAAAAATTTCAAAGGGAATAAATAAATGTCAAGATTATCCAAATATATAAAAGCTTTCCACCAAATAATAATTTATACATATAGCTGGCTATTTCATCTTGTAATTTAGTAAATGATTCCAATAAATGAGTAAAATCCTATCAAGTGCAATTATTTTAGCAATAGCTATACTAAACAAGAAATTAAGCCTCCCGAGGAAGGTATAGGAAAGTAGCGGAAGCCCTGAGATCATCTGTTTTTATCCTTTCATCTCACTTTTACCCCCTCCCCAATTTTTTAAATCAAAAAATTGATTTTCTCGAACGTAGTACACTGAGTTAGCAAGACTCATGGGATAGTTACTTAATATCTGGTCGGACCACCTCTGGCCCTGTGGAGTGCAGCAATACGGCTTGGTAGTGAGTCTGCAAGTCCCTGGTACACTTCTGGAGGCAGTTGACACCAGATAGTCTGCAGAGCCGAAGATAGTTGCTGCCCGTTCGTGGGTGGAGGATCCAGTGCCCGGAGCCTGACTTCAACAGCATCCCAGATATGATCGATGGAATTCATGTCAGGGCTCCGGGCTGGCCAGCTCAGTCGTTGGACCTCTCCTGCATGCTCCTCGAACCATTCGCGGACGACATTGGAGCGATGTGGTGGAGCATTGTCATCTTGAAAGACTGCTACGTCGTCAGGGAGTTGAAATGTCAAAAACGGGTGCAGATGGTCTCCGATGAGTTGACGATACCGTGGACCATTCAACGTTTGGTCCAGGATAACCAGAGGGCCCATTCCAAACCAGGAAAATGCACCCCAGACCATCACTGACGCCCCACCACCCTGCACCACCACCTGTTGGCATGCAAGATCCATCGTTTCGTGAGGTCTGCGCCACACACGGTGCCTCCCATCAGCGTGATACAGTTGATATCGTGACTCATCTGACCATATGATGTTACGCCACTGTTGCAGAGACCAGCCAAGATTGTTGGTGGCAAATGCACGCCGGAATGTCCGATGACGCTGGGTAAGCATTGACAACCGTGTAGGGCGACGGCTGCCAAAACCGAGAGCATGCAGATTCTGACGGATTGTCCACCGAGAGACGTTTCTAGTGCGGCCAGTATTGAACTGGTCTGTGATTTGCTGCACTGTTGCGCTTCTGTCTCTCTGAATCATTCGTCCCATGTTTCGCCGGTCACGATCATTCAGGCAAGCTGGACGCCCGTTATGGTGCCTGTTGTGGACTGTGATACCTTCATCCAGCCATTCCCGATACACCCTGGAGACAGTTGAGCGGGGAAAGCCAAATTCCTGCACCACTGCCGAAATGGAACTTCCCATGAGTCGGGCACCTACTATCATACCCCGTTCAAAAGACGTCAACTCGCGACGACGTGCCATTTCTGATTAATCACTTATACAAGCTCTTTCCACAACGTCTAATGGTCCATTCCCAGAATCCGTTACCCCTGTGAATTCGTGAGCCATGCCCATCAATCAATGTGCTTGCTATCCCATGAGTTTTGCTAACTCAGTGTATTTAGAAAGTGTATTTCTCTATCTTCTTTCGCTTCTCATCATTTCCGATCGAATGATATATGACATGCCATATGTTGCCATAGTTCTAAAGAACCAGTAACTGCCACCCCCACAATTTGGACCCTATTGGAACAATTTGGCCCAAACTTTACAGTAATGTTGAATTTACTTAGAGGAAACTGCATACCGAAACTCACTCCTTTATATGCATAAATACGCATAGACCTTTTGGTCCCCTCTAATTTCCGCTCCCGAAACTCCGACCCCAATGGAACAATCAAAGCCAAACTAAATAGTGAAGGTGCACATGCCCATAGTAAGCTACATTCCGAATTTTAACCTTCTACCTCAAAAAATGCGGAAATTATGAAGGGGACTTCCGGACAGACAGACGGACATTGTGAAAACAATAAGTAGCTCCATTCTTCCGCTACGTAATAACAATGAATGCCCTCCAATATGCAATCTGGCTTATTCACATAAAATGATTAAATCCGTTCAATGACTGCAAATATAACTGTTAATATATTTAATGGAAATATCATGTTTTCGTAACTCGATTTCGTATCTCTACCGGAAATGATTCCCATTTCCTATGACTTGGCTCGTAAAGCTTTGTATGGCGCTGTTAGATGAGTCGGGGATTCGTAAACACTTGAAAATGGATGGTACAACTTATCTACGAAGTACTGTATTCTTATAATCGAGTCAGAAAGCTGTAACCTAATAAAATGAGTCTACGATCTGGAAATTGCTGTGAGTGCAGTACTACAGTTTTATAATCCAGTTGCGTCATAGGAATCATATCTATCTTGACAGATTTCGTGGACTTTTCAGTCAGTTTTAGTTAGATATGTATGCCAAAATTGAAACTGAGCGTTTGATTTTCAACCGCAATAATCAAAGACAATTACGTGCGGAAAATTATGTTGACCTTAGAGACGATTAGCAACGGATACCGATGCGTAAACGTGGGCAAAATGGTGATTTTTTCATCCAAAATCACTGGAGTCTTAGATATATGCACGAGCGCACTCGAGATGCTTTATGTTATGCCCGAAAATATGGTGGAGCAGATTTATTTATTACCATGATGACCAATCCTAGGTGGCTTGACATAAACACAACTTGCTTCCTGGGAAGACATCCTATGACAGGAACGACTTGATTTCTCGGGTATTTCACTTAAAGCAGAAGCTTCTGATAGACTTTCTTACAAAAGAGCCCGCAACAGAAATCATGTAGCTCCGATGCTACATGTACTCAATAGAATGGCAGAAACATGGTTTATCACAATAGCACAATCTTTTACCCAAATAAGAACTCAAGAAAACTATTGGTTGTGTGAAAAAGCCTAAAAATGAGCAAGCGACTGCAATAACCCGCAGCATTTTGCAAAACATTGAAGGGAATGAGGTGATATATAATTCTATAAATATGGTCTTGGATCAAACTGATGCCACCACTTATCCGGTAGAGTTTCTTAACACTTAGTGCATCCGGACTTCCCCTCATAAGTTGTGTAATATTATTGGAGCGGAGATCCTAATGGGCTGTGTTACTGATGAGAAATTTTCATACTCAATATACCTCTCATTCCTAATAACTTTCACTTTCAATTATGCGCGTGCAATTCCCAGCCAGCGTCTGTTTTGCTATGACCATTAAGAAGTCACAAAGGCAGATATTCCGGGCCGCTGGCCTAGATCTCAGGACCAGCTGCTTCTCGCACGGACAGTTTATATAGCCTGCTCTTAGATCGAAGATAATCTGTTCATAGCAGCTTCTTTGGGAAAAACGGAAAACGTTTTAATAAAGAAATCCTTTAAATAAACGGCAAATTAAGCTATACATTAAGTGATAAAAAACATGTTGGCTTCCCTCTTTTATTCTGTTTTATGTTCTTTGTATATGTGTTCCTTTGTGTCAATAAAGAATGTTTGTATTGTATTCTATTATACAAAGGTTATATTCAAGTACGTATACACATCATAATTTCTATACTTTCCAAATTTTTTTAAACTATGTATTGTATATCCCGGTTAGAAATTTTAAACATCCACGCAGAGGAAGACCCATGAGAGCTATGATACTGTACTTAGCCCTCTTCGATTTGTTCAGAGCATAGGATATATGCCGGTTCCATGAGAGTCTTGAGTCAATGATAACTCCCAGATACTTGTAGTTGTTCACCCAGTCCAGTTTCTTATTGAACAGAACAAGAGAATCTGGGGGACGCTTGAGCTTCCTATTGAGGTACAAAGCCTTGCACTTTCCGACGTTAAGGTTCAACTTCCAGCAGTTAAACCAGTCTTCGAACTGCTTCAGGGCGCACTGCAGTCGACAGATAACGTGAGCCGGCAGGTGTGCCCATGTCATAATGGCAGTATCATCCGCATAAAAATACAGATTACAATTATCAGGTTACGGGAAATCATGTACAAAGTAATTAAATAGCACATGCCCAAGGACAGAACCCTGAGGGACACCGGCCTTTACAACACGGGGTGTGGAAAGATTTTCTCCAACTTTGGCTTGATAGGATCTGCCGTCAAGAAAGGATTTCACCATCAAAATCAAATCAGCAGGGACCCGTCTCTGATCATTTTGTAGACAAGGCCCTCATTCCACACCTGATCTAAAGCTTTACTGACATAGAGAAATACCACCCCACAGTACCTGGATAGGTTCAGGGGGTGCTCAGGTCTTCAACGAGCCTCCATATCTGCATCGGACAAGAGTGAGCAGCACGAAAGCCAAACTGCTCTTCCCGAAAAAGGTTATTTGCTAGACAGTGATCTTGGAATCTGACGAGGATCGTTTTCTCCAACACTTTGGACATCGAGGGTAGCAGGCTAATAGGTCGGTAGCTCGCGAGAATTGCAGGATTTTGCCCCTGCTTGGGGATACTCAACACAATAGATTTCTTCCAAGCCACAGGGAAGTAAGAAAATTTCCAGCAGTCGCTAATGATATTGGTGAGAAAGTCAGTAAAGTTCTTTGGAGATTCATAAGGGCGTTATTATTCACCTTGTCCTTTCCTGGAGCCTTCTTCTTTTTCAGTTTACTTATGATGGTGGCGATCTCTCCAGCCTCGATGTTGTTCTTCGTTAAATGCTGCGGGACTTCATCTAAGTTGACAATACCTTCCTCTACACGCTGAGACATGATTTGGCTCTCGGGCTTATCGTTGGTAGAGTAACAAACTGCATTTCCATTAAATCTGCAATGACTTGGGCCTTGTCTTGATCAGTTTGCACATAGTCACCTTGTGGTGTACGGAGTGGAGGAAGCGTATCATTTTTCCTCTTCTGTAAAGCTCTGACCATACTCCAAATGGAATTGTCGCGAGCCGACAAGCTCTTGAGTTTTTCATTCCATCTAGCGTCGCGAAGCTCTTTTATATCCTCTTGGACCCTCTTCGCACTAGCCTGTTGTACTTGGTTTTGTTCCACGGTTCACCATAGCGTTGCTATAGTCTACGGGTCCTGTTTCTTTCAGCAATGCGAATGATAGTAAATTAAATAGTATTTATAGTGAGAAGCGACCAATTATAGAAATAGCACTCAAAGGACAGAAAAAGAACAAAATCAGTGATTGGTTAGGGTCGTCCACCACTGAATCAGTCGGGAGTCGCTGATTGGCCCTTTGTCTGAGTTAAGTAAATCACTGCTGTTGGTGGAATGGATTGATCACTCACATCATCGAGGGAAGAGCTCGTAGAGGAAGGAAGATCCACGCTCAGGACGATCAGGATGGACTAGCTCTTCACTGTGTCACCTATACTCTCATTTCAGGTATCATCTCATTGCTCTCATCTATTTCCATATTTAATCTTTTAGTTTTAACTAAAGAGGTTTTAAAGAATAACCAATTTTCTAAAGTTCAGATAGAAGAAGTGCTGCGTTTAACCAATATCTGCGTTAATAACAACATATTTTCGTACATAGGAACTATATATAAAATGAAAAATGGAACCCCCATGGAGTCCTGCCTATGCCCCATTTTCGCAGACATTTTTCTCAAATCTTTCGAAAATATACTTAAGAATTCAGGGTACTATTTCCCCGAAGTATGGTTCCGCTAGGTGGACGGCGTCTTCGCCATTTTTGACACTAGTGTTTGCGATATTGACAAGTTTGTGGAACATATTAATAATTTCTTCCCTATTATTCAATTCACGTATGAGAAGGAAGTCGACGGTAAACTACCTTTCCTGGATGTTTTGGTATTAATAAATAATAACTCTTTGTCCTTTGAAGTATACCGCAAACCCTCCAATCGTTTAAATTTATCCCTTCTGATCAGCTTCCCGTTACCCTTGGAATCAGAAGCTATCCACTTTTACGTCCATGATCGCGCCCAGTGGTATCTTCCCATAGATAACACTGCGTTTAAGAAGGAGATTTCCGTAATTAAAAGAATCGCCACCAGAAATGGTTACGCCCACGGAACCGTAACTAAAATCCTGAAAAAAACTAAATTTATTAAATTCATCAAGGATATTACTACCCTTCAGAAAGCCCAAAGGAATTTCACCATTATCTCCTTACCCTACAATGATCAACTTATCAAAGGTCTTAGTTCCGTCTTTAAAGCACATAACCTTTCCCTCTCTTAGAGCAACCCGAAACAGGCAAAACTCTTACTTGGCAATCCAAAGGATAAGGTCAGGGTTCGTACGGGTCATGAAAAACATGGAAAGTCCTGGAAAATCGAAAAAAAAATTCCAGGCTTGGAAAGTTTTGGAAAATCAGTGATTTCTGACTTAAGTTTTGGAAAATTTTTGGAAAATTTTTGGAAAATTTTTTTGAACAGACCTAATGTTTCCTTAATAATTATTTATAAAAGATATGGATATATTATTCTTAAAAATATAAAAGATGTCTTGGAAAATGTATTGAATTGCCTTGAAAAGTTTTGGAAAAGTCATGGAGTTTTATCTTTGATCAAGTGTACGAACCCTGAAGGTTCCCCCACTCCACAAGGCAGGAATTTACGAAATCAAATGTCCACAGTGTGCTAAAATCTACAAAGGGCAAACTTCCCGCAACATCTTGACCTGCTTTAAGGAACACCTGAACCACCGGAATTCCGGAAGAAGTAAACATTTCCTGGAGATAGGGCACGACATCTCTATCCAAAACCTTAAACATTTGAAATCAATAAGCAATAAACGACTACTGGATGCCTTTGAGAGTATGGAGATCCATTGAATGGATTCCATTCTACCAACAGCAGTGATTTACTTAACTTTGAGAAAGGGCCAATCAGCGACTCCCGACTGATTTAGTGGTGGACGACCCTAACCAATCACTAATTTTGTTCTTTTTCTGTCCTTTAAGGGCTATTTCTATAATTGGTCGGTTCTCACTATAGATACTATCTAGTTTTCTATCACACTCAGAGACAGAGAGAGACAGAGAGCAGAGCACACTTCACGGGTTCGAGCTACTCATAGATGGTATAGACTGGAGAAGGAATGTAATTGAAGGCACACTCTCTTAAGGTCAGCGGTTTTTTTATATCCTATTCTTTAAGGCTGTTTTTTGTACAGATCTTATTCTGGAAAAGCCCTTTTCAGGGCTAGCAGTCTGACTATTCTTTACTGACTATTATTTTAAATTTTATCATAATGCCAGACTCAGGCAAAGCGTTAAGTGGCATTGCAAGCCAAAAAACAAGTGACGGTAAATATACATATGGCGAGATATATAAAGATGCCTGTAAAGATTACAGATTCGAAGCTTTTGATGCTATAATTAAGGATAAGCTAGAGGTTTTGCGCCAAGAAATGTGCACTAAGTATGATATTTTACAAGGAAAAGTCGAGTCACTAAAAGGGAACATAACTGAAATCCACGATAAAATTGCTAATATGAATGCTGAAATATCTGCAGCACGCAATGAAGCCAACAAGAACTTTAATAAGTTAGAGCAGTTCCTCAAAGATCAATTCTCTGCTCTGTCAATGAAAGGTAATCAGCCTACTGGTGTAACTTGTGAGAGTGTGAATACTCAGCCTATGGAAATTATCCCCTCCGGCTTAGGGAGTAACGATAACGATGGCAAAGACCCGATTAGTACAAATCGCAAACGGCTATACAATGATACGGATAAATGGATACCTGCAAAATCTAAAAAGGCTAAAAAAGGGTTGAAAATTGACAACATTAAGGATGTTGTTGATATAAATGATACAATCGCTGTTGCTTTTCGAGAAAGCAAGTCCGAACAGCGAAAAAATGTTGAAAAGCCAAATACCAAGAGCAGCTCCTATATTCCGCCAATCATAATACGTACTCACGGTCAGCCAATCAAGCAAATCCTGGGCGAGATTCAAAAGCATGTGGCGATTAACCTAATTACTGTACACACAGGCAGAGCAGAGACGATCAAAATAAGGTGTCATGATGAGGAAACTCATAGTAAATTGGTGTCTGGCATTAAGGCTGATAACGTGCTAAAGATTCAGCATCATCAACTTAAATCGGAAAAAGTCCTCAAATACGTTATACGAAATGTAGACGTGACCTATGACCTTAACGATTTTAATGAAGACCTGAAAAAGGCCAACTACTTCCCTGAGAAAGTGATTAGGCTTAAAAAAGCCAAAGGATCAATTGATATGCCCATGATTCTGGTTCTGTTATCAAACACTGAACACAATAAGACACTTAAAAATGTGACCCGCATAAGGCCCTTAGCTGTCAGTGTAGAAATGTTTCGAGGTAATAAGAAACCTCTACAATGTTATAATTGTTTGCGATTTGGCCATATATCTCTAGGGTGTACTGAAGCCCCTCGCTGTAACAAATGTGCTAAAGATCATCAGTCAAAAGACTGCCCAAATGTAAAGGGACAAGATCCCCCAAAATGTATTCGATGTAATGGACAACACACCTCCAGTTACACAAAATGTCCTAAATATCCGCAAGTCAGGAGAGTACAAAATGCTAAAGTGTCCCCGGAGATTTCCTATGCCTCAATGGTCTCCAAACAAGATAAGAGCATTAACGTGAATGATTTTCAAGAAATGTATAAACAAATTGGCAGTGTATGCAATTTGTTAAACGAACTGGGCAAGAAAATGCCACTGATGAGTGGAATACTTACGAATAAACACTGACAGTATGGCTGATCGATGTTATTCTATTACAAATCGAGGTAAACTTCGTTGCGTAATATGGAACGCCAGGGGGGTCCCCCGGAGGCGTATTGAGTTGTACAACTTCCTAACCCAATGGGATATAGACATAGCATTTCTATGTGAGACACACTTAAGGCCAGACCGCGACTTCAGGCTACCTGGTTACTGTGTCTATCGTAAAGACAGAATTCTTCCCACTACAGTAAAGTCCCCGTCAGGTGGGTCAGCAATTATTATTAAGAAAGGCATTCATCATCGGGAGGAACCAACCCGAGACTATATGGGAATGGAAGCTGCCTCTGCTATCATTACTGATGCCACACTGGGAGAAGTGAAACTAGTGGCTCTATATAATGCGCCCAAGCATAAATTCGATGCCAACGAGCTCGATGAGCTGTTTTCCGGGAATATTCCCGTTATTATGGCGGGAGACCTGAACGCTAAGCACTCGCACTGGAATTCAAGATGCCATAACCAAAACGGTGTCCTTTTGTATGGCTACGTGCAAAGGCAATCTGATATTATTGCAGTAGGCCCTGTGGATGATACATATTATTGTGATCATTCCCCCTCAAGTGATGTACTAGATATTGTGTTGTTGAAGGGCTTCTACAAATCATTCAGTATCTATACTGTCAATGATCTTTCCTCAGACCATAAACCAGTTGCACTAAATTTTGATAACGTAAACATTGACCTCAAAGAAGAACTGAGGCTCAAACAAGACTGGAAATTTTTTAGACAAATTCTCAAAAATGATGACGACCCACTAAATAACGTACATAGTACGAGCGACATAGATACCAATGTGAAAAGGCTTACTGAACGTATAAATGCAGCTATTGACTCTAGTGCTTCGCCCTTAGAGTCGAAGCGAGCTGATCACCTTGATCTCACCCCAGAAATCAAACAATTAATTGAGCAAAGGAATAAGGTTAGAAGGCAGTGGTACCGAACTCGTGATTCATGGCTTAAGACCAAGTATAATAGGCTCACAAGAAGAGTTCACGAGGAGGTAAAAGCACTTCGTAATGACAGATGGAATGATAAAGTTAAGAGTCTGTCGACCCACGATAACTCTATGTGGTGCATGGTTCGAGCCTTGCAAAACAAGAAAGCCATTAATATCCCACCTCTGTTAGCCCAAAATGGCAAATTCATCACTAATGATGATGATAAAGCGCAGCTTATTGCAAGTTCACTTTCAGAACAGTTTGTCACGCCTACTGATAGTCGGCAAATAGGACTTGATATGTCCGAGAAAGTAAAATCCTGCATAACTGGCTTCTATAATATTCACGGCAATGAATTCCCAAAACATAGCATTGATGTAAATGAAGTCCTAAGCATCATTAAAAATTTAAAAACGAGAAAAGCTCCAGGTAAAGACTCTATTAAGAACACTGCTTTGAAAAATTTACCTCCAAACCATTCCTGCCAACTCCAAACATGGAGGCTCGCAGCGGATATCAATGAGCCCCTTAATCTCTCTATGTACTGTGGAGTCGTTTTTCTCGATGTACATAAAGCCTTCGACCAAGTCTGGCATGATGGTCTTATTTTTAAAATGATTATGGATGGATTTCCTCAAGACATAATCACTCTGATACACTCGTTTCTCTCCAATCGGTTCTTTCAGGCCAGAGTTGGAGATAGTCTATCTCCTATGTATGAAGTAAAAGCTGGTGTCCCACAGGGTTCAGTCCTGGGGCCAGTATTATTCAATTATTTTATGCGAGACTTTCCAAGCCCTTCTAAATGTAAGCTCTTTTTTTACGCAGATGACGCTGCTATACTGACCTGTGCTCGTCAACCAGCCGTAGTAGTCTCGCGGCTGCAGAAGGCTCTAAAGGAGTGTGAAAGCTGGTTTAGCAAGTGAAGGCTTAAATTGAATGTAGACAAATGCAAGGCGATGTTTGTCTCCAAGAAGAGAAAGAGATCATTAGATTCTCTAACACTATATGGCAAAAAACTGGACTGGGTTGAAACTTATAAATATCTTGGTGTTGTTATTGACTCTAAACTTACCTGGACTCCTCACGCAACTTATGCGTTGAATAAGGCCAGGAGAGCCAAGTTTAGCTTGATTGCTCTGCTGGGCCGGAATAGTGCTCTAAACATTGATAATAAACTCCTACTCTATAAGGTCATTGTTCGGACTATCTTGACCTATGGTATGCCCGTCTGGGCCACAATATGTAAAACTAGATGGAAAGAACTGCAAACGTTCCAAAACGTTACCCTTAGGACTATTGCGCAAAAAGATCGGAGAATTGTTCGCAATTCCTCCATTTATAATGACTTCAACATGACTCATATTGGCAAATACGTTCAAGGGCTCATGGAATCCATGCTGCCCAATATAGAAAATCATAGCAACGAGCTAGTCTCGGGCATTTTAAAGCATCCTATGCATAGAAAGAGATATCGTGATCCAAAGCATATACTTGATATTAATTTTGAAGACATTGATAATGTCTTATTTCCAGATTACTGGACTTCATAGGTCGTGTTTTATCTAATACTAGTGGTCTGCTTCTAGTCTAGACAATCGTCAATCAAATTTTCCTCCACCAAGAGGAGGCAATTTTCTTTCATACTTTGGATGACCCTTGTGGGTACATCAGGCTTCTTTTCTAGTTCAGTGTATTTCCCTTGGAATATGATTATGAAGGGTGAGATTATGGAAGCTATGCTTCAAGTTCCACTTGAATACCGATACACTACACTGTTCGATTGTCGATTGTCTATCACACTCAGTATCATCTGTATCAGTGACAGTAGGCAAATCCTATGCTGCTGCTGTGTCTACGCCGGAAGATAGAGGCCTCAACATCAACGACCTACCAGGTATGTATAAGCAATTAGGACGTATCTTTCATCTGTTTTCTAATCTACGCAAAAGTTACCCACAGTTGAGTTGGATCCTTACGACCAACTAATTTTAGTATGGCTGCACAACGTTATACTGTAATCAACAAAGGTGAACTTCGGTGCGTGATATGGAACGCTAGGGGCATTCCCCGAAAGCGTATCGAGTTTCACAATTTTCTGTTAAAGCAAGAAATCGACGTTGCTTTCCTGTGTGAAACTCATCTCAAACCAAGCCAAGACTTCAAACTACCTGGCTATTGTGGTACCGTAAGGATCGAATGGCTTCAAATGCTGCAAGATGTGCTTCTGGGGGCGCTGCGATCATCATTAAGAAGGGAATTCAACACCACGAATTAGTCTCCAAGTCTTATGCAGGTATGGAATCGGCCTCCATCATTATCAATGACGTCTCCTGGGGTGAAGTGAAGTTCGTGGTGCTCTACAATTCACCTAAACATTATCTTGACATTAGTGAGCTTGATGAACTCTTCAGTGGTGACACTCCTGTCGTCCTAGCTGGTGACCTAAATGCCATACACCCAAGCTGGAACTCCAGAACGCAGAATTACAACGGCATGATTCTCTATAGGTACATACAAGGTAGAGATGATATCATCGCTGCTGGACCTGTGGAGGACACCTACTACTGCGACCACTCCCCTAGTAGTGACGTTTTGGACATCTCGCTCTTGAAGGGTTTCTTCAAACCGTACAATATCTTCACGATTGATGACCTTTCTACTGACCACAAGCCTTTGGCGTTGAATTTTGACAATGTCGAGATAAATTTCCGAGAGGAACTGATACATCATCAAGACTGGAAGCTCTACAAAGATATTCTTAAGGAATATGGCTGCCATCCCGACGTTGCTTGCTGTACAGAAGACATCAATCAACGTGTTGAAAACATCACCAGATGTATTAACAGTGCCAAAGAAGCTAGTAAGTATCCATCAGAGAATAAACCTCCTCATCGAATCTAACTCACTCCTGGAATCCAACGCCTAATTTCTGAAAGAAACAGTACCCGTAGACTATGGCAACGCTATCGTGAACCTTGGCTCAAAACCAAGTATAACAGGCTAGTGCGAAGAGTCCAAGAGGATATAAAAGAGCTTCGCGACGCTAGATGGAATGAAAAACTCAAAAGCTTGTCGGCTCGCGACAATTCCATTTGGAGTATGGTCAGAGCTTTACAGAAGAGGAAGAATGATACGCTTCCTCCACTACGGACTCCACAAGGTGACTATGTGCAAACTGATCAGGACAAGGCCCAAGTCATTGCAGATTCACTGGAAATGCAGTTTGTTACTCCTACCAACGATAAGCCCGAGAGCCAAATCATGTCTCAACGTGTGGAAGAAGGTATTGTCAACTTTGATGAAGTCCCGCAGCATTTAACGAAGTACAACATCGAGGCTGGAGAGATCGCCAACATCATAAGTAAACTGAAAAAGAAGAAGGCTCCAGGAAAAGACAAGGTGAGTAATAACGCCCTTATGAATCTCCCAAAGAACTTTATTGACTTTCCCACCAATATCATTAGCGACTTGCTGGAAATTTTCTTACTTCCCTGTGGCTTGGAAGAAATCTATTGTGTTGAGTATCCCAAAGCAGGGGCAAAATCCTGCAATTCCCGCGAGCTACCGACCTATTAGCTTGCTACCCTCGATGTCCAAGGTGTTGGAGAGAACGATCTTCGTCGGATTCCAAGATCACTGTCTAGCAAATGACCTTTTTCGGGAAGAGCAGTTTGGCTTTCGTGCTGCCCACTCTTGTCCGATGCAGATATGGAGGCTCGTTGAAGACCTGAGCACCCCCCTGAACCTATCCAGGTACTGTGGGGTGGTATTTCTCGATGTCAGTAAAGCTTTTGACCAAGTATGGCATTAGGGCCTTGTCTACAAAATGATCTGAGACGGGTTCCCTGCCTATTTGATTTTGATGGTGATATCCTTTCTTGACGGCAGAACCTATCAAGCTAAAGTTGGAGAAAATCTTTCCAGACCCCGTGTTGTAAAGGCCGGTGTCCCTCAGGGTTCTGTCCTCGGGCCTGTGCTATTTAATTACTTTGTACATGATTTCCCGAAACCCGATAATTGTAATCTGTATTTTTATGCGGATGACACTGCCATTATGACATGGGCACACCAGCCGGCTGACGTTATCACTCGGCTGCAGTGCCATGAAGCAGTTCGAAGATGGTTTAACTGCTGAAAGTTGAACCTTAACGTCGGAAAGTGCAAGGCTTTGTACCTCAATAGGAAGCTCAAGCATCCCCCAGATTCTCTTGTTCTGTTCAATAAGAAACTGGACTGGGTGGACAACTACAAGTATCTGGAGTTATCATTGACTCAAGACTCTCATGGAACCAGCATATGTCCAATGCTCTGAACAAAGCGAAGAGGGCTAAGTACAGTATCATAGCTCTCATGGGTCGCAACAGCGCCCTCAGCATTGACAACAAGCTACTTCTGTACAAATCGATTATCCGGACCATACTCCTCTATGGCATGCCTGCGTGGGCGACTATCTGTAAAACCAGATGGAGTGAACTACAGTCATTCCAGAATGTTACCCTGAGGACCATTGCCCAGCTGGACAGAAGGACGGTGAAAAACCAATCCATCCACCTCGATTTAAACATGGCCCATATCGGAAAGTTTATACAGGATCTCCCTTTGATTATGATACAGAAGATGAAGACTCACGACAATAAGCTTATGAAAGGGATACTGAAGAACTCAATGAATATGAACTGGCATACGAAGTATCGTAAACCGAGGCACGTTCTTGACATCAATTTTGAAGATATTAGCAACGTCTCTTTCCCAGATTACTGGAAGATGTGATAATCTTCTTTCTCCTTGTATTTTTTTTATTTCGTTTGTTTTTTGTTTCTGACAATCGCCAATCTTATTTTCTTTTTTGTATAAAATGGAAGACCGCTTGGGTTGGTTAGGCTTCTTGACTACCTCATTGTATTTCATTTGGAGTTTATTCTGGTTAGATGAGCTTTGTGAAAGCGCTGCTTTCGTCCCATCCTAACAAATGTACACTTCACTGTTCGATTGTCGATTGTCAGTATCATCTGGTGTGTTACTCTTATTCTACCTGCTGAATGATGAGAGCTTCGCCCTCGAAAAGGGCTTACAGTATAAGGTTGTATTTTTCTTTTTTAAAAGTTGTTGTGGTTAAAGAGTTTTTTATTTCTTTTATTGTAATGATTAATCTCTGTCTAATGTTCTTAACTTTGTTTGTATATCATAACAGCTGTTGTGTGCAACTGCTACCTTCTACCCTCGCCATATTCAACTGTTGGTAAACGATACCTTGTATTTATGGACCCTATCACACCTCCATCAGAGAACAACTGAAGAAGCATTAATTTCAGTCTCTGTATGACTTATGTTTGTGATTATCAAGGACTATGGAAATTTATTCATTGTATACAAATCAAATTGTAAATTAAAAGTTAATGACAGTGAGAGAGCGTAGCCTGACAGCAGAGACTGTAATGGCGATTGGCATACAGCAACCAGAATTTTTTTTTCAGCTATTGGATTAGCCGTATTCCTCCATTACGTATCGTCGGATGAGCACAGTGGCAAATTAAGGTTTGATCGGATGAGCACCCTTCCAAGTACTGAAATACAGTCCAAAGTATTTTCTTTTCTATTGTTACCTGTTGTCAACCTTCTATTAAAGATTTTATTATAGTTCCACTGCGTAGTTGCCGCCAATTTTTAAAGATTGTGTGTTGTGGCTGAAAAGACTAATGAAAAATTTACTCATTTGTTCGTTTAACATCCCTTTTAACACAGCGTAGTCAGTAAAGAGAGCGTAGTCAGTAAAGAGACTCCATCGCAACAGAAAGTCTAAAACGCTGTTGTGAGTAAATTTTTGCTTAATGAAATTTATTTATTCTTCCGAAAGTCCGGAAATGGAAGAAAAAGCATTAAAGGACATTAAGTTCATTAGTTTTTATGGGGAAGATAAAGAAGTTGTGAAGGGCTGTAAAGGGCTGTCATCCGGATATCTTAAAGGTGATGCTTTTGAATGGTTTCAAGTTTTCGTCAACAATAGAAATGTGTCGTGGGCAGAGTTAACCAAAGGATTAATCAAAGGATGCACAAAGGGGCGCTTCCAAATATCATTGCAAAAAGATGTGCTTAAGTTAAAGTTAGATAATAACGACATTCGCACGTATTTAAGCAAATATCGGAACTGGTCTCTCCATGCTTTCATGCTGTTTCCGCCAAATTCTCACTGTTATCTGCGTGATGCAACTGCAAACGTGATTCTTCGGACCACATGACCTTTTTCCAATGCTCGACTGTCCAATCCTTGTATTACAATGGAAATTGGAAACGTTTTAGCTTGTTAACTGCAGACAGCAAAGGTGTTCAACAGGACTCTATATCCCTTACAATGCAGTGTACGGGGAACAGTGCGTTCAGAGACCAATCTTGCCAATCTCCATTCTGCCCGAACATTAAGTAGTCGCTGACGGCCAACTCCACGTTCAGGCCCAGTTTTCCGGCTAAAAGTCCATTCTTTAAACACTTTACCAACAGCTGCTCTTGAACTTTAACGAATGGAGCTGTTTGCTGATATTTGTTCCATGACTCCGAGCACCAAAAATTACCCGACGTTCAAATGCTTTTAAATCGCGTCGTTTATCCATATCTTCAGAAACAAAACACTTCTACTGTCGTGGTAAACAACATGCTTCCCTATTATTAATAGTCTGGCCCTCTAGAACTTCAGCGCAAAATTATAGCTAATTTGCCTACAAACTTCAGGAGGTCATAATAATCTAGCCACTTTGTGGATACGGTAATTCAAATTTTAAGAACGAGAATTTTACTTTGTAAATTAATTGTATTAGTTTTAAGAACGAGAAATTCAATTGTATTAGTTTTGAACAAGCCAGAATTTTAAATTAAAATCAATTGTAAGTGATACTTGAAAAGTTTTCCAGAGCGAATCGAAATTACTAAGTGGTATAAACAAAACCAGCAGAATAGCAAAACACAATTTCGTCAAGTGCAAAAATCTTAATTCATTATTATTTTGCACAAATTCATATTTCACCAAATTAAATCCGGAGTTAGCTTAAGGGGGTGGGGTCTTTGTTGGAATTTAAAAAATCGTAATCTTTTACCATCTACGAATCGTAATATTTTATCATTTAAAATAAAAAATTTAATACTGTCGAAATTTATGTCAAATTTGCTATAATATACGTCGATGTAATAAATGATTTGTAAATTCAGTCATATGAAATTGTTTCTTTGTTTGCTTTTAATCATGTGTGTCCAATGTAATTTTACAGCAGTTTTCTTTCGACACCTCGTATTTTACACTTAAACTGACATTATATCCAAACACAAAAGTAAGCCCATTACTGAATCTCCCTTCTACAAAACCAAAATTCATATTTAATTTTTATCAATTCGACATGGTGTCGAGTGACTATATTTTGACCAATCACAAGCTAGGAGGAAACTAGCGAAATGCATAGTACAGTCCGTCCAAAAAGTTTAAAGACATCAGTACAATGCATGTATCAAAGGAACAAAAAGAAATACTACTAAGTTCAAATAGGTTTATTATTAAACACATACAACTTGTATTTAACCAAAACAGAAATGACAATAAACTTACATTAGCGTATTGTTATAGCAAATAAATGAAAAGAGCACTGTCCCAAAAATATATAGAATGCATGGGAATTTGGAGGGCACGACAGTGCCCTCGCCAAGTCGAGCAAGCACAGCCGTAACATCCTTTTCAGGAAGCAACTCGGCGTAATTTTGACCCTACATATCTTTGTGCCAGAGTTGCATAGAATCCTGAAACTTTTTATATATAGAGTACTTTGCAAATGAAACTGAATTTTCAAATATTATGTTTCTATCTTTTCTAGTTCATAAGATACAAGAAATCAAAGTTTCTTTATTTAGACACTGACTTACTGACCGATCATCAAAAATCTGAGGTACTTCCCGCAGTCCTAAAACTTGAAATTTGGCATAAACATAGTGCTTAGGGTACAATGAAAGGAAAAATTAAAAAAATTCAAAATATAAAAGTGTTAATGGTTAAAGGTCACTGCCAAACATCAATTAACCTGCAACGGAATGGCTATTATGCAATTGGTGACGACATTGCTTGCAAGCGTGGAGCAATTGATCTCGACTTTGTTGGCTAATTGTTAAAAGTGAGAAACAATAGTAACTCAGAAATATGAATTTCGTTGGAAACGTTTGTTAATCTGGAGGCATGGCGTTTATTAAAAACCAGATTAATGTCAAAATATTTTCAGTTTCGGTTAAATCAACAATATTTATGTTTCTTATTAAATGATGTTATTATTCGTCAATTATGTTCTGGTATTTTTTATAAAATGAATTGCATAAATCGAAAAGAAAAAATTACAGCTGAACCATACTTTAAAATTCTTAATAAATAAAGATGAGCTAAAGGCGATTTGACTGCAATATTTAGTCGATTGTAAAAGACGGAACAATTTTGAAAAAGAAAAAAAAAACAAGAAATGACATCAATTGCATGACACAAAATTATAATCCTTCAACATGGTTCCTTACCATAAGTCCTTCTGAATGAATACGGAGTGATTTAGTGGAACACATTAGGGAAGTCAACGGGATGCGGCTAACAAAAATTATTAGTGAACTGTTTCGATTTCTCGTTTCATCTATCTATATATATAAAGAAGGATGTTTGTGGGTCTGTCTGTGGGTGGGTCTGTGTGTACGTTTTTTATACAAATCTACAGTTTTATTCCGATCTTGATGAAATTTCGCATACATGACCTTCAAAGCATGAGGAAGGTCACTGTCTACTTCAGATTTCGAAAAAATAATAATTATTGATAAAAAATCGATATTCATGGTTATGGCAGGGCATATTAATGAGAAATATCGCATGACCAACAATGCAAGACAAAGTTTTTGCAACAATGGTATCAACACGCAATTCACAAACACTCTGCACGGACCAACAATATATATCTCAAGACCAACAATGCAAATAAAAGTTTGTGCAACAATAGGTATCAACAATGGTTTCAACACGCAATTCACCAATAACAATGAGCTCAAAATGATGACGCAATGATAAAGCAATCCTTTCCAAGAATTATAACAATGAACATAAAATGATGATGCAATATGGATAAGTTTCAATTTGTAACAATGCATAGAATTCCTGTTATTCAGGTTTTTCTTAGAAAAGAGAGTTCTTAGTACTTAACAATTTCTTGAAAATCTTTAAAAATGATCAGTAGCTGGAGATAATGAAGAGTTAGCAGACTATTGAGAAAGAGTGGAAAGACGACAGAGAAAGCAAACCTTTAGCTCCGTGCTGTATTGAGCAAATGGGAAGCAAGTAAATAGAAGAATTGGCGACCGCTAGACTACCCAAAGTGATGAAAGGCCAAATTTTGCTTCAACACAGCGAGAGAAGAGTGGAAATTGCAACAACATCAAGTGTAGATCTGAAGTAAGATTATCTGAGTAAGAAATTATTGGAGCAGTCCATCCATTTTGAGCCTTTAAAAAGATTTTTTTCGAATTTTTATTAAGAATTTTTACTGTATTAATTCTAAGCATTTTCATGTGTTTATTTTTAAGATATTGCAAAATTTATTTTAATTTTTGAGATTGTTCTGTTTACATCCCAAGTGTAATAATCCCGGGCAACGCCGGGTACCTCTTCTAGTCTTCTATATATATAAAGAAGGATGTTTGTGGGTCTGTGGGTCTGTTTTTTATACAAATCTACAGTTTTATTCCGATCTTGATAAAATTTCGCATACATGACCTTCAAAGCATGAGGAAGGTCACTGTCTACCTCAGATTTCGGAAAAATAATAAATATCGATAAAAAATCGATATTCATGGTTATGGCAAGGCATATTAATGAGAAATATCTCATGACCAACAATGCAAGGCAAAGTTTGTACAACAATAGGTATCAACAATGGTATCAACACGCAATTCACAAACGCTCTGCATGGACCAACAATCAATATCTCATGACTAACAATGAAAGGAAAAGTTTGTGCAAGTGTAATTATCCCGGGCAACGCCGGGTACCTCTTCTAGTAGAAAATAAGTTTAAAGCTACGTCGGACTTCATTACATCATCTGACGAGCCACTTGGTAAGGTCAAACATTACTTTTGAAGACGTGAATACCAATCTCGAAGTGCTCAACAATTTTATTTGATATCGTAGGTTAAAGATGCCCCAATTCTTCAAAAGTCGCCACTTGAGGAGGTAGCATCATTTGTAACAAAGTATGTGACGTGAGCCGTATTAACAAGAATCTTTCGCCTAATCTTAATCAACGGGTCGTGTCATGTCAACCTCACTAACAGTGCAGTTACTGTTTGCGAAAAAAGAACACTAGAAAGATTATACTGTATGTCAGTTTAGAATCGCACATCAAATTACTGAAGCACTTACCATAACAGATATCATAGTCAATAGCTGCAAAAAAGCATTATCATATAATAATCACTATAATATTGTGCGCAAAAAAGACTGAGGTATGATTAACGATTACAATCCTGCAATGTTGCTCGCATGGAATTGTAACAAATATCCAGTTCGTGGGAGAAAAAACAGCTATCCTGAATTATTTTGTAACATCATAGACCACAAAAAGCGAAAAACAAACGCAACTGATATAAATTCTACTAAGAGTTTAAGAAGTCGTTTATACAACATCGGACTAAGGGTTGTCGAATCGGCCGTGTGGAGCTTTGGAGGCAAGTGACACTTTGATTAGAATTCCACTATACAGGACTGATCCTCAAAAGTCGAAGACTGTAAGAAGTATTTGAATAGAAGAGATTGACCATATCTCAAACCATTATTTCTACAGGGTTGAGTCACACTATTATGACCAGCCCCTACGTTTGTCTTCGGGGTTACCCAAACGAGGAACTATGTCACGTGTTGGGAATTGGTTAGGTACTATATAAGGTAAGTTTCTATTATGTTAAAAACATATAAGTCATTGCTGCAATGGGCAAGAAACGTAATTTATCAGATCTGGTAAAGGGGGTGGTAATCAATTTTCGGGACAAGGGTGGCAGTATTTCGGAAACCGCGCAGTTTGTGAACTATTCTCGTGTTGCTGTAGTTAAAGTGTACCATGACTGGGAAAATGTGACCGTTCAGAATAAACGGTATGGGAACTATGAAGCACCACGTGCCATTGATGACATAGATGAACGTTGGCTGCGAAGGTGTGTGAAGGCCAACCGAAGAGCTACAGTGGACCAACTTACCGCTCAAACCAACGAGGGTGCTACCAGACATGTCTCTAAAACCACAGTACAGAGGACCCTGCGCGTATGGACCTCTGCAGCAAATGGATGGTCACCGCACCTATGCTGACGAAGGTTCATCGCCAAAAACGGCTTCAATTTCCCCAACAGTACAGAAACTGGACCACTTCTGACTGGAAAAAGGTTGCCTTCTCCGATGAATCACGATTTCTGCTCCACAGAAGTGACGGCTGTTGGCGGGTGAGGCGAGAAACTTCCGACAACAAGCATCCTGCCACCATTGTTGGACGAATCCAGGCTGGTGGAGGCAGCGTCATTGTGTGGGGAGTGTTCTCATGGCATTGTCTGGGCCCACTGATACCTGTGGAAGGCACTCTCAAGCGATTTGGTTATTTATCCATAATTGCAAATCAAGTACACCCATATAAGGCGACTGTATTCCCAGAGGGGCATGACACGTTCCAGCAAGACAATGCGACGTGTCATACAGCTGCAATTGCTCGGGGGTGGTTTGAGGAAAACGACCAAGAGTTCCAAGCAATACCCTGGCCCCCTAATTCCCCAGACCTCAACCCAATCGAGAACCTTTGGGTTGGTTGGGTTGGTTGGTTTGGTTTGTTTGGTATTAACGTCCTTTTCAACTACCATGGTCATTTTAGGACGGCATTATAGGGGCCGCAAATTTTGCCTAGAACCTTTGGGATCACATTGATTATCATGTGCGTGCTATGGAACAACCACCGTTTACACTTCAGCAGCTGTCGGAAGCTTTACAGTCTGCATGGCAACGGCTACTAGTAGAAACCTACCAGAATCTTATTGACTCACTCCCACGCCGTCTAGCTGCTGTCTGTGACGCTAAAGGCAGTTATTCGGGATATTAGCTGGTGGTCATAATAATGTGACTCGACTCTGTATGACGTTGAGGAAATGCCTGAAAAACACTTCTTTTCGTTACTTCTTATGTTCAAACAATGTCTATCCTTAGGAAAAGGAGGATGATTCGGGCAGACGTGAGGAGTTCTGTGCATGGGCTCTGGAAAACTATCGACTGGATCCTTCTTATGTACGTAACATTGCGTTCAGTGACGAGGCAAATTTGTATGTCCATGGTGAGGTAAACCGTCAGAACATGAGATATTGGATGGATATGAACTCTCGTTGGAAAGATCCATCCAAAGTCGTTTGTGATAGCAAAGTTATGGTGTTGTGTGGGATATGGGGCACCCATTTCATTGGACCATTTTCATAGACGGTATCTTAAATGTTGTTGATACTGCCATCTTGAAATGGGCGCACCAGCCATCTCACTTTATCATTCGGCTGCAGAACGCCTTGAAGAAGTTAGAAGACTGGTTTAATTGCTGGAAACTGAGTCTTAACGTCGGAAAATGCAAAGCCGTGTACTTCAACAAAAAGCTTAACTGTCCTCCAGATTCTTATTGGATAGAATCTCGAATGGGTTGACAACTACAAGTAACTTGGCGTTATCAAGACTCAAGACTCTCCTGGAATCGTCACGTAATTTATGCTCTGAACAAAGCGAAGAGGGCTAAGTACAGTCTTATAGCTCTCCTGAGTAGAAACAGCATCGACAATAAATTACTACTGTACAAGACAGTGACTCGGACCATCCTCCTCTATGGTATGCCTGCGTGAGCGACTATATGTAGAAGCAGACGGAGTGAACTCCAGTTATTCCAGAATGTTACCCTGAGGACCATTACCCAGCTTCGAAGAAGGACCGTAAAAAATCATTACATCCACTCAGACCTGAACATGACTCACATTGGAAAGTGTATCTAAGATTTCCTGATCAACATGGTGCAGACGATGAAGAGCAATGACAATGATCTGGTAGCTGGAATACTGAATAACCTGATGGAAAAGAAGTGGCATACTAACAAGAGAACACCACATAGCCTAACCGCTTTAACAATGGAGTCCTTGTATGGCTTTGTATGCTGAATTTTTTTCGTTTTCACGGTTTATTTTGAAAGAAACACAATTTCGCACTCTCTTATTTTGCAAGCATCTATAGTAGCTTCAGATGAGTAACATATTTCAATTTGGTGGAAATCTGTGACATACATGTGCGAGGGATTCCCTTGTAAGTATAGAAAACCGAGGCATATTCTTGATGTCAACTACGAAGACATTGGCAACGTTTCCTTCCCGGATTGGAAGATGTGATACCACCCTCTCCCCTTCCCCCTCCCCCTCTCCCACTCTTCTGACAATCGTCAATCTTATTATTTTTTCATAATGTGGAAGACTTTTTTGGGTTAGTCAGGATTCTTGCCTATTTCAGTGTGGAATTTTTTCCGGAAGGATGAGACTCCTATAAGCACTGCTTACGTCCCACCTGAACAAATGTACACTTCACAGTTCGACTGTCGATTATCGCGAATGCTACAGAATACTGTGTTCACGTCATTGTTGACTGGCAATTTCCCAAGTTTTTTCCAGCGGGATGGTTCATCACCACACTACGGACTTAATATCCGTCATTGGTTGGATGGGCAATTACCTGGTCATTGGATTGACCGGCGGGGTCCTGTGGAGTGGCCACCACATTCCCTAAACCTCACACAGCTAATTTGTACCTGTGGCCCACTTGTTATTTGATATTCCACGTGACCGATTTCCCATTTAAAAATTGAACGTTGACCCAAAATGGCAGATTTCAAGATGGCGCCCAAACTTCAAAACTGTCTCAAAAGATAGAGTACCTATCCTATTTCCTGCTAGCATGATCACATCGTTTATTTTACACACCGTTTCCGAAATACAGATATGTACTGTGACTCATCGTGTAAATTGCTCCAAGTATCTTTCGAAAAGGCTGTGAGTGAATAAGAAAGTATGAAGACGACGCTTCCATGACAGCAGGATTAGAGGAGACAATAGTGATAAAATATGAGCAAGTGTGATATTGAGAAGGAACAATGATGTGAGTTTGGGCATAGTAATTGGTTCTATTGGTGTTGACAAGGTTTGAAACTGGATCCTGAGGATAAGAAAAAAAGTTAAAAGGATAGTAATACAAATATAAATAATGAAATTGCAAGAAACTATGAAAAACAGTAAACTGTACAAAATAAATATAGAAACCACTATTTCCCCATATTATTTAATGTCCGTAGGCGCATCTCGACGACAACGTCGTCTTCTTCAGCCAAAAACTAGATAAAAAAGAAGACGACATCGTCGTCGAAATGCGCATACGGTCATTAAATAATGCTGAGGAAATAGTGGTTTCTTTATTAAGTACCGAAAGGTGTACTATGCTATCAGTGTAGGGAAACGTGTCTGTCTGTCTGTCCGTCTGTCTGTCTGTCTGTAACTCTAACTCCTCCGTGGCTATGAAAGATTTTCAAAATCTGTTTTCTTCAGTCGATGAATATGGTTCATAGGACGAAATAATTACAAATATTATCTAAATCGGTTCATTGGCACGTGCACAAATGGTACCTCAATTTTCCCGCCAAGCAATTTTCAATGGGAAGAATATAAAGTAATATATCAAACAAATCGTAATGACGAGATAGGAGGAGTTATTCATCACTATTTTCGTCAGTCGATTAATATGGTACATGGCACGAACCAATCACATAAATTATCTAAATTCGTTCAATAGAACGCGCACAAATGGTACCCTCACGACCCCACCAAGCAATTTTCAATGGGAAGATATACAGGGTGTAAATTTTAAGTTGACAAAGCAGAATAACTCGAAAAATAAGCTTCACACGAAAAAATGCGTATAATCCAAAGTTGATTATTTTCGAGGGGGCATCTGCTGGTGCTAAAATTAGCCCACCCCCCCCGGCCCCTGGGGGTGGGGCGGGGGGCAACTTTAAAATTTCAAATGGGAATCCCTATTTTTTATTGCAGATTCAGGTCCTACATAAAAAACTACGTACATTTTGTCTGAAACATTTTTTTTTATTTTTGGTAGATGGCGCTGTAATTCAAGAAAATCCATTTTCTCATTTTTGCGTGGAAATGGTTACGGAGAAATAAAAAATACTTATTTACTTCGTAAATTTTGCCGCAAAGTTATTATTTTATTATTTTTTGCCGCGGATTAGGATAATTTTGTTTTGTTTCGTGGTCATGAGGCCACACAACTTTATAATTATCAAACAAATCAACTGATTAGCTAACTAACTAACCGAACATCCTACGTACTAACGAGTGAACTCATTAACTAACAGAGTAAAAAAGTAAAAGACTGTGTAAAGATGAAGTTATTCCCGTTTAAGATTTGGTGGTCCTTAAAAGGACCGATTGTTTTCGTTTTATTTTTTCTTATTTGCAAATACTTGCAAGTAAATGAATTTCGGGGTGCTTGTATTTCCAGTGAGTCCCCTCGCCTCTCACTTTCGGCCTGCTTGTTGTCCTTAAATCCCTTGCATCTCGCCGTTTTATGAAATTAAATGTTCAAATTGATGACCTCCAACTTCGATGCATTTATTGACTCGTTTTGTAAATTCCTGAACACATCTTGATAACATGTCTGGTGTAATTGCAGCGCAAGCATCTCTTATTCTTTGAATCATGTTTTCGCGAGTGGTTGGCGTTTCCTTATAAACGATATCTTTGAGGTAACCCCATAAGAAAAAATCTGGCGATGTAAGGTCAGGCGATCTGGCTGGCCAATTCACAGGACCTTCCCTGCCGATCCAGCGACCATGGTAAAGTCGATGTAGTACTTCGCGCGCTACTAATGAATAATGCGCTGGACAACCATCATGTTGAAACCACATGTGTTGTCGAAGTTCAATACTCAGGTCTTCAAGTAGATCTGGTAGTTCATTTTCAAGTAGGTTACGATATTTGTTGCCATTCAAATTACCGTCTATAAAATATGGACCGATAAGTTTATCGCCAATTATCCCACACCAAACATTAATTGACCAAGGTCGCTGATGGTTGACTTCTCGAATCCAGTGTGGGTTCTGTTCACTCCAGTAATGCATGTTATGTCGATTAACTTCCCCGTGGTTTGTGAATGTTGACTCATCGGAGAAAAGAACTCGTGCAAAAAAATGTTGGTTTGTTTGCATCTGCTGAAGTGCCCAGTGACAAAACGTTAGACGGTTTTGGTGGTCATTGCCATGTAGTTCCTGATGCATAGATACATGATATGGATGAAATTTGTGGAGCTTCAGCATTTTCCAAACACTCATATGTGAAATTCCTGATTGCCTTGATATTTCTCTTGTGCTCGCATGTGGATTATGAGCCACAGCAGCTAGGACTGACACTTGATTGTTTTCTCCACAAACAGTAGCTGCACGGGTTCTTTTTTTCTGGTTCACACTACCTTCCGCAGTAAATTGTTTAATAACTCGAACAAAAGAAGACCGTGATCGCGTTTGGCCAGGAAAACGCTGAGCATAAAGCGCGACTGCATTATCAAAATTTCTCCCACTTTCTCCATAAATGTACACCATCTCAATTTTTTCTTCCACAGAAAGATAATTCATAATGTAAATTCAAAAGCAATACGGCGTTGTACACTCACAAAAACAGTTGAAAAATTACAATCTTTTCTTCTAAAGATCAGAATTTAAAATGTAAACATTCTGAAAAAAATGCCAATGTTTACGTTATTTGTTTGTTGACGAAATGTCTTCAAATTACATTGTAGTTAAAACAATGTAGGAATCGAAATGAATAATAAATTAGTTATTTCCACGCAAAAATGAGAAAATGGATTTTCTTGAATTACAGCGCCATCTACCAAAAATAAAAAAAAATGTTTCAGACAAAATGTACGTAGTTTTTTATGTAGGACCTGAATCTGCAATAAAAAATAGGGATTCCCATTTGAAATTTTAAAGTTGCCCCCCGCCCCACCCCCAGGGGCCGGGGGGGGGTGGGCTAATTTTAGCACCAGCAGATGCCCCCTCGAAAATAATCAACTTTGGATTATACGCATTTTTTCGTGTGAAGCTTATTTTTCGAGTTATTCTGCTTTGTCAACTTAAAATTTACACCCTGTATTAAGTAATGACGACTTTGAAGCGGATATAAATTACTATTTTCGCCAATTAATAAATATGGTTCCGGGAATGAACCATTTTGAAAATGGTTGAAATCAAAACAATGACACGTGCTCTAATGGTACTCATATGACACCCTCAAATGTTTTCAATGGTAAAATATGCCATGTAATATATCAAACGACTTGGAATGATGTGTAATGAATGAATATAACGTAAAATTAATGATAGTCGAAATTGGTTTCAAGGAACCTGGTTTAATGGAACCATAATGATTCATTGGAACTTTCAATGCTAAAATATGGCATGTAATATATCAAACGACTTGGAATGACGTGTCATGAATGAATATAATGTAAAATTAATGATAGTCGAGATTGGTTCCAAGTAACCTGGTTTAGTGGAACCATTATGGCTCATTGGAACTTTCAATGCTAAAATATGGCATGTAATATATCAAAGGACTTCGAATGATGTGTCATGAATGAATGTAATGAAAAATTATTGATAATCGAAATTTGTTCCAAGGAACCTGGTTTAGTGGAACTACTATGGTTCATTGGAATTTTTGATGCGGATATATGGCATGTAATGTAACAAACGAATCGGAATGATATGTCTTGAATGAATATAATGTAAATATAATGATAGTCGAGATTGGTTCCAAGTAATCTGGTTTAGTGGAACCATTATGGCTCATTGGAACTTTCAATGCTAAAATATTGCATGTAATATATCAAACGACTTGGAATGACGTGCCATGACTGAATATAACGTAAAATTAATGATAGACAAGATTGGTTTCAAGGAAGCTGGTTTAGTGGAACCATTATGGTTCATTGGAACTTTTGATGCTGAAATATGGCATGTAATATATCAAAGGACTTGGAATGATGTGTCATGAATGAATATAATGTAAAATTAATGATAATCGAAATTTGTTCCAAGGAACCTGGTTTAGTGAAACCATTATCGTTCATTGGAAATTTCAATGCTAAAATATCGCATATAATATATCAAACGACTTGCAATGATGTGTCATGAATGAATATGACGTAAAATTAAGGATCACCCAAATTGGTTCAAAGGTACGTGGTTAATGGATCATTATGGTCCATTAGAAACTTGCAATATTAACATAGGGCGGTTTAAAATATGGTTCCGCGAATGGTTTAGTTTAACTTTCGGTACTTGGTTATGTCATTCCTTAATGGTTTATTTATTTTATACAGAGAGTAATACAATTAATTAACGGACTTACTCATAAACTCGCTTCACTTAGGAGTAAATTTGAAATAATTAATAGGATATATGTTCAGCGCGAACGATACCCTATATGTGTAGCGTTTGCTATAACATAAAAGTTAAGGCCTTAGTTTGAATAGCGCACTTATACACATAGGCTCTTCGGTATTCTCGTGTGTGGTCAAGTGATAATTCATAACGAGGATAATCGACTCAGATGGACGTACCGCACAGATTTGCCAAAAATAAATTATTCGAAGTCATCGAAAAAAGCCAACAAGGACAGGAAGTGGGCTATGCGAAAACCGGGGGCTGATATCAAAAAAAGGATGTCAGGGAATGGAGGACCACTTACAAAAAGAAGTGAAATCTCATGAAAAACATTTCATGTAAAAAATGTAGCCAAGTTTCGCGACTCGTTAGCCGTAAAAAGTTGTGAGATCTCATGTAGGGCCAAGTCTAGTGCTCTTATTAACTCTGACACTTTCATTTACAAACCACTCCAAATCATTGCATCTTTAGTTAAAGAACATTTTGTGACTTGGCAATTACGCAGCCCAGTTCCCATATATATATTAATAAACGCGAATATTAAAATGACAGCATCAGAAGCTATTAGGTAAAAAATTAATATTCCTGATTACAGTAGCGTCAAAGTTTAAGAGTCTAGTGAAGCCTATATAACGCTATCAAGATTAACAAGTCTGAGCAGACTGCATCTAATTAATATTGACGATTATAAGCTCAAGAGTCAGTCACAACTGAATATAGTCGGCTTAGATGCAGTACTGCCCAGAATTGCCCAAAATAATTCATTCGAATCACAGGGATATCTTACAAATTTACAATGCTATGTAAAAAAATTAAATTTAATTCCACGCAGTAAATACATATACGTTCAGTTCCCATATAAATTTTATTTTATGTAATACTTTATTAATAAACGTGAATATAAAATGCAAGCAACAGCCGTCACATTCTCGTGCTGCGTAATTGCCAAGTCACAAAATGTTCTTTAACTAAAGATGTAATGATTTGGAGTGGTTTGTAAATGAAAGTGTCAGAGTTAATAAGAGCACTTGACCCTACATGAGATCTCACAACTTTTATGGCTAACGAGTCGTGAGACTTGGCTACATTTTTTTACATGAAATGTTTTTGATGGGATCTCAAATTTACAAGAAAACACTTGGTTCTCAAAAGCATAGCGATTTTCCGTTGTTTCGTATGAATTGAATTGAATTTAAAAGGGGTGGTTACAAAGAAACCAAGCACCGCGACCTCAGGTCTATTGTACTATCCCCAAAACCTTTATAAATCTCGTCTCACAAGTAGACCAGATGCATCTGCAAATCTTAAGATCTGCCTGGCAGTAACATTTTGAATTTCTGCCGGTTGGAGTATGAAGCTCCCTAAATGTTTAAATCTAAGAAATGATAGATTTAAGCAACTACAGAGAACATGAGTAGAACTCTCCTCTGCTTCATGACATTTTCTGCATGTAGCGTCAGTTGCAACACCTAATAAGGTCATATGTCTATTAAGATGACAATGACCTGTAAGGAGTTCAACGACTTTTTTAATTTCAGTTCTTGTGAGTTTTAACATCTCACTTTTCCTCGAAACAGGATATTTTGGATTGAGTACCTTGGCTTGTCTTTGGCCATACTCTTTAATCCACGAATCAAAATGCTGTCTGTCCATACAATTATGGACAGTCAGCTTAATGAGGCTTTGGGACAATCCCAAAGACGGTTCAGGACCCACAAATGGAGTCACAGAGCCATCCTTGGCAAGACAATCAGCAATTTCGTTGCCCTCGTAGCCACTGTGAG
The DNA here is from genome assembly GCA_023313115.1 of Rhysida immarginata. NCBI lineage: Eukaryota > Metazoa > Arthropoda > Chilopoda > Scolopendromorpha > Scolopendridae > Rhysida > Rhysida immarginata. The sequence goes on along the minus strand of JAHWFO010047778.1, from coordinate 1,316,771 downwards.
AAGGAATCCAACACAGTTTTACCTTGTTGTTAATTGCTAGATCACAGAGGGTACGATGGCACTCCCAGACAAGCTTAGATTTGTAGCATACACTATCAAGTGCATGCAACGCAGCCTGGCTATCAGAGCATATTAAAATTTTCTTACTTCGAAGCTTCTGAGTATTCAGCTCTATTCCACAGGCAATAATTGCAAAAATTTCTGCCTGAAAGACTGTAGAATATTTGCCAAGGGGGAAAGACCGTCGGATTTTCCTCTTAGGGCAACATATACCTGCGCCTATTCCAGACGCCGTTTTAGATCCATCCGTAAACCATGTTTCGTGATCTCTAAATGACAAAAGCGTCACAGTGTTCCATTCCTCCCTAGTTGGAATGGAGACAACATATTGCTTATCGAAATCATATTTCGGAAGCATTTTATCAACAGTCATATGAAAAACCGGATGTCGTAACACCCCCTTTATTAGTTTATCATATACTGTATTATCTAAACACCTACGCCAGTTGTCAGGGCTGCATATTCGATAAATTGTCATTGCAGCCTCTGCTTCAACCAGCAACTGAATAGGTTTCAGGTCCAAGAGAAGTTCCAAAGCACTAGTCGGAGTTGTTCTCATTGCACCTGTAATAGTAAGACATGCCATTCTTTGAACTTTAGCTAGTTCTTTCCTGACTGTCTTTAATTGTGTTCTAGGCCACCATGCGACAGAGCCGTAAGTCATCATTGGACATATAACACTAGTATATACCCAATGAATAAGTTTAGGGCTCAGCCCCCATGATTTGCCAACGACTCTTCTGCAAGTCCAGAAGATCATTTTAGCACGTAATAAACAATATTCCAGGTGTTTCCTCCATGAAAGCTTGCTATCAAGGAAGACACCGAGATATTTGACCTCAGAAGTATAAGTTAACTTTTTACCAAAGAAATTAATACTTCTAAGATTTAAGTTCTTTTTCCTAGAAAAAGGAACAATAACAGTTTTGTCTGGATTAACAGACAGACCTACCTCTTTACACCTTCTCTCTACCTTCTTGAGACCATAATTGCCACTAAGTATTCCTGGAGGGTCCCGATATTGTCAATTTTATTGGTATGACTTAAGAGAAGACTAGCTTTTTTCCAAAGCGGATTGGTGGAGGAGGTTTTGTTATTAATGAATACTATTATGTGCTTTGTATTGCCTTTATGCGTTATTAATTAATTGAATATTTATTGAATTTATGTATTTAGTCAATGTGCGATGATCCCAACAATTAAGGTGCGGACCAAATAATTAGCAAACTGATCAGGACAACGCCCAAGTCATTCCAGATTCACTGGCAATGCAGTTTTTTACTCCTACCAACGATAAGCCCTAGAGCCAAATCATGTCTCAGCGTGTGGAAGAAGGTATTGTCAACTTTGCTGAAGTTCAATTCCTTCAAGAATGTCCGAGACAGTGTTGAGAAATTTTCCTCTTGTGATGATCGCAATGTCATCAGCGTATCCAAGGCAGTGTATTCCATCTTTCTCCAGCTCACATAAAAGCTCGTCGACGACAAGGCACCACAACAAGGGTGAAAGGACTCCACCCTGTGGGCACCCCATCGCCACCCGAACCATACATGAGTCTCCAAGATGTTCAGCTTCTGCTTTCCTAGTTGTAAGCAGCTCAGTAATCCATGTGATAATAATTTTATCAACTCCCCGTTTCTCAAGAGCCCTGATAATAGTGTAGGTAGATACTTTATCAAAGGCTCCTTCGATATCTAAAAAGGCTACTAATGAAGTTTCCTTCATTGTTAGTGTTTTATCAACAAGAAGTACCAACTCGAAAATTGCCGCTTCAGTTGATTCACCTTGCTGGTAAGCAAATTGATGTCTTGAGAGGGGTTTCGTTATCAAAACCTCCTCCCTAAGATATCTGTCCACCAATTTTTCCATTATTTTAAGAAAAAAGGAAGTGAGGCTAATAGGTCTAAAAGATTTAGCCTCAAAATAATTCGACTTTCCGGGCTTGGGGATAAAAACAACCTTTGTTTGTCTCCAAGCCTCAGGAATATACCCCTGCACCAAACATACTCTGTAGATTCTACACAGTATGGGTGCCAAGATATCAATCCCTTTCTGCAACAGAATGGGAATCACCTCATCCGTCCCAGGAGATTTGATTGGTTCGAATGAATTAATTGCCCATTTAATTTTATTATATGTGACAATCTTTTTGGAAATATCCCATTTCCATTTACTCTTGGTTCTAAATCTACCAATAGAAATGAGTGTCTCCGAATTGACGACCTGCACTGAACCAGGGAAGTGTACTCTTAGCATTTCTGCTAATGTTTCTTCACCTGATTCTGTGAATTTGCCGTCATTCTTCTTAACAGAAGTTAAGTGATTTACAGTATCCTTAGACAATATTCTCATTACCTTTGCGGTAGTGGATAAGTCACTTAAATTTTCACAGAATTTATTCCAGGAATCTTTCTTAGCTTTCCTGATTGCCATATGATATCTGGTGAGGGTTTCTTTATACAGAGACCACTCACCAGTTTTCTTGGCCTTGTTGAAGTGCTTCCTGCTACTTCTACGAAGAAAACTAAGCTCATTATTCCACCAAGAAACCTGTCTTGGTAGGCTAGTTTTCCTCACCTTACAGTTTTGATGGTAAGACTGGATAATAGCACGTTGCAACTGGGCAACAGCTAGTTCCAAGTCAACCATTGAAGACATTTTATTATACATACCTTCCGTTGCGATCCTAAGGTCTTCAAGGTATGAATCCCAGTCAGTGTTTCTGGGATTCCGCCTCCCTTCCGTCCTATTTAAAAGCCTGATGCCTGCAATAGAGAAGCGAATATATCTATGATCAGATAGAGATTCCTCATCCATTACAAGCCAATTGCTGATAAAATCCGTAGTATTGTTAAGACAAAGTGTGAGGTCAATAACCTCCTTTCTATGGCAAGTCACAAAAGTAGGTTCATTACCTTTATTTATGATTTGCAAGTTCTTTTGAAGGATGAATTCCAATAATTCATCTCCCCTTAGATTACAATCACTGCTTCCCCAAACAACGTGATGAGCATTGGCATCACAGCCAATGATAAGCTTGTGGTTGGATTTTAAACATAGTTCAATTGTTTCTTCAACTTTCCTTGATGGAACATTACAGTCATCATAAGGAAAGTATGAAGACATTATGAGAATGTCGGTTTTATTCTCACCAGTCATGGTCAACTTAATTACAGCATTATCGCTGTCAGAATTACTGACCATGAATATGGCATGCAAATCCTTTCTAGCATAGATGCATGCCCTAGGTCTGTTGGAGCTAGTATCAAAAAAGATGTTCCCACATCTTCTTGGTAGTCCAACAACCCTACCATCCCTTATCCAGGGCTCCTGGATTATTGCCAGATCGACATCACCACAGGCCATCTTGTTGTAAAGCAACGCAGAGGCCGTACGACTGTGATGAAAGTTTATTTGAATAATCCTGAGCACAGTCACAGTGTCAGACAGAGGAAAGTTAAGTCCTCGTACCTCCGCTGGGACTGGTAAAGGTTTCTAAAAGCCTTTCCTCATCAATAGATTCAACCTCAACATCTTCAAGGTTCATTGGAGACGTGGGTTGAAGTGTATTTTCTGAGGCTGTGTCAACAAAATCAAGTGCACCAAACTCACTTGCAATATCGGATAAATTATCCCTAACACCAACAGATATTTTAGGATAAGCTATTGTTGGACTTATCTGTGACTGAGTGGTTGCTTTCTGGTCAGCTTCCTTCTCAGTTCCAGAACCAGGCTTTTTCTTTGGATCGGTCAGGATCTTAAAGATACCTTGATCGATGCCCGTATTGGCAACAAAGTTGGCCTTCTTGATGGCTTCTAAGGAGTTCTCGTAGACCTCGAAGATCCATCTAGTTGAATGGGGTTCCACCAATCTATTGACGGTCCTCCATTCACTGGTGTTCAATTCGGGGTTGAAACGATTCATCCTCCGAAGTAGAACAGTAGCATCTTTAGTGATGTTGTCCTTTGTCTTAAAGGCAACCTTGATAGGCTTGGGGAGCTCACTCGCCTTAATCACTTTAAGGCAACAGAGCTCCTTCTTCAAGACTTTGTCATTGTTGTCAAAAGAGCTAGTCAGCCAGGCTGTTGTCTCTTCGTCTTCACAGACGACCAACAACGCGCCGGCTAACAGACTCTGTTGATTGATTCTTGGTAGGAAGTCACCCTCGGGAATAGCATCTATTCTGTCGAGGATCTCCATTTGAATAAGAGAAACCTCGTCAGCAGATAACTTCTCCGCAGGAAATGACCCTTTAATGATGGCCATTTTAATGCTGCTAACAGCCTGCTTGTATGATTTTCCTCGATCCTCCTTCAATCTCTTACTAGCTGCAACACTAGCTGGAGAGGGAGTGGAATCCGAGGGTCTATCTCTTTTTTGTCCTGAAGGAACTGAACCAGAGATCTCTTCAGCTGATTGGACACCAGCTTTCAGAGATCCTGGGTTCTTCTTCCTTCGATTACGCCTCTGCGTTCTGGTGAGTGTTGGCGTCTTGGTCCCCGCCGCCCCGGAAGCGGCGGTAGCAATGCCACCTTCCGCCCCCACAACCGCGGGAACCTTGACATCAACTCCTCCTGGGAGATTTGATCGGTTATCACCCGAAGGTAAACCAGATCCTGTTTTAGGTGCTTTCGCAATTTCGGTATCCATACAATACCGGAGAACCGGGGGGAGATATGTCGTCCACGTCAGGCTACCCCCCTCTCCTGACGCAAGGCTAAATACATTGAGGTTTCGCCAGGTTCCTCAATGGGATCGTTCATGACACACATATTTATACATGCAGTGCCACCCAGACCTCAGCACGATGCCTTACACCTTATCTTGCGTGTTCCCTCCTCATTTCTCAATCGGGCTTGGGACCGACTACGGCGCAGTTGTTGTTTCGTATGACACCATATACACGATTTTCCATAGAAAGAATCAAAGTTTGTAACCTTTTAGGATCTACATTGTACCAAGCATAATCGATTGATGTCTTGAGTTCATTGATAGACGAATATTGACGTCCATTGGCATAATCTTCCCGAGATAAAATGCCCCACACGTTCTCAATGGGATTCAGGTCAAGACTCATCGGTGGCCAGTCAGGAATAGATACATTTTTTCTGTTTAGATAGTCTTTTGTAGCATTGAATGTGTAGATGGATGCGTTATCGTGCTGAAAAATCCAATTCTTTCCTCCCAAAATTTCACTGAACGGAATCAAATGACTTTGTAGTGTCTCTATATACTTTTCTGACTTTTGTCGTCCATCTAAAAATGCTAAGGACGCTTAACCATTATATGACCCATATCATCAACGATCCACCACTTTGTTTTCTGCTAAAAATGGTCGGGGCTCTTTCCTTAAATCATGCCAGTAGCTTGCATATCCATCAGGACCATCCAAATTCCATTTCTTTCATCACTGAAAAGCGCACTCAGCCATTTATCACCATATGACATGTGCTAACGAGCCCACTGCGACCTCTTCTTTTGATGAAGCTTTGTGAGTGGCGGTTTACGTCTCATTTTCTTGTGAATACGTCTGTGAACTGTATTCCTTGATATATGCAAATGTGAACTAACAGTGATATTACGTATGGACATTTTATGGGAGGAAGCCTTTCTCAGTATCGGTCTATCATCACTACAGCTTGTCACACGTGGTCTTCCTGAACGATGTTTTGGTTGGCGTAGCTCTCTACTCGGTAAATAATACTTTTAGAACGGTTTAACACAGTGGAAATGTCATGAACAGAATAACCCTGCGATTTTAAGCTGAATATTGTGGCAACCTCATCAGCTGTTAGCTGGGAAGCTCTAGACATTTCGTTGATGAGTAAAATGCCGCTCTTGAGCCATTTCACAGCATATTTATACACCCCAAACCTTGCATCATGACTAAATATTTACATATTGCACAAAATTATGTTGTTCTATAAACTTTTGGGACACAGCATTTTCAATGGTTTATCATAAACATTTTCAATGCTTTTTTGAAAAGTAAAATTTTGTCATGTTTGCGTATTATCAACTTGCACATGCTTTCATTCAAGACCCAAAAACTTTCCATGACATCATTGACGTCATAGTGACGTAATCAGCAAACATAAACTTTTGGGACGGACTGTAGTATAGAGCATGAGTAAGCAGAGAAATTGCAGTGAAATCTGCCTGCAAAGATATACACCATTCGTCCATGTGCCCAATGTAAATTTGCATTGCTTGCAAGGAAACTTTTACTGTTATTTCCTCCCTCCGTTTCTTATTGAACAACTCTCGGAACCCAAGCAAAAAATCAGGGCACCTGTAAAATGATCAACGTTTTCCAAAAAGTTTCTTGAATTCTTCTTTAATGTTTCAAATCTTTTCCGTCTCTTATCTTCGCGTAAGCGCTCCAGAATCCCGCAGTGAAAGTCGGCTTTGATCGTCTGACTTCCAAGAACAAACTCCTTTTGGACAAACCAAACAGATTAAAAACAAATCATAAAAAAGATGCAGGCCAAACAGCAGATACTAAAAAAGATTTCCAGGAATGGCTCCAGCTTTACAGCTCTAGGATCGTTGTGTTGACGCTGTCTTGAGAAGGAAGAATGCAAAATCTAGAATCAGCCCACGTCTTTTTTGTCGGCCCAGTCTAAAGATTATTTGCTCGCCCTTCGTAAATAACAGGGAAAACTGCTTGTATGGAATTATAATCAATGTAATGTTATGTAATATTTTATAACATTTGAATTTTATTGAGATATAATTTTTAATGATGCGATTTCCTACATAAAGACACATCCTGAAAAAGAATCTGTATGATATTATATAAGCGTCTTTTCATTGCTTGATATTTTTAAGATCTGAATGACATAAACAGTATTTTATACGGATCGTGAATAATCTGATCAAAATATAAAATGAAATTTTATTTTTACATATAATTATTTCCTCAAGCTAGCACAAAATATGGCCATAGAAAATCGACGATGTGATAATTTGCTTTATCTTTCTTCTCTGAATTCATGCGGGTGAACATTTTATACGACACAATAAAGAAAGGTGGAGACAAGGCTCATGACAAAAGAGAAGCATTTTACTGCAAGTAAAGGAGAATGGGAATTCCCCAAAATTCTTTGAGACTGACGACCAATATCTTTTTGCGAGGGACAAATAAAAGATGGTTCAAGGAAAACGGTGATAATAATATACTTCTTTCAAAGATTTTCTCTCATTTATCTCCTTTTTTTTCACAGTCGATATTAAGTTTTCGTTTTCTTTCGCTGAGGGATGAATTTATTTTTAACTCATAGCTCATACTTTACGACTGGTCTCTGAACGATGAAAGAAAAATAAAATAATATTTTCAGAAAAAATTCTTATCTAAAATAAATTATAATGTTTTGGTTTCGCTTATGAATTATAAAAATATATTATAAAAATGACTAAAAATTGCTTCTCAAAATAGATAGAAATAAATTTTTATATCATAAGATACTACAACAGTTAAAGCATGCATGCCAATGCAGTAAATCTTACATATGACACGAAAATTTATTAACTACTTCATTTCAACTGCAAGGAGTTTTTTCGCTTATCCTTAAGTAATTCTTTCTCATTAATTAAGGGGTTTGTGTCTTATTGTTCATTTAATTCAATGTTTTATTTATTTATTTAATTTGTTATTAAAAATTAATAGTTTTTTTTAAAGAGTATGTGCACTAAGAGATTTTTTGTACAAAATAATAAGTAAAATTTTTCTACGTCTTCAGGGTTTTGACCATTTCCAGTACATTCCAAAAGTCAACAGAGCTCTCCTTTAATAAGGAAGAAAATTTATCTGAACTTTAATATATATTCAGTTTATTAAATACATTTTAATGGAAAGGCAATTAATTGCTTTAATTTTACTAAAGATGATCCTTGTTAAGTGTAAATACAGGGTGATTATAATTAAAGTCCAACTTTAGAAAAGTTGTAAAAAAAATTTGACAGCTAAAAGTTTGTTAAAATTTCAAATTAATTTTTTCTTATGCCATACCATTTCCCCCTTCTTCGCGTATATTCAGGTAAAATTTCAGGTCATTCTGAACAGTGATTCTTTTTTTACAGCGTTTTGAAAGTTGATCGTTAATTATAATACAGTAATTCCCCCTGTATTTTGGTGAACTTACCTAGCACATTAGTAGAACGAGGCCTGTTCGTAAAGTATTGAAGCTACAAAAAAATACGGTTCGAACTCACATTAATGTTTAGTCACCTTCAAAATAAGCACCGTCTGAAGCAAATCATTTAGCCAATACCGCCTAGAGAGAAAGTCTGCTCACGGAAAAATTATACATTGTTACATCACCTACGGTAGGGACAATTTCGGGATTATTATTGGATGAAATTTGATTAACAATACCCTACCGTAGGTGATGTAACAATGTATGATGTTTTCGCGCTCAGGCTTTGAGTAGAGGTGGTGTTAATTTAGCCCAGCTCTGCTGCCATTGGTCGAAACAAGTACGGAATGCCTCCTTTGGGATGGCCAAATGCTCCGCCATCGCATTTTGTGTTGCCACGTCCACATCCTCATAACCTGTCTGCGGCTCATAATATCATTGCCGAATGCTTGTTTCAGCAATTCATAACACTCCTTCGCGGTTTTACCGATCTTCAGGCTGATGTCGAAACCACGTTAAGACAGCCTTTTTCACCTCATTGCAGCCGAACCTCTGCCCTCCCAAAAACTCTTTTTATGGTCCAAAATTAGTGATGTCCGTTGGATCCGGATCTGAAAGTATCCGGATTCGGATCTAGAAATATCCGGATCCTAGTCTCGTATCCGGATCTCGGATCTCAGATATCGGATCTCAGATCTCGGATATCGGATTCGGATTTCGGATCTCGGATGCTTTCACTGAATGTGTATTAGGACTAATTAGGACTTAGGAGGACTCAGGCTATCATAATCGCAATAGTCGAGTCCATATAAATTGAAGGGATATGGTAAAATTCTAACTAAAACGAAAACTAAAGATTTGTTAAATTAAAGCTGATTTTATTTTATGATGATTTTGATTGTTGATTACATTAAACCGATCCACTGCTCAATCATAAAGAATTAGGGAGTTTAGGGACTTTTGACTTTGAGACACGTTATAAGGTGGTTATATATATAAAAAAAATTGCATATACACCATTTCCTGATACAGGATCTGAATTTCGGTTCTCGGATCCAAGATGCGGATCTCGGATCTCAAATCCAAGATCCGTATCTCGGATCTCGGACTTAGGTCCGAAAAAAAAATCCGGATATCCGGATCTTAAATTATCCGGATCTTGATATCCCTATCCAAAATAGGGATCTGGACTGTATGGAGGATGTGGTAAGATCCATTTATTTTGAGTTCCATCAGTGTGTCCATGGTCAGTTTGGCTGTATGTGCTCTGGCATTATCTTGCAGAACACAAACACCACTGGTAAGGAATCATGGTCGAACAATCTCCAGACATGTTCACGTTCGCCTATACCACAATGGAGGTGACATGGGACGAACAATATGCTGCTCTGAAATTCTGTTTTCGTCTCAACAAATAAACAGTGGAGGCTTATGCAATGGTACATGGGGCCAATGGGGAGTCTGTTCTTCCCTTTAGCACAGCTCGCAGATGGCTTAAAATGTATAGAGGGAAGGCAACCACAAAACAGAAAAAACTGTGGATAAACAAATAATCAAAACGAAATTCGTTTTTTGTAATCGGAAAAATAGCAAATTAAGTGTGAAAATTACAGCAAATTAAGTGTGATCGGAAAAAAAGCTTTTTTAGAGTTTATTTTTCAATTTATTGTGGACCAAGAGGTGATTAGGCAGTTTTAAAGAAAGGTGAACCTGGCACTCCAGTTAGTGCTTTAACGTAAGAAAACATTAATTCCGCCGCTGTAATTGTGAGAGCAGATCGCCGAGTAACATTAAGAACGCTTTCGGATTTACATTTCGTAGAACGCCACCCGCAGGATACTAACAGAAACCAGCACACGAAACGTGTTTGTGCCGGATGAGTTCCAAGACTGCTGATTCAAGTACAGAAGGACCTTCGCGTGCAAGTTGAAGACGACGTTACAGGATTTCTTTTCGAAAGTAATCACTGCTGATAAAACCTGGCTATATCATTTCGATCCTGAAAGTAAACTGCACAGCTCTGTGTGGAAATCTCCGTCATCACCAACACAAAAAAAATGCCAAAGTGTTGGTGAATATTATGCAAGGAAAAGTTATTTATGGTCATCTTTTTTGATATTGAGGTTATCATGTCGTACTTACACACAGACCCAACAGTAACTGGGCAATATTACAGATGTGTCCTGAAAATTCTGCAAGGCATAGCATGAGAGAAAGGCCACATTTCCGTGACAGAACCTGGATGATTCATCACGATAATGTAACGGCCGCACATCGGAAATGTTATTGCTGAATATCTCACAGAAATGAATGTGAAGTGTGTTCCTCACCCTCCCTATACGCCATATTTAGCCCGTGCGGCTTATTCCTTTTCTCCTCTGTGAAGAAACAAAACATTTTCATAGGAAGCAATTTCCATCATCAAAAACAGAGGTGAAGGCTGCGGGGGAGATTGTGAGGATCTATCCAAAAATGGTTTCCAAGAGCGGTTCGCTGGGACAAGTGTTGCATCCAACGGGAAACTACTTGAGCATGATCATCACAAAAATGAGGATGAATATAGGTGTGTGTCACAAAACTTGGGAGGTCAGGATAAAGAAACCGACCAAATCCCAGTTCGAGTAGGAGGGGGCAAGCATAAGAAAGAGAGAAATAAAGCAGACGACAAGCGCTAAGAGAAGGCCGGATGAGAGAGCGCCCTGTGTCTCGATTGAAAAGAATAGAGAAGGTAAAAAGAGAAGGCAGGAAGTGGGCGCGATAGCAGGCCTTAGAGAAGAGACGGGCAAGGAATGGACGACAGGAAATAGGAAAGGTCCAGAGGAGAGAGCGCCGTGCGTCTCAAAAGCTGGAGCGTCGTTTGCGAGGGGAAAAAGACAGAAAAGGTTTGGAGAGAAGAATAAAGAGATTGGTCAAATGTCTATGGTTAGAAGAGAGACAGGGAAAGGGCCAATAGGAAAGCGATTGAGAGATAGTGGAGGACTTGGAAAGGAAGAGAGAGAGAGAAGGGGAGAGCAAGTCGTGACTTCGTGGGAAAAGGAATGGTTTTGGAGGCGGAGACATGCTGGCTACCTTCCCGGGGATTCGGCGTTGAGGGAGACCTCTAAGCGTACATGCGGACAGCAGGTAGGTCACATAATTCCTTACCGAGCTGATAAAGACGGGCTTTGGTCCCGCTGTCGCGTGTTGCGCGGGCATCGAGAGGTCTTTCCCTACCGGAAACCACAAGGGGAAGGGCAGCCAGGGCCTACATCTGAAGGCCTTGCGAAGGCCTCAGCGATAAGAAGTCAGGCCGAAGTAACCGTGCTGGAGGCAACATCCACGGTGCCGACGGGTGCAGCCGCAATAGCATTGGAGAAGCGTCAGGCTCTCGGACACGGCGGCGATAGTCCAGGCACGGTGTGGACCGAGGATAAATCCAGGAGACGGAAGAAGGACGGCCAGGGTTCCGACGGTCAACTTTGTGTTCCGGAAACAGCGCAGGAGAGGCGTTGGGAACTAGGAGGTAGCAGCGTATGCGCGCACGACTCCGGAGAACGTTGCATAGCGCGTTGCGAGGCTCGTATTCACTCTTTAGATAAGTTGTTCTCTGCGTCGCTCATTTGGCAAGACGACGTCGACATACGGGTTCCAGTAATCCTCCCGCCAAAAAGATTACACGACGGGTTCACCGTTGGGTATGTGCTGGAGACAGGCGATCTGGGAAGTCAGCGAGGCAGTTTCGTGCATTAGGCAGATTTTGGTTCCCGGACGGATGCGACATTGTGGAAGATATTGTCCGATTTGTAAATACGGCAAGCTTTATTTCCTGTAAGCTTAATAGTCGTTACAGTTTCCGAAATTGATTAAGGGACCAGTGCATTAGCCAAGCTCCCCGCTATTGAGTTAGCGCTCGCCTGTTACTTTTTGTATATTAACAGAAGATACAATTGTTTTGTATTTAATAACTGTAACATTTAGTTGTTGTTTGAAATTCCCATTAGGTGACGCGGAAGGTCACGTGAGGCGTAACTGATATTAATTTTTCTTTTATTGTTGAATGTTACCATAAAACTTGTAAATAAACTTTTTCTTCAATGCCAACTTTGCTACCTCATTTAAAACCCACACTTCCCCACTGATCAGTCACGTTACAGTGTGTTGTTAGGAAAAAATTATGATCATTCTTTATTGAACAGTCCTCAAAGTTAACATATAAACTTCTCTGAGGGCCTGATCGTAGCTAACCGTGACCGATCGAAACATCTGGTACGGTCATTTTCGCTTTCGATCATAAGGATTTATTGGACAACAAGGTCGGTTATAGATTTTTTGGCCCGTTATAAAAGATACAGAAATATTGTTTTAATAAACATTAGGACAAGTAATAATATTTCACAAATTGAAACTGATAATTTACCCACACTCTTCTTTCAAATAAGCCAATTCAGTGGAAGTGAAAAATTTATACTAAATAGAACGTCTGCGCATACGCATGGTTATTCTATCGGTCTTGTCGTTGCTGAAAACATCGGCGGAAGGCTTACTTGATCTTCCGGAGTTTAGTCGTCGCATTCAATTTGATGTTCCTACATGCTTGCGAAGCCATTCCCGAGGACCATCTATACAAGGGTCAGTCGGAGCGAGATCCAGAGAGTACAGATTTTGAGTGATGACAGGAATTTTATTCTCGAAGACGAACTGTTACAGAACAAGTGATATGTGAACCGCTCGTTATCGTGATACAGAAACTAAAGGCCGTTTCACATTACCACCTTTGCGAACGAAAATCGGACGAAAAAATATCGGACGGCATTTTCGCAGCCGGATGTAGCTTTCACATTACATGCGAAACGACCGACTGTCGGTTGCCTGGTGCATACGATGCGAAAATCATGCGTCCAGTTCGATTAGATATTTTTCGCATCGGACCGATTCCATCATATGCGAGAGCCAATCAAAAATGACGTTTAAAGCTATTGTTTACGTATGCTCGAGGAAGAAGAATATTGTTGTCTGTCTATCATTGTTCAGTGTTTTTCTCGGATGGAATGTTTGCAGTTATAAAAGAGATACTGAAAATGAGTTATGTTTATAAAATGTCTAATTGTTGAGATTAATTAAATTAATGAAGTTAACTAAAATAGCTCCATATTATTTCCCTGAACATCAGTATGCTTTTAAAAATGTTAATATTCTTTGCCTGCGTAGCAGAATGCACCGCCTTGCAAACAATAAACGTTTCTTTCTTACAATTAATGATGATGATGATCGATAATCACGATACCCGACAGACATGGCAGACATGTTTGCTTTCTTTGCGCATGCCGACAGCGATGTCAATGTGAAAGCAACCTGCGAATTTCGGACGCCTGATTCGTAGACGGTTGTCGTGTGCCAACGAGATTTCTGCCGTCCGAAATTCGGCCTATGTTTTGTCGTCCAATTTTTGTTCGCAAAAGTGGTAATGTGAAACAGCCTTTAACGTTTGTCGCGCCGCTTCGTCCGAACGGCGTCATCCAAGACTTTACAGTAGAAATCACAAGTAAATGTCTTTCCTGATTGAAAAAAGTGACGGTGTATCAAACCGTGGATGTCGACACTCAACCTCCAACTGGAACGGAAAAGAAGACACCAGGAGATGTGTTAAGTTTCTCAGGACAACACAGCGCACGTAATGCGTTAACCTCATTTTCCAATTACCGGGGAATTTTTTGAACTTTATTGAATACCTTTTTGTATTTAAAACGACATATTTTGCAAAGTTGTATTAGAAATTTCTTTATGATGTAGAATAGCTTATTCTACAGAACATATCTAAAGAATATACACTGAAAGGAAATAGCATTTACTGTATCGCGTAGATCGGATTGGCTCCGAAGTAAATCATTTTTTCTAAGCTCTCTGAGAATGGATTCTATGCCTTAAATATTTTCTCAAAAGGTATCCACTGATGGAACTTTTTGGAAATAGCTTAACATTTATAAAAATCTTTAAATTCTGATTTCTTAAAATTAATTATTCAGCCAAATGACGTGAGCTTTTTAAAATTTGTAACTATGTAAATATCAGTGATTGAGAAAGAGCATAGCCAGTTCTTAAAAAGCATCATCTCCCTCTTTTATCTTTTTCGGGTGTTGAGGATGTTTAATAACAACTGGATTTATTAAAAATGTAGTCTAGCAGGGAATCAGCCTACTGTGCCTTCGCCTGGTTTTCCAAACTTATTAGTAAAGGGAAAGAAATATCCATACCCTTGTCGGGATTCAAATCCAAGACTCGCTGGATTCGAAAGTGATAAGACCTGCGCCTTAGCAGTCTCGGCCACCAAGCCCACACTAAAAAGCATCATTCACCATCAACTTTAACTTTATTTTTGACTTATCAAACGTCGAAAACCAATTAATTTCTGTGGTTACATACACAAATAATAAGAAACCAGCGGAATTCCGATCTATTTTCCGTTTGCTTTCAGTCATGCTTGAGCATATTTGAAATGTGCTGTAATTTATCCTCCAACTTAAAATACAATTTCAAATAAAAATCGGTCTATTATCCATTTGATTGAGCATCAAGAATATCATTTTTTTAAATTGACTTCCTTTTGAACAGCTAATCTTTATATAAAGCTACATGATTTTGTTTTGCGTTTAGAAAAAAACACAATTTTCATCACATATTTATGAAATATTATTAATAAAAATTATTCACATTATTCATTTTGTTAACAGGTTATACTTCACTATCTACCAAAAATTAATTGGGCACCTACACAAAATGTTTGTCAGGGATTCTTTGAGCTGTCAAAACGTGGTGATACCTCTAGTGGTTATAACAGCAGCCACTGTTTGAGACATGCTGCAAACGAAGTCGTGGTGGACATCCATTGAAATTCTCCGGCATTTCACTTGCAAAATCTCACACAGATGAATAGTGGATGTTGGCCGCTGCTTCCGAGATCTTATCCGACGTTTCAAAACTTCCCAAAGATGCTCAACGCAGTTGAGGTCGAGGCTCTGCGCAGGCCAATTCAAGCACTGAACATTGTTTTCTACATATCAACACATGGTAGCAACAATAACATGACACTTGGCATTTTCATCTTTGAAGTAACAAGGATTCATTGCGTAATAACGCCAAAATGTTGGGAGCATTTCATTACTGTATGGCTGAGTTTTCATGTTCCAAGAACAACCATCAGTGCTCCAACATTTTAGTAACTGAAACACCCCACCACCAAATTTCTTGGCAGGCACTGTACACTCCGGCAGAAAGCGTTTCCTGAGCAGTCGTCACAGCTATACACGTTTTTCGTATCTAAACAGTGTGAAACTTGACTTGTCACTCCAAAGAACTGATTTCCATGCGTTTGTGTCTATTTGCGATGATTTAGTCATCACTTCAGCCTTCGAGAATTGTTGGGTTTTGTATTTTGATGCTTATGCATGATGAATGAACATTCAATGTGATGGACCTCTGTATGCTATGTTTCAAGGAAACGGACAACCTGTTGGTGCATGAAACTCCTGTCTGATGATGGTCATCGGCTGATTCCAATTTTTGACAATTTCACGTTTCAAGGTTCTGATTTGGTCAGAATTTTCAGTCGCCCAGAAAATTATGCATTCCTGCGAAGTCCCTCCACCTTCCACTTAAGCAGAACAAATGCCACAGTTGATTTCAGCCTGTTTAACTTAGCAACTTCTCTGCACCATGCACCATCTCTTTTTTTACCTTGAAAATGAAATCAGATCAAGCACTGAGAATCTGGAAAGAAGACTGGGATATTGGACTACTCAAGCAAATTTTGCCAATGGTTATATGTTCCTTGCATTTAATATATCAGGGGATAGAAACTAATATACAGAGCAATATAATCTTATATGCAATCTCAAACCCCCCTTAAAAACTCTTTGAATCTGATTGCATATTGTAAATTTCAAAATTCTTTTGGAAATCAATAAAGACAGGGTTGTCAGACTTCACAAATTAAGTTTGATGGATTCTAAAGAGTGTCCCAAACTGAACTGACATTTTGAATTTGCCAGCAATTTTTTCGTGGAACAACCTTGGAATTCAATTTTCAGAGTCTTGGTTACTGGTGACAAGCCAGAAACTGTGGACACAGGTTAACTGCAAGGAAAACAATAAGGAAAACCCTATTCCACACAATGAGTAATGTGAGCTTCTTCAGGGAGGAATTTTGGAGTATCCGAATAATCAAAAGTCCTATAAAGCTATGGAGCAGTGGGGATGGAACGGACATCCATCCAGTCGTGCAGAAATATACCTTGATTCATAACTCTGATATTTTAATAATAATTATAATAACACTTCATTAAAGCAGAGAAAACGCCTCAGACAGTTATTTAAGAAAATTAAAACGCACACCAGACATGAGCAGCACAATCAAAATATTACAGAATATATGGACTCATTAAAACAAAAGTTAGCTGCAAAAACACAACGCCTGAAGAGATACAAAACATGCACTCAGCGCAAACAGCAGAACAAGTTATTCGCAAACAAAGAGAATACATTTTATAAGCAGTTAAACAAAGATTACACACACAAAACACTGGCCTGCCAACACAAACAGCACTCCAACATTAGTGGTCGTCTCTTTGGTCTGTCTCAGTTGATCATAATAGGGAAGCTATCTGGATCAGGGAAGAGGAGCAATTAGCATCCACACTATCAAACATGCCTTATACTGACATAATAGCAGATGAACTATCACATATCATGAAACATACTCACAATTGGAAGGCTGCAGATGTAGATAGGATACAGAATTTCTTGTATAAGCGCTTCACCTGCTTGCATCTGACCCTTGCAAAACAGATCTCCAACAATTTGCAAACATCTCAGACATTGCCACATTTCCTCACACAAGGAATAACATACATGGTACCAAATTCACATAACACCACAGATCCCACACAATATAGACCTGTCACATGCCTGCCTGCACTTTACAAAATAATAACTGCCTGTATCGCAAACAAAATTTATACACACATAGACACAAACAACTTTCTCACTGAGCAACAAAAGGGATGCCGTAGAAATCACATGGGTTGTAAGGAGCAACTCCTGATAGACAGTGTGGTCCTACGCCAAACTCACAATAAACATCGACACCTCCACGCAGCCTACATTGATTACAAAAAGGCCTTTGATAGTGTCCCACACTCATGGCTTTTATATACACTACGATTATCTATACATAGTATAAATCTAAGTCACTTCCCTGGTGTATGTGCTCGATAACCTTAAGAACTACTGCATCGATTTTTATGAAACAAGTTTTGTTTGCTAGGGGATTTATATAGAAACTTTGTAGGCTAGGTATTAATTCATAAAATTGGTTTTATATTAAATTATTTACGTTAATTGCTCTCAAAATGCATCAACATGGCTGCTCATCATATGGTGATCGGCGATCGAAACGCTTAGCGCCATCTCTTGAGCAAACAAACAAACATAAGCTAATTCTACTTCATCTTAATAGCTGAGTAAATTTGCAAGAACATTGTTTCTCACACGGCCAACTGTATGTTGCCTGTTCTAGAGTTAGCGATCCTAGAAATTTATACATTTGCAGTAAAGATGCAACAACATTAAATGTCGTTTATAAGGAAGTACTCAAGACTTAGGTGTAGTCCAAAAACTTCCATTAATTTTTTGACATTAAATAAAGGTTTTTTTAAAATTAACCTATACTGTAACTCCACAACTTAATATTTCAATAAACCAATTCAATAAAAAATAAAAAATATATAACACAAAAAAATTCAAAAGAACTCAATGAAATACATAATATTTTTGCGATAGGCTGCCATGCTTTTTTCTCCTATAACAGCTGTGTAAACAGAAACCATGCGAAGCGAAACAGAAACCATGGATGGCTTGACATTTTTATTCACAGGTGACTTTCGTCAAACTCTACCAGTTATAACAAAAGGTGCAGTTGCTGACGAAGTAAATGCTTGCTTAAAAAAGTCTTTTATTTGGGAGCATGTTATTCACCTTTCACTCACTAAAAACGTGAGGGTCCTTATAAATAATGATCAACAGGCAGATGCATTTTCTACAAAATTGTTGAAAATTGGTTGTGGCAGTGAACCAGAAGTAAATGGTAGGATAAAACTTGATTCTTCATTGTGCAATTATGTCGAATCACTAGATTCTTTGACTGAAAAAATTTACCCCGATATTTCTAATATTCAGTCCAAGTCTTTAGGATGGTTCCAAGAGAGGACTATATCAACACCACGTAACGATTCTGCTAACCTAATAAACTAAAAATAATGAACAAAGTTGAAGGAAATGTAAAACAGTATTGTTCCATCAACACAGTTTTACAAACTGAAAATGCAGTACATTACCCTGTGGAATTTTTAAACTCATTACAACTTAAAATTGGTGTTCCTATAATGTTACTTAGAAATTTAAATCCTCCAACACTTTGTAATGGAACAAGGTTAATTGTGAAATCACTAAAAGATAATGTGATAGAAGGTTCAATTATTACTGGAAGTGGTCTTGGTGAAACAGTTTTAATTCCAAGAGTCCCTTTAATACCTACAGACTTACCTTTTCAGTTCAAACGCATTCAATTTCCAGTTAAACTTTGCTTTGCCATAACAATTAACAAATCTCAAGGCCAAACATTGAAAGTAGCTGGAGTATATTTGCAAGAAGATTGTTTCTCACATGGCCAACTGTATGTTGCCTGTTCTAGAGTTAGCGACCCTAGAAATTTATACATTTGCAGTAAAGATGCAACAACATTTAATGTAGTTTATAAGGAAGTACTCAAGACTTAGGTGTAGTCCAAAAACTTCCATTAATTTTTTTGACTATAAATAAATGTTTTTTTTAAAATTTACCTATACTGTATTTTTATTTCATGATTTAAAAAGCCCAGGCAACGCCTGGCGCGGGTTTGCTAGTACATGTATAAAATAAACCCTACAGATATCACATTTTTAGAAAGTACAATGCTTCATTGGAGAACTACACTCAACAGTGAAACCAGGGAAGAGGGACAGCGGGAAGCGAAGTGATTCTCTTTTGTTGAAATAAAGATAGATGCCAAACATCTATATCTATGATCTGTCTGTATTAAACATACATGGTTACAATTATTATTTCATTCCCATGTATACAAACACGTAAGTATAATAAGACTTAAAAAGCATTCATAAGGGCACCAAAACATCACGAGAGAAGAAATAAAAATAGATGAAAGTATTGAGGAGCGATACTTGGTGCGAAATTAACGTTGGTTTCCATGACCTCGTGCTCGTATGTTATTTTCTTCGATTTTGAGTTAGCCGAAGAAGGAATGGACAAAAGCACATGGGATACAATTAGTTTTTTCGTCTGATTCTTCAGACTTAGCAGAACTTTGATCCGATTAAACTTTAAATTTCGCCCGGTTTCGATCACCTGTTCAAGTGGATGTATACATCATATCTTTGTTTCGGTGATTATCGACTATAATCCTGAATTCCACAAGGAGAAATATAGGCATGAAAATA
>JAHWFO010047778.1:1261971-1279033 GCA_023313115.1 Rhysida immarginata | reverse complement strand
TCATTTTCGAAAAATTGCAGACAGCCACTAGGATATGTTTGAACCCCCTCGAACTTCTCGGCAACGGCCCTACGTGGTCCACGTGCAGCGTGTGCAACGGAATTTTCTTCCTTTCTATGATATGCATGGCTCCAGGTCGCTTTCCTCCAGGTGCTTTGTATAGCAAACAGTCAAGGCATGACGAAACAGCCGCCTTCACAAATTTTCGCATTTTAGGGAACCAGCATCTTTTCTGCAGAGCTTGCATTGTTCCATCGACACTAGGGTGACCATGTTTTTCATGCGTTTCACGGGTTATTTGTCGTCTGATCATCTTGGGAATAAAGAGGAGTCGTTTTTCTTCTTGACCTCTTCCTTTGCGATATAAATGTCCTTTTACGAGTTCGTAATTTTTCTTCAAGTCGGGGTCAGAATCAAGATCTCTTTCGGTCAACTTCTGTATGATTGTCCTTGTCTCGGGATCGGCAGATTGAGTTGCTTTAATCCAATCACCGTCGGACAAAGTCAGTCTATCTACTTCAAACCGTTCTAGGATGTCATTCTCAGCGGTTGAGGGGCCAGAATTTCTACTCAACGCGTCTACATGTGCCATCTTCTCTCCTGGTCGATGAGAGGCAGTGAAATCGTAATCCATGAGCTGCAACACCCATCTTCGAATGCGCGGAAACATCTTTCTTCTTGAGTCCATAGCGTACCGCTTCACAGTCTGTTACGATCTTGAACGGTGCTCCGTACAGATACATCTGAAAATGCTGAACAGCCCAAACCACGGCTAGCACTTCTAATTCCGTCGAGTGATAGTTCTGTTCGCACGCCGTAGTTTTACGACTGGCATAAGCAACTGGGTGCATTTCTCCCTTTTCATCTGGTTGCATCAGTACTGCTCCAAGTCCACTCGTCGATACATCCGTATGCACCTCCCTTTCTCTTCGGGGATCAAATACAATGAGTACTGGCTCGGCTGTCAATTCGTCTTTAAACGACTGGAATTCTTTTTGGCAAATGTCGTCCCACTGAAAAGGAGCCTTCTTCCTTGTAAGTCGTGTCAAATTTGTGGTTTTCTCTGCGAAATGGTCGATGAATCTTCGGAAGTATCCGCAAAGTCCAAGAAAACCACGCACACTTCTCGCATCCTGGGGAATGGGGAAATCTCGGATGGCCTGGGTTTTTGGCCACCCAGGTTTCAAACCTGCTTTGGTCATTCTAATTCCCAAAAATTCGACTTCCTGCTGTGCGAAATAGCATTTACTGATCTTCAATGTCATTCCAGATTTTTGAATTTCCTTCAATATGTGTTCAGTCTTTTGCATCAGTTCTTTAAACGTTGACGCGCCAGTTAATATGTCATCCATATAGCGCTTTAAAGTACTAGGGGATAGGTTCTTCAGTACTTCAGTCATCGCTCGGTTGAAAACAAAAGCGGCATTGACAAGTCCGAAGGGCATTCGTAGGAAATGCCACTTCCCTTCCAAGGTGGAGAAAGCAGTCTTTTCTTTCGCTTCTTCTGAAAGAGGGATTTGGTAATACCCAGAAGCTAAATCAAATACATAGTAAATTTTCCATTCTTGTGTTCCATCTAGGATCTCTTCTAAATGCGGAGTTGGGAAATGCTCTTTCTTCGTGATTTCGTTGAGCTTCCTGAAATCAACGCAAATTCTTTCTTCGCCTGTCTTCTTTTTAACCATGACCAGTGGATGATTATATGGGCTAGTTGACTTTTCTATAAAGCCACAAGCTTGCAGTTCTTTCACCATCTCTTCTATTTTCTCTCGCTGGTACGGTGAAAACATATATCGCCTTTGGTTTACTGGCACATCAGTCGTAAGTTTAATCTCCATTTCCATTGAATGGTAACGTCCGACTTCTTTCATCTCGGTTGCAAAGCAATTTCTATAGCGGTTGATTAAATCGACAACTCGTTGTCTTTCATCATCAGTCATATGATCTCCGATGTTAACTTCTTCTAATTTGATTGCTCGGGGTTGTTCAGTTACTGGCTGTTTGAATGACGTCACTTCATTCACAGGAAAACATTGCACAGTAGGCTCTGACATCACGGGGTGGACCTTGGCGACCTTGACTCCATGTCTCAGTTTCACGTCTTGACAACTAGCATTCATTACAGGCAGTAAAGTTTTCTCTTCGTTTACGCTACTCAAACCGTCTATCATTGCCAATCCAATCTTGGGGCCATATCTTCCTTGAAGATAAAAGTTTCCTTCTTCGTACTTCGGACTTCTTGCGCTCACCAATTGAATAGAGAACTTTGGGATAGTGTGGTTTCCTTCCACCACAAGAGTTGTTACATCATTAGGCGCTTCTTCTATCTCGCCTACTTCTAAAATGTTCTCTTTCCTATCCTCTTCGGTGTGCTTATTGAGTATGACACGTCCTCCTTCTGTAGTCATCCGCACATCCTTTCTATTTATCACTGGTTGGCCAATCCAAATTTCCACTTCCATGCTCTCATCAGGTACGATATAAAAAGGCACTTCTCTCAAGGTAACTTCTCAAAGCGACAGGCGACGAGAGGAGAATTCGACAGAGGGAATTACGAAGTCGTCAGAGTCGGATCGAGAGGCTTCGATGAGCGATGAGCGATGGAGACGACATGAATTCAGCAGAGACAAATTTAATGCCTGGCGTGGAGGCATTAACATTCCTCGGCGAAGGAAAAAATTGCTGAAGAAGAAAAACGTTTCATCGGCTTCTTATCGGGGAAAGCAAAGCGTTCCCGTGGCAGAGGTGAGCTTGTCCGGCTGTGGAAATTTCCAGTTGTCATGCAAAGCAGCGAGGGTCGGCCGGATTCCCGAAAACAAATTCACGCCTGTCAACCTTTTGAGCATTACCAGCTTCGAGGTAGAAATGTGGTATGAGAGCCGTGAGCACGAGGAAAATACGTATATCGTATGCTGGGAGCGAGTCCGTTTTCTTGGCATTCTTCCCTACGGTTTGACGGCGTTCGTCCATGACCGAATCGGCAGGGTGCTGGCTCGACAGTGAATTGTGCAGCGCTGTTTTACGACACGAATGCAGAGTTAAATAGTGAGTATTGAATTCTCAATTTTTTCCCGGTAATTTTTCTTTCGTGGTACGAGTGCCGTGTAAATTAAAAGTTAGGTTTATCGCCCGTAATTTCGTTAAGCCGCATATTATTGTGTGCGCCAGCATTTTCGTTGGTGCAATCACGCTCGAATATTGTTGCGGTGTATTTTTGTGTGCTTTGCATTTATTTAATTAGTGTGTTGCTGTGCTACGGATAATACTGGTATTTGGCGAAGGAGATGTGTAGTGTTTGTATCGGTACCCGGTCATTTGGCTGACGGACATTTGACCGACGGACACTTGGCCGACGGACATTTGACCGAACGGAAATTTAACCGACGGAGAAATGCCTGCATTTCATCGACATTTGGACATTCGGCGTAAAGAGATGTTTTCGGCAATATAATTCATTTAATGGGGAAAAAAATGTTTAAAGGAGGTTATTTCGTAAAACGAATCTTATGAGATCAAATCTGTTTAATTCTTTCTACTAAGCAAGCATACTGTATGGACCTGTAAAATTATTCTTTTTTGTATGTCTTTTTAAATAAATGTTTGTTTTCATATCGTTAGGTAGATTAAAATGGGAACCAAACAAAATGCAACTCAGGGTCTTGTATTATTTAATAATATCAAGTCTTCTCTTGCATGTCTTTTTAAATGAATATTTTACTTCTATAGAATGAGATACTCATTAGTGATGGGCAATATTTGATATTAGTATCGTGGTATTAAAAGTTTATTCCATACACATCAGGT
The DNA here is from genome assembly GCA_023313115.1 of Rhysida immarginata. NCBI lineage: Eukaryota > Metazoa > Arthropoda > Chilopoda > Scolopendromorpha > Scolopendridae > Rhysida > Rhysida immarginata. The sequence goes on along the minus strand of JAHWFO010047778.1, from coordinate 1,275,229 downwards.
TTCTGTCCTGCTTTATGAAGAGACATAAAAATTCTAATATCAGATAGTATCAAATGCGAAAATTCTGACAGTATCGATGACTCTAAAATATGCGATACTAAAGTATCGCCCATAGGGTTTGCGATATTCTTCGATATCAATAAATATCGCGATATTTTGGTCCATAGTCGACTAAAAGAGTCGAATAATTCCAACTCGATATAGTCGTAACTATATCGGATTTTTTAATTCGATTATTTAGATTCATTCCGACGTTTTTTTGTTTCCATTCTTAAACTAATCCGAAGGCTCATCCCCGGGAAAAGTCAGGGAATTTTACGAAATCGTTTTGCTAGACACCCTGTTAATTTCTTTAAAAAATTAGTCGTTTTGTGTGACTTAGTCGAATAAATTTCCAAGCCATTCGAATAAAATCGCCGATTACTAAAATTTCATTCGATTAGTCTATTCGATTAACGGCAAATGAATATCGCACATCCCTAATCATTAGGTTAAGTTGGTAAAGGGATGGCTTTGAATATCGCACATCCCTAATCATCCACGTTTTCGGCAGTGAAATCCCATTAATGTTTTAAATTACATAATTACGCCATGCACTATATATGTCAGATATTCGGGTAGAGCGTCCATATCATTGAAAACTCTGAAAAAGAACTCTACATTCAGTGGTGTGCTGGAGCCGGCTCGCGCGAACCGGTTGTTGAACTTCTTGAGATTTTGCGAGCCGGTTGTTGAACTTCGTAATATTTTCCGAGCCGTTTGTTAAAGAATTAATGAAAAATTACTATTATTTCAACAAAGACATGAAAAATTACTATTATTTTTTTTTACATTAATTCATGTATACAGGGTGTATCTGAACGGTCTGTACAAACTTGTAGGAGAGGTAAAATGGGTGATTCTAAGCAATAACTGAGATATGAACAGAAATAAAAATGCCGCTACCAAGATCAACAAGTTAATAACTCAAGCTCTGTAACATCTAGAAAGATGAATTTTAATAAAACAACAGGGTACATAAAACTGTGTGGACTGTTAAAATTTGATAGATTTCCAATGAATAGTTTCCGAGTTAGGCAGTCAAAAACGTAACATGTGCTGGTTAGTACTCGCATGTGAGCATGGGTTACGATGTTGAACGCGTAATTCTGAAACTACTGGCTGGAATTTGCTCAATTTTTAACGGTACACACAGTTTTATATACCCTGTAGTTTTACTAAAATTCATCATTTTAGATGTTACAGAACTTGAGTTATTAACTTATCGATCTTGGTGGCGGCATTTTTATTTCTGTTCATATCTCAGTTAGCGTTCAATTTCGGACCTATGTTCATATGAACTTTTTTCCTTAGAATCACCCATACTACATACCCTCCAAGTTTGTACATTCCGTTCAGATACATCCTGCATATTGTTAGGAGAAATAACCCCAGAGATTTTAGTCAAAAAATTCCGTCGCATAATGTAACACTGCAACTGAGAGACAACCAAGGGGTCCGTCATACAGAAAATTCTCGTACACCGTCCCACAAATCTTACAGATCTGTAAAAAAAATCTCAAAAATTATTGCAGATTTGAAGTCTCAATTCTGATACCCGGTAACAACTTCCGATTCCGGGCTGAAATATTTCAGTAACCACTTCCGGTTCCAATCGAGTAGTCGTGGAGCCTGTTGTTAAACATTTGCCAGCACACCACTGTCTACATTGAAAAATGTCAGAAATACTCAACCCATTACCAGTTGACTTTCATATTTGATACTATCCGATTAAGAATGTTTATGTCCCCTCATAAAGCAGGACAGAAACCTGATGTGTATGAATAAATTTTTAATACACGATAATGGTATCAAATATCGCCCATCACTAATAAGTATCTCATTCTATAGAAGTAAAATATTCATTTAAAAAGACATACAAAAAAAGAATAATTTTAAAGGTCCATACAATATGCTTGCTTAGAAGAAAGAATTAAACTGATTTGTCTCATAAGATTCGTTATACGAAATAACCTCCTTTAAACATTTTTTTCCCCATTAAATGAATTATATTGCCGAAAACATCTCTTTACGCCGAATGTCCAAATGTCGATGAAATGCAGGCATTTCTCCGTCGGTTAAATTTCCGTTCGGTCGAATGTCCGTTCGGCCAAGTGTCCGTCGGTCAAATGTCCGTCGGCCAAATGACCGGGTACCGTTTGTATCACGAATGTTCTTTAAGCATTCTGTTTATAAATTTTTGTTTCCTCCTTTCGCAGGTCCTTTTCATTGTACACTGTTCTTTGACCGTTGTTTTTATTTATTTATTTATTTTATTTATTTATTTAAGAATAAAGGGTTAGAATATACATCAAAGTACAACAGAGATCCGAATGGTCCATATGGACCGACATGTTAGATCTCTGAAGACTCATAAAGATACTAAGAAACAAAAAAACGTGTTAGTACAATCTTAATGAGCAAAAAAACAAAAACATACAGATGGATCGACTGGGCAGATGACAAACAAAAATACTACAGATAATCAGTGGCCCCAAAGTAAATCTGGATGTTTCTTCCACGCAGAGTGATTCGGCCTCCGCACAGTAACTCAATCACTCATAATAACTACTTAATAGTTAACAGGTGTGTCTAACATCCTAAAATTCAATAAACATCCTACGTTACCAGAATACAAACGTCACTAAGTAAAAACATTGTGGCGCAGCGTATGCAAAGACAGTTAACTGTGCTCCAAAAACTTCATACAACAGGTTGCGTGGGAGGGAGGCTCTACCTACCCCAGTGATAGCTGATCAAAGGCAGACGACCCTCCCTTGTATATTAATACATAAAAAGCAATAAATTTTTAACCTTTTGCGAAACAACGAATACGATGTTATGGAGCGGAGTTCTTGGGGTAATTGCGCCCAATTTTTTACTCCGATAAAGGTAATACATCGACGTCTGTAATTTAGTTTGGCAAAGGGTAAGGAAATATCATTCAGTGTACGAGTGGAGTAGTTATGCCGTTCACGGTTATAAACAACGGTTACAGGTGAAGTTAACAACAATATGGAATTCAGACTCTTGTAGATAAAAGTACATGATTGTATAAAAAATATCTGGAAAACCGAAGGTATGCGCATGGAGGTAAAGTAAGAAGATACCGAATAAGACTTGGGAACACCAAGTAGGGTTCGAAGGAACCATTTCTGAAGTTTGAACAAGCGGTTAAGATTAGAAGAGAAGGACGATCCCCAGAAAATGACACAGTAGCAAAGGGAGGAGTGTATCCAAGAATAATAAAGAAGAAGAAGAATGCACGATGGTAAGTATTGCAATCTGAAAATCATTCCTTGCTTCCGATTTAGATTCACCAATAAAGTATCAATATGCTGATCCCAGGTCAGATCGTGTGTGATAATCAACCCTAGGTATTTAAAAGAAATCACCGTTTTTATTAGTTGATTATCATAATAAACTGGTAAACTACTTGGAATGTTTAATTTGTTACGCTGATAAAATAGCATCACATTCGTTTTGTGAGTATTGACGGTTAACGAATTCTCGACATTCCAGGTTTTTAAGATATTTAGCGCATCGTTAAAGGTATTCGTTAAACTCCTAATTGCAGTACTGGACGATAACAAAGTAACGTCATCGGCATACATGAGCACCCTGAAAGAAGAAATCGAGGAAAATGCTCGAGGCAGGTCATTGATGAATAGATTGAATAACAGGGGAGAAAGAACAGACCCCTGAGGAACACCGAGATTCGTTACAACCGTCGCAGAAGACTCGCCAGAATAGGATAAATAATAACTCCTCTGCGTTAGAAAACTTGTTAACCAACGCAGGGGAGGGCCACGAATATTATAGAAATGCGATAATTTATGAATTAACAGCGGAATGGACAAGGAATCGAACGCCTTCGAAAAATCGATGAAGACGGCACCCACGAACTTGTTGGCCGCCATTTCAGAAGAAGCATATTCTACTAGTTCGTAACATGCCGTCTCTACGTTCCGTTTCGGTACAAAGCCGTGTTGGCAGGAGCTTATGAACCCAGAATCATAAATATATTGGGATAGACGAATAAAGTAGAGTTTTTCAAAGATCTTTGCAAAGATGGAAAGCGCGGTAACTGGGCGGTAATTAACAAATTGCTTAGGGTCGCCTTTTTTATAGATGGGGGTTACTCGAGCTAACTTAAGTATCTTGGGGTAAGTTCCAGACATTAGCGAGTGATTAAATATCAACGAAAGAGGAAAGGCAAGCGCGTATCGCAAAGAAATGATGATATCCGATCTGAGCTCAAGTGGATCAGAGATAGTGGAAGACTTGATTTGAAAAATTACAGCACGGACTTCATTAACAGTAGTGGGGGCAGCGAAAAAACCTGATACCGGTGTAGACGAAGAACTAGCATAACTAGTATTTAAAGAGGGGGGAATCGGCGAGGAAAGCAAAAGGGTGGAAAGAAAATCCGTTAGGGTTGATGGTGTAATCTCCTTCGGGTGATTAAAAGGAGATGGTCTAGGTAACGAACCCCGGGTTAAACGTTTTAGTGCTTGCCACTTATCTCTGCTGTTTTTAAGCTGAGAAAACAATACATTGAAGTAATCGGATTTCGCTTTTTTTATTTGCTTTTTTAAGCCATTAGAAAACTTCTTAAAAATATTTAGCCTATCGGTGGAAGGATTTTTGCGAAATTTACGGTATAGCTTGTTCTTCGTTTGAACATCGATTAAAATCTGTGCAGAGACCCATGGTTGACGAATAGTCTTGTCATAGCTAGTATTGCTACACAGCGAGGCAAGTGGCAAATATCTATCGCGCCCAGTTCGATAGTGGGCCAAAAAAACCTCAAAAAGCTGGTCGGTATCATCACAACCAGCGAACATAGCTTCCCAGTCGGACATCATAAGATACGAATTAAAAACGGCGATCCGGTTAGAAGTAATCACTCGCCTACGTCTGGTCTTAGGCTTGTTAGCTTTAGGAGTATTTATATCGAAGATGGTCAGAATCGGAAAATGGTCAGTTGCTAAAATATCTATTGAATTGCTAAACCGAATCTTATTCAAATTTGTAAAGCAAGCATCAATAGCTGAATAGGTTTGATGGTGGGAGGAGAAATGGGTATAAGAAAAAGAAGTAGACAACAAGCCTGCGCGTGTTATAGGGTCCAGAAGTAAATTAAGAGTTGGGGTAGGTTTACAAAAATCAATATTAAAATCACCAACTAAAATCACCCCCTTTCCCATTTTTTGAATATCCATCAATAAAGAAGATAGGAAAGTGCAAAGTGATTGGAAATGGCCCATCGGAGGACGATAGACTGCAATAAGAATAAATTTGTTGTTAATAGTAATTGTTAATATTTCGTAGTCAGCCGTTACCGTAGTATACTGAGGTATAACGTCAAAGGAAAGGAAAAATGATAGGTAAATGCAAAGGCCACCCCCACGCTTGTTATTACGATTAATGGATGTTACCTGAAAACCGGGAATTGCTGGAATCTCACTGGCATCATGACACCAAGTTTCAGTGAATACTAATATATCCGGAGTCAAAGTGATATTTTCAAGATTAACCAATATTGTTGGTAGATTGGCATTAATACTTCTTATATTCAAATACCACAGCGAGAGCTGGGTGACAGATACAGCGCCTGAAACATTGTGTATGTCAAAATACGCCTTAACGGACTCCGCTGAAACCGGCAAAGAGTACGAAGGCATACCATCGAGGATTGGAATACTTTGGGAGCCAAAATAGCAGGACACAGTCTGATCCACAAACTACAGGAAAACAATTCCTAAGTAATCAAACACAATAGGAATAATAGTATAAGTAATCACTCTCAGGAAAAATGGAGGTGAGAGTAAGGCAAGCAAATTAAAACTTAGACCCAGCATATGGACATACAAAAACATCTATGACAAAAAAATTAACAGAAAATACCAACGAAAAAGTTGTCTTAATTTCAGAGAAGATAATTAACTTCGTATTCTTCGTGGGTCAAGATCATACATTACATTGGTCAAAAAACCAATCGTTACTGAATACAAGTAATACAGGAGTCATTACATAAATACAAATAATAAAAAAATTGTAAAACTAAATTATTAGTACCTATGGCATCGCAATTATATACTAGCTTTGGCAACAGAATATTTGGCTTATACTATATATTTGAATTATACTGGATTCACATTTGTCTTAAATAAATTTCAAACGAGAGAAATTAGATATACGCTATACATAATACAGTAAATTGGCGACAATAAAAAGAATGAAAAAAATCCACAGCTACTTAAGTCACGTTTTGAATTGGATTTTAAGACACTTATTAAATTATAAGACTTTGGACTCAGTTCTGTACTATAGTACACCAGTATCGGACTCGACTTAGTGATATCCTATTTTACGTGTAAATCTACTTGAACTGAATGCGAGTGGGTGCAAATTCCCTATTATCAAGTATGGACTTTAACCGATTTGATCAAGTGTCATATTGTATTGTGAGTGTGGTATCTTGTTAACTACTTTTGCACCATTTGTTTGAAAAGTTTATCTTTTATTTGCTTTGATAATTAAACTAGGCTTAAGATTAGCCCATAGAAGTTATTATTTATAAAGATCGTTTAGAATTGAACAAATCAAAGTTACTATTGTGTTATGATTTATGCCTAACTATTGTAGCTATCAGATAGTAGTAATCAATGCCTTAGTGAATTGTTTATTTGTAGTGCTCCTCAAGAATTTGGCTTTTATTGACAGCTTTATTGCAATTATTAATATTCATTCTTTGCTAAAATTATTGGCTCATAGCTTTAGCATTAAGATCAGTTTGTTCAATTTAGTATCAGAACATTATTGCATTCACCAATTTGTGTATTTGTATTTTGCTATTGATTTCATAATGCTTTATTTCATTATTGCGTTTATTTTTTTGAATTTATTTTATGCCATTGAAGTTATTAGTTTAATAAAATGTGTTTGTACATACTTATTAATGAATGGTGAGCAGCTAAATTTGCCTTTCTATAAAACAACTGCAGACTTTATTCAATTAATTCACACCTGGTGGAAGATTGTTAATGTACATACACCCACTATTGGACTACATAAAAGAGATGAATTTCAAACACCACTAAAATTTGGTTGCAATGATGTCAAAATTGATTTTTATATGATTTTATGGATTGGCTAGATAGATGGGAAATTGCAAATCTCAGTTCAGGTTCACTAAGCAAAGAAACTCATTTGGCCATTAAACATACAACACATGCAATCCTTGAAATAGCCCGATATACTCATGAAAAATTAAAAATGGAATATGTATTAACAGGAAAGCTGCAGACCGATCCTTTAGAGAATCATTTTGGGAAGTATAGGCAAATGGCAGGAGCACACAACATCTCCATCACACAATTATTCGAAACTGAGATGAAGCTGCGAGCACAAAGTTTAATTCCCCTAGCACTTCAGTCATCCTCTTTAGGTGAATTTATGATAGACAGTTTTGATGATACAAGTCAGTAAAAAAATTCTGAAATTGAAGTGATGCATTTTCCTAACTGGAACATTATTATTGAAGAGAATGATCTTTTTAATATGAAATCTGTTCTACCTGTACTTGCTTACCTTGGTGGTTACTGTGTTCATCAGATATTAAAAAAACATTCATGTGTTTCATGCAAAGCAATTTTAGCCACCACTGATATTTTTGATGTTGATTCTTTTAGCGAATATAGCTTGATTCAAAATCTGTCTAGAGGTGGTCTATTATTCCCTTCAGTAGAAGTTATTGATGTTATGGTTTATGTGTATGTAATTATGAATAAGTTGGTAGCCCACCCTCATGAAAATGTATTTTTAAAATTATCAAATCAGCAAAAGTTTGCTTTTAATTTGTCTTTAAACGTTCTTCAAGAATATGAAATCCATTTAAGTATTTGTGATCATGGGCACCATGAAAATGTAAATAACCTTGTCTGGATTGCTATCAATATTTTGTTAAAAAACTACTGCAAAAATGATTGTCCCAAATTTTCTGAGGAAAAAAGAAAGGTGTGTACTTTTTCGAAGAAATAGAATTTTTATTAAAATTTGAAGTAAAATCATGTCTGGTTGGCTCTTTTATTCATTCAGATTTGACTAAAATATTTAGACACTATTTTATTAGTTATTGTTACAAATTAAAGATCAATGTTCCATGAACATTTGTTTTAAAAATTCAATTCTTAAGATTAATTTTCTCAAGGTCTCCATTTGTTGCTGACAATTCTTTCGGGCAACTATAGTACAGCTGGCCATGCTGCCTACTGCTATGACGTCATAGGTTTTGTGCCGAGGCCTTGTGTCTAGAAGGTATTGGGTGGGTTCGGACGCGGGTTGGTTCGGACAAATCGATTTTCTCAGTCGAAACTATTCGCACGCTACCTAAAAAATTATCCCAAGCGTGCGACACTATACAGATTATAAAAATCTATTCGCCAGAAAGATCACAGCAAAGGTAAGTAAAAAAGAAATAAAATTTGTTTTCTGGAGTGTGAAAAAAAATTTTGAGGTAGGTTTTATTCTTGAATTTGTAGAGAGGTTATACGAGAAATGTTAACAGTTATACATTTATTCCTGAGGGACAGTACTATACTTAAATTGTTGCAGTTTCATTTCGGCCATGTGCGTCGTTAGGCCTTAACAAGGTTTTATTTGATTTCTGCCGTGGTGGGGTTGATTCGGACTCAACAAAGAGGGTTGGTTCGGACGCGTTTGGTTAAAACTTACAAAAGGAAAAGAGGGCAAGATCTTCCTTCCAGGCAATATACGAAGCGAGCCCAGAAGATACAGAAAGTGAAAGCCGCAGTAGAAATGTCACGTCTGCTAGCCTTCCTTCTAAATGAATCAAAGTTGCTAGTCAAGTGATTGTGATTTTTATAAAATATGATAATGTTTGGTATGTTGTGATAACATTTTCGATAATAAAGTTACCTTGTATTTCATTAAAATGGCGAAAAGCAGTTTATCCGAAACACCCCCGCGACAGTCCGAAGCAATAGGGTTTTTCTTAAAATTTAAAAATTTTTAGATTATCGTGTGACTACTGAAAAATCACATGTACAGGTAAATGACGAAAGGTTTAGAGTACAAAATACGATATACATATTCACTATTTGGTTCATGATTAAACCACAGAGAAAAAATTTGATTTTCGTCCGAACCAAGACCACTCTCCCCTATACGTCAAAAGAAATCTTCCATTTCCTGCACTGGAGCAGACTTCAAATATTTATTTTAAAGAAACTCACTCCGCAAATCACTATATAGGGTGACCCAAACTTATCCAGCATAATTGTTTAGAAACATTGTATGGTTCAAATGGAACAAAAAATGTCCTATAAACATTACATCTAGTTTCGATCGTGTGTGAGATATCGACGTTTGTCTATTTTCTTTTATTTTATGTACGAAGAAACCTCCGATTGCAATTGGACGGATGCCCGGCCCACTTTGGTAGAGGAATGCAAGACTGGTTGAATGTCAATCTCCGGACAGATGGAACGGTAGAGGTGGTCCACTGGCTTGGCCTCCTAGGTCACCGGACCTCACCCCATTAGATTTTTTTCTGTGGGGAACGCTGAAGGAGGCGTTCTACAGCAATCCGCTCACCACCAGAAATGAGCTCATTGCACCCATTCAAGCTTGTAGTCGAGCAATTACACCCGACCAGATTGTGGCAGCTACCAGTTCAGTTGTCCGAAGATGTAACCAGTGCATTGGAGCTGGAGGCAACCATTTTGAGGGGTTTCCTCGACATTGATTTGTTACTTTCATCTGATTCCTTGTATCATTTTAGTTTTGTTTTGTTGTTCAATGTGATGTTCTGTCAGTATGCAGAATAAAAGTGATCTGTACTCTCAAGTGTTCTATTTGTTTGCTTTAACAACTCTACAAGAAAATAGACAAACGACGATAGCTCATACACGATCGAAACTAGATGTAATGTTTATAGGACATTTTTTGTTCCATTTAAACCATACAATATTCCTAAACAATTATGCTGGATACGTTTGGGTCACCCTGTACAAAGGAAGGTTCAAATTCAAAATTTTAAAAACCTGCTTAGAAGTTCCATTCAGTGTCACACAGCGGCCCTTTTTTTATTCTAGGAAAATGGTGAACCTCAAAGAAATCGTTTGTGCTGCAGTTTGCAAAGTGTGAATCCATTGTTCAAGAGCGAATTTAAACAAGTCCATAAAGTTAACAGCCGCCTTGTTATAAAAAGCAAATATACGAGTGGCATAGAAAGTTTTTGCTAATAAGACCGGCGCTTATCCATCTGCTTCTTCTACCCTCATTTCCTAAAAAAATATATAGGACCATGGGATTCATGGACATCAGTAACTAGACAAAATAAAATGTCACTAAGTGGGCTTATTACGGAAACGTGTACCTAATATGGGCCTGTCACGAGTCTCTACCAAAGGGCTTTCATTTTAACTTTTTAGCAGTCTTTAGGACACTTGGACACAGCTTAGCTGTGCCCGCGGTGGTCCAGTTAGTACAGACGACGAGCTAGAGGCTATCAAATATCTAGATCGAATCTAGATCTTGGAATTTTTCCTTTCTTTTTTCAGCTATATTTAATCATTAGGTTATCAATATTATTAATCGAGAAGCCCTCTTTAGACCTACTAAAGAGAGTAGAATCAAATGGCCCAACCACGCTTTTTAACTTTACAACAAAATGTCTTCTTAAACTCTGACGTTTCCATCCTCTTCAATTTTACGGTAAAAGAGTACAATACATCTTCTTTCAATTGTGTTATATCAGCTTTATTTAAATGCAATTTTTTTTCATACAAACATTGAGAAATATAACTTCACGCAAATCAGTTATGATTAGTAAATTAATAAAATTAGTAAACTTAATTGGGATGGTCTTTTTAGTAACTATGATTATAATTGACGTATCTACCTTATTTAGTGTCTTCCCCTTTTTGTATTCACTTACATAAATATTTTTATTATGATGAATCAATCTATTCTAAAGCGCATAAATATTAAACAGATAAAAACAAATCGTTAAAATTATTTGAAAATAAGACTTCTGTCATCGAATTTTAACATAGATAACATCATCAAGAAGGAAAAAACAATTCTTAGAATTATCATTCCTCTTAGACACCGAAAACAATGATAAATGATCCAAAGCTATCAATACGCAATCATGAATAATCCTTAGAATGTATGACATCTTGCGTGATATATATTTTGTCATTCGTTCTTCGCATATTTTCAGGAATAAACAAAAGGATATACCTACAATATTTCATTTCGCACAACTTCTCTTTGCGCTTGACAATTGATTAGATATAGTAGCAGAATATTATTACTTGTTGTCTTTTTAGACTTTGACCTGAAGAGTGTCTTCGTTGACTTTTCATGCAAAAATAATGAAAAGTGAAACACCCAAACCTTTGATGATAGTAGAGCGAATGCACCAATTCACACAGTAGACGAGATTAATCTCATTTTTTTCCTTCCTACGCTAAATCAGGAAATAAACCAGATATTTATACATGTTCAATTTCAATCTTTATAATCAATTTTATTAATTGATATTTATAAAATAATTAATTATTTGAAGCAAATTAAAAATAAAACTCTATTAGGAATTTCAAACTTTTCATTTAATTTTTTAGGATGTTCTAATCTTTCAGAGATAAATTTGGCAAACAACTATATTATGGCTACTCTTACGCTTAGAAATTAAAATTTTCTGATTATTTCAAAATTTTAATTACCTAAAAATATGTGAAATAGATTAACTATTTGCTTATGAAATTAAAAAATGGAAGGTTAGCTGACACCAGATAAAACTTTCTTTAAAGTAGAAAGGAAAGAAAGTTTGCTTTTGCAAGCACATATAAATAAAGATGTTATTTACGTGTTATCATCCTACATTAGCGCATCACAATTACATTAATAGGACGAGTATGGTCTTGAGGTGCTCATCAGTAATACAGGAATTTTCGGAGGAAAATCCGGCTTGATGAGCTAACAGAAAATATAATTTAAATACACTACTTTTTTATAGCAGAGATGTCTTTCAGATGCAAATTTTGTATTTTTGCATAATATTGCGAGAAAATCGGTTTTGTAACTCACTTTCATGAGGAATAAATTTTACTGCCGTTACTATAACGAAAATGCAGTGTGTTAACATTCATTGCAATTTATGTGTAAATATAATAAAATACTAAATATTAAAGAAAATTAAACGTTTAAAACATTTGTGTTGAATTTAAAAATATACGAAAAAAATTTAATAGTCAGATTACAGATATCAGTTTATGCACATATTCTGACTGGTGTGTTGCTGAATGACGGACGGCAGATTGAACATTTGTAAGCCGGTAGTTAATCCGGCATCTTACCGTCTGAAAATGTGCATAAATTGATGTCTATTAAAGCTCTATATATACAGAGCTTTAATGTCTATAACTTGACAACGCCATCTCTTGGTCAAAACCCGAACAATTCTACCAATAATTTTTTTTCCTTGGAAAAAAAAATCCGACTTCATTTCAATCGTTTCTGTCTAAACAGAAACTTTTTATCTGCATTCGTGTGCGAGTTATTGAGCTTTAAATTTTTTCCTGACTTTTGGGTCACCCTGTATATGTATGTGGGTTTGTACTGTATGTAAATCCACACCGTTTGTAATAGACACACGAAATTTTGGACAGCTCTTTGAAATCAGGAGGAAATTACTGCAAATATTAAAAATCCATACTCCAACCACTTCTGTATTACATCCCCCTAAGTGTGAAAAACGACGTTTGTGGCTGATAGATGGCGCCGTAAAACTAATACTACTAATTAATTAATTTAAAATAATAACTCCTTTTGATTAAAAATAGAGAAAATAAAATAAATCTTAAAAACAATTGATAATGAAAGTCACCCAATGTGGAGAAATAATGAAGTGGACGGAAACAGATGAATCGAAGGTCTTGTGGAGCTGGATGAAGCAGGTGAAACACAGGTGAAAAGAAGAAACACAGGAAGGTCTTGGTGAAGGTCTAGGAGAATGTTACACGAAAGGCACAGGAAAAAACACAATAACACTTCACTTGCTCTCAACAATCCAATACCCTACCCTGTTCACAACAATCAAACACACATTGTTTTGATTTTATTGTTTTCATTATACAGGGTCTTTATAATTAAAGTTCCATTTTGGCATGGCCATAAAAAAAAA
>JAHWFO010047778.1:1186795-1261571 GCA_023313115.1 Rhysida immarginata | reverse complement strand
GGGGCTTCAAGGATCCATTTTGTCTCTTTCCAATTCTATGAACAGAAATAATATCCGACCTCACGCAATCCACTTGCATAGTTGATGCAATTTTATATACCATTTCCTCTAAATTTATTGTTTCAATTCCTATTTAAATTGTTATCAACGTTCCTGATCATCGGACTTTCATCATAGTTCTTCTTCTATTGTTATAATTTAATTTTGTTTCTTAAATGCTCATTTATCTCTGTAGGTCATTAACGATAATTCGTATATGGATTTTATAAAAGAAATGGTGGTAACAAATTGGAAAATCGGAAATATATTTAGTTTATGAATTACACATTCCCATACATGTTAAAAATTTACGAAGAGAAAATAAATTATCGAAGACGGGATTTGAACCCGTATCTGCAAAACAGAAAGCAAGCATTTTACCACTAGGCCATCCATGCGGCTTACGTGGATTTTTCCCGGTGTATCGGTGAGCCAGTCCGCATCTGCTCACTTACCTGGTAGATCTCCATATACCCCGATGATGAAGTTATTTCGAAACGCGTTGGCTTCATTTAATATCTACCTTATTGCTATTTCTGGACCTTTTTATTTCTTGACCTTCTTTTGATTTTTTTTTTTTGACGCAACCTATTTGTTACAGTCGGGTGCATAAAGGTTTTTACCTAAGTCAAAATTGTTCGGCTTCCTTACAATACTTCAATCCAATCAGATTACTTTTTCCAGTTATCTAGTCGAGCACGCTTACTATGGAACGATTCCATTAAGTTTTTGCTTAGCATCGGGGGTAGGCAAGTTTTATGTCACGTGCTCAACTATATTGACAAAAAGATTATTTTGGCTGTTCTGATGAGAATCTTTCTTTTATTAATAATAAACTAATCTATTTGGTTAATAATGTAACATAAATGGTGCACAGTATCGATATAATTATATGCGTGATCAAGAGATAAGCTGATGCAGCGCTCCTTATGGTGTGATGCGGAAGTGATTTAAGGTGTAAGCAGGGAATAGGAAGTGCCGTTCTCCCTATTTCCTGGGTGTAAGTGGAAGCTATTTTCTTTTGACTGCTCGAAAGGTTACAAGTCTTATTTTTTGTGTGTATATAAAATAATCAACGACAATTATGCCAAAACCATCCGAAATTTTTTTTAAAATTTATTATTTAACTAGATGGATCCTGTCAAATTTTGACGGAGAACAACCCATCTTATTATTAATCCCCATCTCTTTAATTAAAAAATAATAAAATAAAAAATTGTCAGAGCAACAAATAGAATAATCATTATGCACAATAAAATAGAATAATCAGAGCTTAAATATCTCATTATGCTCAAAGAATAAGAAATTAGTTAATATATAAAATCGAAATAGCTTTAAACTAAATTTCTCTGAAAGTATTAAACCGAGACATAAAGTGTCAGCGGATAAAATGATCAGTTTTTAAGCTCTTTCTAACGATATAACATTTAACATAACATTTTCAGAAGTTTTTCAGTAGTCACAAGGAAACGTCATAAAATGATCAAGGCAGGATTTTCTTTCTGCAAATCTTCAGTTTATTTAATTCAAAACAATGATTGAATATTGTCTCATTACAACAATCCCTGGCTTCTGATGGATTGTCGTAACTTTCTTTGTTGGCTTCAGATGCGCATAGCGCAGAAGTGCCAATTTTGCTCTTACAAAAAATGCTTTGCGTTTTAATATATAGGATTATATATTTTAATAGTAGAGAATATTAAATGATTTGAACAAAAGAGGATTTTTGTAAAAGTAACGGTGATATGAATTAGTGTATATTTTATTAAAAACTAAAATATAAAATAGAGCATGACATGACAATTAACATGAAAAGTTTTTTAAACCCTCAAATAAACAGATCAAATTGCACATTTGGATGAAAAAACTTTAATCTGTTTATGGTGTTCTTTACATACACTTTTTAAAATTTAAACGAAATCAAAAACTTGAACAAAAAAAAATGTCTATCCATATCGGATTCGAACTCTGCCATTCGAGGAAGTAGGCAGAGACTTTAACGATATTGCTGTTAGCCGCTATCGCTTATTATTGTCAGGAGGGAGCAGGCGACGAGCACATCCCAAGCGTATACCTGCTACCCTATTTTCATTCAGAAGGGACAGGTCCATTCTAATCTGCGTTGACTCTCAGTAAAAGTACCTGATTTTGCAACCGATCAACATCCAAAAAGCTCAGTCCCTACGGAGCAGGTAAAAACCTTTTCGCACCCGACTGTACCTTACTTGTTGGGAATGATTGGCATTGCTCCCACAAATAGGATAGTGTACGGAATCTGTTATAATAATAAAATTAATACAATGTCCTGTTTGATATTTCAGCTACGAATCCCTTGGGCAACGCTGGGTACTTTAGCTAGAAAATAATAAAACTTAGATGGAGTATTTTCTTGGCTTCTATATCTGTTGGGTACGTGAAGAAGAGTGACTTTACAGTAAATAACAGAAAGCTAACTTCATAGCATATTTTGACTAGATTCGCCTTTTATTTCTGGCATTATCAAGGCGACAAAAAAAGGAATGCATCTGAAAAGAATCCGTACATGTAAAACGCTAAATACAATAAGTCTAATAAAAATTGACAATCGCTTGTTTGTTCACATCAATATTCAATAACCGTTACTCCAGCCGATAATTGATGCGGATAATCAAATTAGCAAGAACGAAGCCATAGTTTGTATTTTATTCGATGGATAGTAGGTGTCGTGCTTAAATTCAGATTCAAGGGGCACGTTTTGAGAAACTGCTATACATAAATCGTATACTCTCTTATGATGTCAAATGAAATGTTAATTATAATTTATAATATGTGTTTTGTATATCTAGTTGCTTCTAAACTAATAAAGCTTTGATGTTTTTTAATTCTATACCTACTTGGAATAACACCTATGTTCATACGGCATTTTTGCTCAATCTGAACTCCCCAACAAAATGCCGAAGTTTTTTTATATTAGTTTTTAATGCACTGTATAAGTTGATGGGGGCCTTGCAGTACACATCGGAAAAGAAAACACACTGCATAAATTGAAATGAGTACATAGAAAATGATTGGAATATAAGAATAAGTTATGTAAGTTATATATTTTCTATTTCAAAGTGTATTTATTAAATAGTTTTTAATAGAATCATAATGTTTTTTACATTTTGCTTACAAGTTATTAGACCGTTTAGGTGGGGCGAACGCTTTCCAGTTCTCCCGTCCCTATGTTTCCAATTTCGAGTCACGTCGGGAGCATGGAACTCTGTTACAAAACTATAAGAACACCTTCCAAATGCAACAGCAAACAACAAAGAGTAAACATTTTTATATGATTTGAACCTCCTTCGTTTCAATGAGCTCTTGTATTCTCTATGGCATACTTTCAATTAGTTTTTGCAGCTCTTGCGTCACCTAAATCTTCCCAAGCTCTCATGATGGCTACTTCCTATTCATGAACGGTGTTGTACTGCTTGTTTCTTGCACACTCTTTGCGGATCATCATACCCCTTACATTCTCGATGGGGTTCATGTCTGGACTTTTCGAAGGCCACACGATAATGTCCATTTTTTCTTTCTGAAGCACGCCTTCTGTTGATTTTGTTGCAAGTGCAAGAGCAATATCCTGCTGGAACTTCCATGCTGGTCACCCTATTAATGGACCAAATGGGGTGAGGTGAGCATAAATACTCTTGGTTTTTATTTGATTCCAGTCTTCTATCAGTCATTATTAAGTCCGCTTTTCTGTAATATCCGAACGCCCCCCATGTTAGAAGAGAGCCAGCACCTTGTTGACAATACTTTGTTATTTGTTTCAGTCTTAAATCATGCCAATAATATCTGTACCCCTCTGGTCAATCGATTTTGCAATTTTTCTCATCAGAAATTCAATTTCCTTCCATTTATCTCCAAAACCCATCATTTGCTGGCCCAGGCTCTGCGTGTATCTACGTGGTCGTTTGTTAGGGCAGATCGGAAATGCAGGTATGTAAGTTTCGTTTTTGAAAAAATCACACAAGGAGAACGGCACCATACCAAAATTTTGCAACACTATTCAGCTAGCTGCTGAAATCAACATGTTTGCCAGAAATCCTCCCTTAGTTGTTTGCACCAACGCACAAATTATTCACTATAAGACAAACGAAAAGCAAATTAGCACGTCGAACACAAGCTCACACATAGTGACAACAGATACAAGTAAGACGCCTTTTTGTTCGTAGCCACAAAAGGATGACACGCTTTTCCGAAATCGATGCGAGGACTTAAATTGAGTTATTTATATTCACGCACGAGCGTGAAGCCCATGCCGCAATCCAAATAAGCAATGAGGCCATAGGGCCAAAGTCCACATAAGATTTCACTTTGGAATTGTTTCTCTGAGTCTACTTCACAGAACACACGGCTGAAGTGAGACGTGCGAAGAATTTGGGTGTTTGGTGTGGCTCAATATGGTCTTTGAAATGTTCTACTCGTCAAGCGCAAGTAGTATAACATGAAGAATTAGTAATTATTACTAACCTTGCCTGAATTCGAGTAAAGTTTGATACAAGGAGAGACAGTGATAAGCTGTGGCGAATCTCTCACCTTCCTGAGTCGGAGACCGTCGCCGTTTTCCTGTTCAACGTTGCGACGCACGCTTGAACGTTTCCCGCTCCGCTCTTCTCGTTTACTTCCCGCTGGCTCATCTTGTAGAAATTCCCACTCGGAACAGTCTTTAAAGGCGTAGACTCGATTATATTCAGCTTAGCTACATTCCGCCGTTTTTTCCTTAAAAACCCGGAGACCTTCGAACTTTTTGACCTTCTCGAATCTTATCTCCTTTGTGCATGTCTCTTTTTCCATTTCCACGTATCCTCTGGCCTCTCCTCCCGATGACGTATATCTTGACGTCGCATCCATTTCCCACTCTCGTAATGATGTGAGTAGAAGAACCTCGATTTATTCTCTAAATTCCGTGACACAGTTTTTGCGTCCTCGTAGTTTTTTCTTGCCTTAGCCGTCTCCTTTTGTTAACACCTTGAACACGGCGGTAGGTGAACGATTTAAACAACGAGCTATGAACGGTGAACGGTTGAACAACGGCCGTTATGGGTTTTCTTTGGCCATATAATTTGTAAACGGTCCGCACTTCACTTTCTCACAGTTCTTCTCCTCGTGGCATGTTGCTATCTCCCTGAAACGTGGATAATATTGAGAAGTCGGTAAAGTAATGAGGAAATTATCATTTTTTCAGATCATTTACATAATAATCGACCGACAGAGACGGATTGGTGAACGTTTGACTCTGTTCTTATAATTATGCAACAATAGTTTATTTTTTTAATTATGTCATACAATTTATTTATAAGTATTTTTTTAAATAACCCAGCAGGAATGCCTGTTTTTTTCATATATACAGGGTTTAAATGGATGACGTTTCACAAATTTAAATATAGAGGATGAAAATCTGAGCAAAAAAGTCTAGTCGCGTTTTTCGTTCTGTGGCTCCGTTAAAACGTTATAGCGCTTTAAAGTTTGGTATCGGTAAGGAATATCCGTATCGGCCAGGGTGATTCTAAAAGGTCGTGCCCAAATGAAAAGGCAGGTAGAGGGTGAAATTCTGATCAAAAAAGTCTAGTCGCGTTTTTCGATCTGAGGCTCCGTTAAAAAAAACCCGCTGAAATTCATGGGTAAATTCGTAGAAGTTTTCGGTGCCGTCTGTCTGGACTATTCCAATGGTGTGCAAATGGGTAAAATATTTCGGGAAAGAAGAGTTAGCCTTTCCGTTAAACAGTGTTCTGGGCGGTCTGCTCAGCGGCAACACGAGCCATTATCGAGGACATTAACAACACAATCAGAGAAAACCGTCGCATTTACTTGAGAGAAGTGAGAGATCTGCATGGGATATCTTGCATGAGAAGCGTGAATACCATAGTCTGACACCAGAACAGACCGGCAACAGAATGGCGTGCAGTCTGCAACATCTGCAACGGTACAACCAAGAGGAAAATGCGTTTCTGAATGGCGTTGTCAAAGGAGATGAGTCCTGGGTCTGGCACTTCACAGCTAAGCCTGAAACTGCAAGCATGGTGTAGAAACACCCACATTCTCCGGTTCGCAAACAATTCAAAGTTTCTCTTACAGCTCGGAAGGTTATGCTTACAGTTGGGATTTGCTTACAACCTACTTGCAGATTTCCTGCTTCGTGGGTCAACTGTCAAAGCCGCTACCTATTGTGAAACGTTGACTAAACTGCGGCATGTTGTTCGAGATAAACGATAAAAAAGAGGAAACGATGTTCGACTTCTTCATGACAACGCACGCCAACACATCTCCAACGTCATCAAAGCAAAACTGGTCCGTTTCGGTTGGGAGATTATGGACCAGCCAACCTATTGTTCGGCTTTAGCGCCCTAGGACTACCACCTCTTTTGTCTCATGAAGAGATTTCTGGGTGATCAGATGTTTGAGGCTGACGAGGAATTCAAATCTGCCGTGCGCCATTCGCTGTTTCGAGAGCCGACGGATTCTATAAGCTGGGTATTCTGAAACTGATGTTGAGATAAATGCCTTAATCTTCAAGTTGCCTATGTGAAAAACTAGATAAAGGCAGGTACGTGTAGTTGTTGTTTGTAATTTCCTTTGAAAAAAATAAATAATTATTTAATTGTAATTAGTAGATCATTCTAATCCAAGTCAAAGATTATCTTATAAAATAACTAATCTCTTTCACTTTACAGGAAGACAGCAATAATTATATGAAAAAAAAGGAGACACAAGATCCACTTAACCAAAAAAATATTTTGTACCAATAAATGCCAACTTTTTGTGGTCAAGTGGATCTTCATACTGTAAGTAATTACGTTCCCAGAGGTTTATTTCTAATTATTTAAGTAAAGGTAGTGTTTGATTACAAAGAAATCAGAGAAATATTAAGCATATTATTATAAACTAGCAGAGGACCCGGCGTTGCCCGGGATAATTACGCTTGTAGGTAACAGAACAACCTCAAAAAGCTAAATTAAACCTCCAAATTGGTTAAATAATAACTCAATCACTACAATATAGAGCGAAGGGACTATCCATTCTAAGAAAAATCCGAAAGACAGGAATTTACCTCTTCACTGAAAAATCCATTCTAGGTGATATACCGGGACTTGATTTACCGAAAAAAAAATTTTAAAGGCTCACAATGGATGGACCTCTCCAAGGATGCCTTCTAGTCTAAATAATTTTTTACTCACGTAATCTTACTTTAGATGTACACTTGATGTTGTTGCAATTTCCTTTCTTCTTTCGATGTCTTGAAGCAACATTTGGCCATTCATCACTTTCTGTAGTCTAGCGGTTGCCGATTCTTCTATTTACTTGCTTACCATTTGCTCAATACAGCACGGAGCTAAAGGAGTGGTTCCTCTATCGTCTTTCACTCTTTCTCAATAGTCTGCTAACTCATTATCTCCAGTTACTGATCATTTTTAAAGATTTTCAAGAAATTGTTAAGTACTAAGAATTCTCTTTTCTAAGAAAAGCCTGAATAACAGGAATTCTATATTGCACAAACTTTGCCTTGCATTGTTGGTCATGAGATATTTCTCATTAATATGCCCTAAACTGGTTGTCATAAATATTTAAGAAAGCCACAAATAAGTATGTTTTTAAATAAAATTATATAACTAGAAATGTAAAATATATGTCTAAATATAGAGGTAAAGAAACAAAAATATACAGGGTGTTCATAAAATAAGGGATAAAAAGTTCCTCATGCAAAATGTCTAAACTCAAAAATTAGTATGACATCGTTACGTCATTTATGAACTTTCTGCACCAACACTTCACATAATGAACTGCGCTATGCCACGAGAAAACGATGGCAATTGTTGAGATTAAATAACGTTTTTTTCCAGCTTTTAGAAAACTTCGCCTGGTGTTTAGACACTTAAAAATTGGGTTTTCGACATTTTGCATGAAGAACTTTTTATTTACTTTGATGTGAAGAATCATACTAGGTGATTATTATCCGTCATTTTATGAACACCCTGTATATCTTAAAGAAAATAATGGAGAAAATGAGATTGATAATATTGCATTTATAAATGAGTTCGTCTTTATTTAGAAAAGAATGAAAACGAAAATTCAAAGTTTAAGGGAAATAGTACTTCAAAAGGAATCT
Organism: Rhysida immarginata; assembly: GCA_023313115.1. Classification (NCBI taxonomy): domain Eukaryota; kingdom Metazoa; phylum Arthropoda; class Chilopoda; order Scolopendromorpha; family Scolopendridae; genus Rhysida; species Rhysida immarginata. The sequence goes on along the minus strand of JAHWFO010047778.1, from coordinate 1,253,404 downwards.
CAAATTCTTTTCATAAACTTATTAAAATAAACAATTTTACGGGCATAAAATGTTTTTGTTACCTTATTAGTTTTATTTAAGGCCAACTTAATGTCTTTTAAGAGAAGTATAAACGGATAAAAAATATTTCCGAAAGCATTTATTTAACCTTCGAAATGCTAATGAGGATTGCTAAGGAAACGTGAGAGTATTCTTTTCTGATCGCGGCGATTGCATTTCCTATGCAGACATACAAAATGAAACAACTATCAATCGTAAAGTATGTATTAAACTTCTGCAATTTTGGGAAATTTTAAATGCCCACATTAAAATACGCAATTTTAGACGCGATTTATAAATCAGTTGGGTGATTTAAAAAGTAAAATGGTAAGTTTGTTCAGTTAATCATTCAACGATAGGCTTTCCATTAAATGGAACTTCCGAGTGCAGTTTTTTAAACAGATAGCTAATATTTAGACTGTTTGTTCATATTCTTAATCTAAATTAAATACGTTTTATGTAATTATTGTATGATTCAGGAATTAAAAGAAATTAGTTAAAAATTCAAAAAAATTTAAATTAGCAATCTAATTTATATTTTACCATACTTTTATTTTTAATCATAAAAGAGAAAGGGCTATTGAGAAAGGCCTATTGAGGCCTAATTTAGTTTTATGACTTCAAAAATATATAAATTATTACATTACAACAAAATATTTTTTTAAAGTCACCAATTCTATAAAAAAAATTTTTTTGAATCAATATTTATAGTTATCTTGTAATATGCACTCAGCCATGACATGATTCTTGGTAGTAGAGTTGCTGATCCTCCCATAATTTCACTTTTCAAGAACCTGAGCAATAATAGCAATAATAGCAAAATAAATAAAACAGAAGATATTTATTAAAGACAACGAAAAGTTGGAATGTAATTAAAAGCACAATTTGCTGAACGATACGCGAATAATATAATAAAGAATTAGACATTAACGGAAAAGAAAGACATCTGGTCTGATAATCATAATGAGAAAGGCTGATTCCTTTGAGAGAGATTTTATTAAGACAAAATTTCCCAACCAAAATTTTCTAAAAAGAGTATATACACCGAGTGGCCAGATTATTATGGCCATCTGACGTTTGTAGGCAAATTAACCATGATTTCGCGCTCAAGTTGCTAGAGAGCCAGTTCATTATAAATAGGGAAGCAGGTTGTTTACCACGACACTAAAACTGATTTGTTTCTTTGAACGTGGAATGATTCTTTGTGCTCGGAGCCATGGAGCGAGTGTCAGCAAAACAGCTCCATTCTGTCAATGTTTCAAGAGCAGCTGTTGTTAAAGTGTTTAAACACTGGACTGTCAGCCGAAAGACCGGACCTGACCGTGCGAGTTGTGGCCGTCAGCGACTAGTCAATGTTCGAGCAGAACGGAGAGAGGTAAATGATAACAGAAGGGCAACAGTGCATCAAGTTACTGCAGATCTTAATCAGAGATCCTCTCAAATGATCTCTGAACGCACTGTTCGCCATGGATTCGGCCATTAATCTTGATTCTTCTTTCCGAACCCGATAATGTAGTCGATCATATCGTCCCTCTCGATGGCTGTCTGGTTGTTGAGCAGCAGAACATTGTCCATAGTATGACTCCATACGGTGATGTGTTTCGTACACTGCATCGTATGGGATATGGAAGCCGAAGGCCTGTCTGGAGTTATCAAGACATAACGCCTCCAATTCGCACTGGAACACAATGATTGGACAGTCGAGCATTGGAAAAAATTCATGTGGTCCGTTGAATCACGTTTCCAATTGAGGGGTTCAGCGCAACAGTGGTCTAAGCCACTTTTTTATAAAATGGAGAAAAAGCAACTTAAAGTTTTTCAATTGTTGTTTTTCAATTATGGAGAGAAAGCAATAGAGGCTTCAAAACAAAATTTATAAGGTTAATTGATATCATTTTGGTTGGTTGGTTTAGGTTTTAGGGCGCGTCAACTGCTGAGGCCATTTTGCGCCCATGATATCATTTTACTTCATAGGATGATAGTTCCCATCAAAAGCAACACATGGCATCAGTATTTAAATTTTCGACTCGGAGAGGGTTAGACCACTGTTGCGCCGACTCCTTCAATTGCATCATGCAGATGGCAGAGTGAATTTAGCGGAAATAGCATGAAAGCATGAATACAACCCTCCAAATTAGTGGGGCAGTGTTATGGTTTGAGGCATGTTTTCCTGGCATGATTTCGCACCCTATAATTCGTGTGGAATAAAGTCTGAATAGCACAACATATCTAAATACCGTTGCTGATCAAATTCATCCGATCATGTTGATGGCGTATCCCAATGGAGATGGCTTGTGGTGGTTTCAAGAACATGAGGGAGACTTTATCTTGCTTAGGTAGCCCCCACAATCACCAGATCTCAATCGAAATGAGCATATTTGGGACGAAGTTGAAAGAGCCATCAGGCAGGCGGTTCCACAACCATCAAATCTCACACAACTGGACAGTGCTATTCATCCGGCATGGTGTCAGATTCCTCGCCTCACCTTTTAACATCTGGTGGAGTCAATGCCAAGAAGAATCGCCGCAGTATTGGACGCAAAAGGTGGTCCAACGAAATACTGATGAAGTGGTCATAATAATTTGACCTCATAAAAATACCAATGAATTGAAACTAGTTTCACAGTCTTAGTTTAAGTCAGTACGATATTAACCTACGAAAAACTACATTCAAAGGTTATAAGTTATGGGATAGCTGCTCATAACGTGTCCGACCCATCTGCCCGACGAAGTGCAGTAACTCGACGCGGCGTCCACTCCACAAGAGTCTGAAGACTTCTGGCGAGATATTGAGCCATGCTGTCTGGATTGTCACACACATTTCCGTACTAATGGTATATTTTGGATGCGCAGAGACCTCTCCAAAACATCTCTGAAATGTTCAATGGGATTCATATCTGGGGAGCTGGCCACACCTTTCTTTGGAACTCTTCTGAAAGACCCCATCCTTATGAGGATACACAAAGCCCATGATAGAGTATAAATGGTCACCAAGCAGCTCACCAGGAACCGAACCGTTTTGTGATGTATCTAAAAGGACCAACGGACCCAAATCATACCATGAAAAACCCCAGTATGGAATCAACAAGCGTGCACAGTTCCTTCTTGACAAATTGGGTCCATTGGTCCATAGGGTCTGCGCCAGGTAACTGTAACAGTGATTCGTCGGGCCATACAAAGTTTCCAGTGTTCCAAATTACATGTAACATGTTCATGAGCCCAGGTGATGCTAAGAATGGTATTTTGCTGGGTCTTCTACTACCATCACCCATGGATGTTAAATCACGCCGTACTGACCTGCTGGATATATAACATTGAATGCGGCAGTAGTATCGTATGCTGTAGCTTGTCGATAGAATGGAGAATTTTATCCAGATGCTGGTAGTCATTGTTGGAAAGCACTCGTGGTCGACCATTGCGTTGTTCGCAGTGGATAATAATGCCTTACAGTGCCCTAATTCCGTGTTTCGCGGAATATTAAATTTCTGAACAACCTCTGAAATGGCATGCCCCATGCGTCGACACTCACGTTCATGCCACGTTCGAACTCGGGTAGTTCTCGTCACCTTGTCATTTTACCATGGACAGGGATACAATTAGATAGGGTGTGCATGGGCGCAACCATTATAGGCTCTTTTGGATACTTCTTGTCGTCATGTGTAGTTGTCCACAGTGCTGAATTTACATACTGCTATTCTATGACTCTTGGCCTTTGAGTGTATTTGTGTTAAGTGAAATATTTACACACCTGTATATATTCGATTAAAATCCCATATTTTCGATGTTATAGCCATGTTTAAATACATATTATCCTAGATTTTGTTGCTCTTATGAAAGAAATTTCATCATAATTTGCGAAATCCCATAGAAAATAACGCAAATTTTTGAGATAATCAATATGAAGCAATTGCTATCGTAATCACGTCGATTAAGAAAATGATGAATGGTGGCCGCTCAGAGATTGGCAAATTTACTTTATAAACTGTTCCTATGAAATATACAAAGATCTCAGTTAACTGCATGAAAAAGTATGAACATTGCCATTTCTATAAATTTGCCAATAGTATTTACAATATTTTTTCTTTATTTGTTTCTCTATGATAGAGAAGTGCATGTGTTTGCTTATATGTTTCGAAATACCTGTAACTTTACTTATCTGTTTACCCTAGAAGACGATTAGGTTAGAGCTCATTTCTGGAAAGTCGCCTCCAGCATCATACCAAACAAGATATTTTAAATATTATAAAGCAAATTATTTACAGGAAATGTTTTTATAAACAAACCAGTAAAGAAAAATTTAAAGATGCTAAAAAAGGCAGTTAATTTCAATTATATTTTAATTAAATAAAAATTCTAATGGTTGTGTGGGTCGGAACTTTTATTTTACTTTTCTTAAGTTGTCTGTATAAAAAAAAATCCCATCTAACAGAATGCTAATTTGTTTTTCGGCATAGCAATTGGCAGATGTATAGTTGTTTCATCTTTGGAATGTTTTAAAGAATGTTTTCAATTCGAGTAGGTAAATTTCATCATTAAAATTGTAAAGAATTTTAGAAAGTCGCATCTGAATTTACTAAATTTATCCCCGTTTAAAAATAAATAAAGTGCATTTTTTTTTCTTGAATCTTTTCATAGCGCAATCTAATTAAGCCAAAAAGGTTAATAATATCATTTTGAGGATGTTTACTTAAATAAATAAAATCTTCCTGTTTTGAGATGTACGCATTTTTATTCTGTTTTATAGCAACTCTTTCCGTTTATTTTTCCATCCTGTACTTCCGCTGCTAAGCGCCAGGGGGAGGACCGGACGGCTATGACGTCACGACTTTCTCCTCTTTGCCTCGAAGGGCGCTGTACTATAGCGTATGGCTAGAGCGCGGTGAGGCGCACACCTGAGTGAAACGCTGCGACCGACGAGACTGAGTCGGTGGTGATCCTACGTGATAAAATACCTTCACTTTCTGCCTACCCCTCCCTTCCACCTTACCCGGGAGAGCAGAGAGAGACACGGGGTGGCCCGTCATGCAGTCGTCCGTACGATGGACCTATGTAGGAGTATTTATGCTAGTCTACGTTGGATCGCTATCCAAACAAGGTAAGGAAGAATAAAGGAATTAGCATTCATTCTACTTTCTTTTCCGTGAAAGTTTTTGTGTGATGGGCTTCAAAGAACATTTTCATCGGAAGAGAAGCATGAACGTCATTGAATTTCTCATTATTTAAACCAAGTTGAGATTATACTTTTGCCATTATTTTAGACATAGAAATCTGTAAGGGAAAAAACTTAGGAATAAAAATATTCATCCAAGCTTATTTATTTTCTATTACTGCTTGTAATAACTTAATCTCTTAACCTACGTAATAATCTGTTTAATTTATTATAGAGTGTTTATTATCTTTAGACAATGCTTAAATTAGTTGGAAATAGGTCTTAAATTTAGCGTGAATATCAAAGGATTAATCTCTTTGTCGATTAGAAAATTAATTAAAAACTTTAGAAAATTGTATTATAGTAAAATTACTATTTTATTTTCATGTTGTTTAAACCCTTTTACGATATTTTTGTGAAATTATATTCTAGTTGATATGTAATTACCATAAATACGATATTAAAATGAGATGGTAAAAATAACAACAAAGATCATTGAAGCCCATTCTAATTACATGATAGTTTCAACAAAGAACCCACTAAGAAACTAATCGTCAGCAATAAGTTAGACAAAAATTATTTTGATAATATTGTCATGAATTTTAATTTTTAAACTTCCTCCTGGAAGTATTTAAAATTGATTAGTAATTGCTCCTCAAATAATATTAATTGTTATTAGTTTTAAATATGATGCTTATTTCTCGTATCTTTACTAAGTAAACAATGCATTGTGCGATATGTGAGAACTAAAAGATAGAAAGCGCAAGTTGTTTTTTTTTTTTGTTGTTTTTTTTTTAATCTATTTGGATTGCAATCGTATGCTAATTAAAACAATATATGCACGGAAAAAAATTGTCAGCCGGAAGAAGGACACTGTCGGTCGCGTAAAGTGTGAACCTTTTGAATGAGAAATAGGTCCCTTTGTGTTTTTTGATGCTTTAGATATGTCTACCCTTTAAAAGCCAATATTTAAAAAGAAAGGGAAGTTTTTCAGCGAAAGCGAAGCCGCATGTAGGCTATCCCTCCCATGTGAGCTCGATAATTTTTTTTTCTTCAATTTCGGTATATAGGTTAGCATGAGATAGTTCTACTTCCTGGTGGAAACTTAACTTTCTCATAACGGGCTTGTGATGCAATGTTGGCTACAGAAATGCTAAAGACTAAAAATTCTCTTTTCAAGCTAACTCTTTTGCTTATCTGCGGATTAGATTCTGTTCATGCGCAGACGGAGTAGCGAAAAGAGAATCTAGTTTGTTTGTGGATTTTTTTTTCTTTCTCCTTTCTGTCACTTTGCAAACGATGTCCCCAGGGAATGGTATTCTCTATTAGGGCGCGAATAAGCTTCCCTGAGCGACTCTCGTAGCTGGGGGAGAAGTTTTCCCTTTCGCGATCAGAGGCTTGGAAACCTACTTTCTCAACTTTTCCTCTACAGGTGAAAAGTAGGTTGCCTGTGAATTCGATGCCAGGGTGGGGAGAGTTTCGCGACAAAAAAGATAATGCTTATTCTTTCGTTCGTTCCTTTTAGTTTTTGATGGTAGGAAAAAAAGTTCCGCACTCTCCTTTTTCACCAAAATAAAATTTCATATTAATCACTGATTAATCGAGCACAATTTCATTATAAAAAAAACTTCATTTTTATATTAAAAGACATTATAAGTAGCTTTTTGAATAATGAAATATACAAATTCAGAAATAATATTTATAAAAAAAACTGCAAAATTAATATTTGCTCTAATTTTAATGATTGTTTTTAAAATCTTTCTATGAATTATATGAAAACAGATTATCAACATAGTCTTTGGACAACTTTAAATGTTTATTAAACTTACAACTGAAATTACAACTTACAACTTTAAATGTGGATGAAATGCTTTCATAATATCAAGTAAATAGTAAAGTCATTTAAAGAACGTAGAGGAAAACCTTATTCTATAGAAAAAACATTCGTAATAACTTCTCAACAACAATAACTTGCAAGAATACGATTTGAGCAGTGATTAGTTAGTGCTGTAATTAATTAATTTTGATTTTTAGTTTATAAGTTTTAAGGAGAGTGATGATTTTGTGCCATTTCAAATCACATGGATATTCATTGCTTATTTTTGTATGTATTAATCAATTGCTGATGTTGAACTGTTTTATTTTTTTATTCAGCAATTTGATTAAATTATTTATTTTGTAAGTTTTGTTGAGGAATCATTATGAATAATAATTCTATATGATAGTAAAATATTTTCCCTCAGTCACTAATAAATTTCTACAGAAGGGTCCAAAAAATGTACTCACTGTTTCTAATTCAATAATTTCGAAACAAACAAACTTATACTTACTAATCTCATGCGGAAGTGTAGGGAAACTATGAAATTTGTCGTGGTATTGACAAAAAAATAGCTACAATCAACGAGCTAAGTGAAAACAAGCTATGGACTATCAAATAGTGAGTACATTTTTTGGATCCCTCTGTATATGCACGAATGAGATCTAAATATTATCAATTCTTCCCATGTCCTTATTAATACAGAAAAATAATTATTTTATTACCACCTCATAGAAAAATAATTATTTTCACAATTAAATTTTATACCGTTGGGGGATTTTTACAATTCATTAATGATTTTTGATTTAATTCAATTTCAAGCCCAACACACAAAAACTAAATTTACACCAAAATTTTTTCTTTAAATACAAAAAAAAGTTTTAATAAATAGTTTTTGAATGTAGTTTAGTTTTTTTTTGTGATCTTTTATTGTACATAAAGAAAAATTTTGGTTTATAATCTATATCTTGTGTATTGGGCTTGAAATTAAATCAAAAATTATTTTAACAGTTTGAATGAAAATTGTCAGAAAACTATGGAGATTTTGTATAATTTCAGTTTCGTTTACATTTACATTAACTTTTTCGCTTTCAAGCACTTTCGAACTTTCCTAATCTTAAACGGATCAACAATGCGAATTTCCACTCTTTTGCACACTTTTGACGAAACTGCACTTTTTTGACCAAAAACCACCAGCAAACGCGATTTTCCCGTTTTTTGAGGTATATAAAGAAGCCAGAAGCTCCTATTAAACTTCAATTCTTTATTTTTATCGTTTACCATGGAGCAAAAAATTACGTTATACATACTAGTAAATTTAAGGATCCCTTGAAATCTTGATAAAATTACTCTCTGAATAAGCAAAATTTCTAGTCTTCATTAAAGACTCTTATTTCACCCTTCGGAGCTCTCTCTGTAGCAAAATCAAACTTAATACAATGAAACCAGTTTAGATACGAAATAACTCCTTAAATTATTATATATATTTAAATGGTTTGTGTTTATTATTTTATAAATAATATTAGTAGAAATACTGAATTCTTGTAAAAAGATTTTTTAGTTAACTTAAAGAAAATCTTTCCCTCTCGAAATACATTAAAATTCTGTAGTTAAATGAGGTTTAAAATTTGCATTGTAATTTTTCTTTTTTAGTTGTTAAAATGTTAGGTTATACTTCAAACTTTTTTATAGGTTATCCTTCTATTTAGAGAAATTTAAGAATATCTTCGGACTGCCATGATTAGTTATACAGTTAACTGCTAGTATTATTATTTTTATTATAAGTTTTTATGCTGGTGTTGTTATTATTTTATTATTATAACCACTGTAAAAATTTGCTGCATTAGCAAAGAGTTAAGAAATATCCATACCCAGCTGTAAAATAGCAAGTCAAACGGATGATGAATTTTCATACATCTGATTTGCTTTGGTTTCAGCTGGTTAAATAGTCAACAATAAATTGGAAAATATTCTCGAAAAACTTTCTCTCTCCTCTTTCTTTCCTTTCCTTTACTTCCCTTCACTTATTCCCTTTCGCCTCTATTGTCTAATTTGGTATAGAGAGGAGCTTCTTTCTTCTGCCATTATTATGCCAAGATTAACAGTTATGTTTTTATGAGAATTCTTTCATAGGAACTTCTCAAGCGATCTGTTTTCTGATTCTCTCACCTTGAAGGACGTCACGTGAAGTTCAACCCTCCGTATAAGGAACAAATATCACGTGACTTCCGCATTCATAAAATATGAGACGCGAAAAATATAAATCAGGCTTAATCTCTCTATAAATATGGAATTAACACACTAATCCTTTTGTCAAAAACAATACATCGCTGAATTTTCACTTTTTAATTTTATTAAATAATTCATTTGATTTCCTTTTTTATTTTGATTCCTACTTAACAGGTTATTAATTATGCATTTTTACTTTGCATTGGATTATTTAATTATGCATTTTTACTTTTCATTGGATTATTTAATTATGCATTTTTAATACGCATTGGCTTATTTGTTTCGTTAATAGATGAGATGGTCCCGATGGATATTTAAAACAAATTAAAAAAGGATTGAGCCTTTATAATGCAATTGTAATTTAGTGATCAATGTTGCTCAGCCTAATTCCAAAGAATCACAATTCTCTTAAGTACTGATTATTGAGCCAATTGGAAAGCATTAATGTAGTGTATGTTATCCCAATTAAGGAGACTTAATAATGTTCGGGAATCAAGATTGTTTTTTGCTTAAGGAATAATAGTTATTAAATAAAAATGAAAAATAAAATAATAATTAACAATTAACAAAATAATTAATAAATAATAAGTAAAATCAAAATAAAACTAAAAAATCAAATAAAATAAGGCTTATATTTATTAGCAGAATTCCTATAAAATTCACCTCTTATTAGACTTCTATTTATTGTTAGATTAAATGAATCTAAATAAAATCCTTCGTACTATAAATAGCTTTTCTGCGATATTTTTATAATTTTTTCCTTCCTTGTAACGAATTCTGTCTCTCTATCCTGCTATCTTGTAAGTCTCTTCCGTTCTTATATGACTTTTCTTTTTTCCCTGTCTCTCTTTGTTGATCGATTCACTTCGTCAGGCTATCTCTCTTTTCTTTTCGTTTCCATCTTCTCACCTGATGGCCTTTTAATTATTTCCCTCTCGACTATAAACCTTATTTCAAACTTTATCCCACTTCAACTTGTTGGTTAGTGCAAGACTGAAAACAAGAAACGTAAGCAATGAGCACGCTTTACTAAGACGACACTTCCTTATTACTCACCTACAAATTATTCGGTTAATATTGTAATAAATTTTTCAAAACATACTAAGCTAGTGTCATTATGCAATAGCTATGAAAAATATAGCATCAAGCAAGCTGTATTAGGATTTATTTAACAGCTCGTATTATATTTCATTTTGATAAATGATGTGATAGGCCTATATAATTTTGGTGTGCTGAAATTTGTAGTAAGTAGAAAAAATTAAATTTGAAAAGAAATTAACATATGAAAGTTCATCTGTCCTTAATGAAATTTCAAATTATGTATGAATGGCTTCAATGGACTCTGTTATTGATAGAGATATTTACTAAAATATAATTTATGCAAGCTTTATTTTGATATTGATATTTGTTTTTGGAAAGAAAATAGGATATTTGAAATCGTAAAGAAAAAAATTTAGAAGCTTTATTTATTTTATTATTTCCTAATTACGATTATCATGCAAGCAATAGATAAGGGAAAAAAAGAAATTTTTACAATATTGACACTGATTTAATGCCAAAAGAGCGTTTTTATGTTTGTCCTATGTCTTGCATGATATCATTCTTAAATCATGAGTGTCTAGCAGTTTTTCAGTATGTTCATCTGTTTTCTTCTCTTTAAGAGGTATAAATTTTAATAAATTTTTCAACAATTACGAGAGATGAATAACAATAAAAATTCTTCTGGTTCAAGTCATCTGGATTAACATGTTATTTTTTTTTGCGTTGTCCGTGGTGGGCTATCTAATTAAACCTGCCGATCGTTACTGCCTGATAGTTTTTATAGAAGGTCCACATTATGGAAAAAAATTGTTCAAATTTTTCTCGATGTGCGTGGAAGGAGTTTGTCTAGCTTTCTCTTGTGCCTTTATGGAAGTGCATTTTCAGTGATTTCTTGAGAACGTGCCGCTAGATTCGACCTAGATCCACGTGCAACTTCCGTAAGCACCGATAACCTACATAATTCAAAGGCATGGCACGTGAAAATGGCGTTCTCTACATTTTTTAAAATCAAGTAGGCAGTGTCTCCAAGTAGCGCAATCAACGGAAAGTAGAATATATTAACAAGGGAAGGAAAATCATGACATTCAAGTTTTATTGTTTCAGGGAAACCTTTACTATTTTAGCATATATTTTTTCACCACAGAATTGGAACCCAGCCCAGACATATGAGTTATGAGTTGTTATCGGAAGTGAAACTGTTATAAAGACCGTCTTCCTTCCTTGTTATAATTGTTGCATAATTTGTGAGAATTACATCCTGGTCGTGTAGCGTATAATATAAGCAGAACATAAAATCAAATCGTGGAACTATATTACGAGATCGTAATTAAAATTTAATGAAGCCCGGTGAATGTCATTCATTCTCACAATTTCCCTAATATTAAATTAAGAATAACATCAATAATGATTAATGATTACAGAGGCTACGTGGAAAACTTATTAGCATATGATTTTTAAAAATCCACTTACAAATGCAAGAATCGGAAAATCTCCATTCGAGCTAATTCAATATAAACTACAAATGAGCATGCACTTGAATGAATATAAAAAGCGACTTCTTAAATTAATTTATGCTTCACAATTTAAGGTAATTTAAAATTCAAGTAAATAAAACGTCATGTCGAATTAACAAGAATTTTCGGAATTAATTAAAACTTTTAAGATCGTAAGAAACAATTGCAGTGAACACAAGGAATCTGAAGTATTATATAAAAAGCTTAATAACAAATAACTTTGTAGCGTATTCATTCTCTGTTTAGCTGGCTATAAAGCTATTCTGTATACACTATATAGGATTTAATGTTGATATTCTCTACGTCATGCGTTTGCGTATCTAATTAGTCCCATGCAAATGAATGAAAGAGAAAAGTGTTGTAACTGAGGACGACAACCCGCGGCCTAACTTGCCCTTGTAATGTAATTTTTGTCGTTTCCCTAATTGTTCGCACTTACAATTAAATACTTTGAATAATCATTAAAATTACACTCATTTTTTTTGCATTTTTACTTAGAGAAACTGTCTAGGCAGTTTGACCCTTTCTCGGATTTTAATGCCATTCATTGGGAAATGCTGCATATTAATGCTTATATTCTTGAAAAAGACAGCCATAATTAAATGCTTTATTTTATTACATTTTTTAATGAAATGCTATGAAAAGTTTCTTTTGCAATAGATTAGTGAATATCAAGAAGTTTTTAAATATTTTGCATATTAAAAAACGATTTTACAAATTCATATAACAAATCGAATAAATATTGTTTATATTATTAAAGAAGTGGTCCTTTATGTTGCATTTCGTTATGAAGTGGGTGGATGCTTTGCAAGACAGAAATGAGGATACAGCTAATCTAACATGTTTCGCCACTTATTCTGGCTTCAGGTTTCAAAAAGAATTCAGTAAGAACAAAGATCCAATGTTATTCTATCAAATATGTCAAATTTAGACAGTGTTCTAAATGATTCTTAAGCTTGTCATTTAATAATGTCATTTATAATGGCTAAAGCTTATAAAAACTGTTTTGAAAATTTTTAAAGTGATTAATAAAAACTTAACTTAATATCTGTATCCGCGCAAGGTAACACCTTTCACTATAATTGATGATAGCAGACTTCAAATCAATTCGCATGCAAAGGTTGAGCCTCAACTTTCCCCCATCCAATTCACCTTCCCTGAAGATCAAGTGAAAGTTCAAAACAAGGGGTGAAAAATGAGGTCATATGGTCCTCCATCCCCTTCCCTGTCTAAATTTTTTTCCCCACTTATTCAAGCTGGTGGCCTGTTAAATAGCGACTTCGTTGCCCCTCACAACACCGTTAGGGTGCTAATAACGACAGGAAAAGATCTTCGCCCTTGAATCTATATCGTGAAGATCTTTCCAAAACAGAATTGGAAAGTAGAGGCCTTGGAAGGCATTTCGACGGAGAGAAAAAAAAATTAATATCCATTAGAATTAAAATGTTTTCTCGTAAATTTCCCTCAGCGGAAGTAATTTTTCAAAAATTCACTATATTTCCTCCGATTAAAGATTAGGCAACGTAATTGACGTCCTAAGTTTATTCTAAGTAACTTTTCTTATTGACTGTTGTTGTAAGTTTCTAAGAACGTTTATCTGATGTTTTCACTCTTCTACTGTAAATGATTAATTGTTAAAATAAGAAATAATATAAAATCTATTAAGTTAATCAATTTTTATAGATATGAAACATTTTATTTTATAATCTTTTGGAATTAGTGTAATTTAGCAAGTCCTGCTATATAGATAAGAAATTGAAAGCATATTTCATCATTTAGAAATGAAGTAAATAATAATAAATTTTCGTTATTATTATTTGATTAATGCGCCTTCCGAGATAATCGATAAACATCTGAGCAGAGTAATAAATCCTATGAAGGGCTAACACTTCGGAAGTCGAAATTCTTTGGTGGCGTTCTATTCGTATTACTTTTAACAATTTTTAATGTTTTGTTTATTTTATTAAACTCAATTCTTTATACATGTTCCGGGAGTAAAGGTCGGTATTTCGTGTGGGTATAGAATGAGTTATTGTAAGTCATAAAATTTATATAGACATGTAGTCTTTTAATGATATTATTTGAAAAAATGGAAGGAAAAATACTGCAACCTGAATTTGAACAGGTCGCAGAATTTTTTCTTTCTATTTTGTCAAATAATATCATTACCTGATGTTTGGAGAATTAGCTCCAGTACTTATTTATTATTTCTTATGTGTGTTCAGCAAACTTTCTGATGGTTGGGTAGGAAAAATTCCCGATCTGTGAACCGGGTGCCCGTCCTACAATTGGGCTTTCCATCTTGACAACTTGGTAGTCTTTAAGTGACGTACAGTGTCTGCGGTGGCTGTATTGGTAGAGGCGTCGAGCATGATATTCGTAGATCAGGCTCGGTGGCTCAGTGGATGCGCGATCGCCTCTGATGCTCAAGAACGCGGGTTCGATCCCGGCCGAGGACGACGTGGATTTTTCAGGGGGAAATCCTGAGATCACGCATTTCCATCGGAAGAGAAATAAAGCCGTTGGTCCCGTGTAGTCGTTTGCCGGCAGCACGTTAAAGAACCCTTGCGAGACAAAATTTGCGGCCCCTATAACGCCGTCCGGATATGACCATAATAGTTGAAAGGGACTTTAATACAAACCAAACCAACCTGATTTTCGTGGTTCCTGGTTCACATCCGGGTCGCAGAATTTTTCTTTATGTAGTATTTTATGGTTTCTGAGATACGGTTATTTGAAATTAAAATTATGAAGTTCTATTATAGTTTTTATTTTACTGCGTTAACTTTCTAATAATTTTATCATAACAAATTTTCGAATATTCCGCCACGTACTTCGTTGCGTTTTTCAATTCTTGTGAGAACTTGAGCAGTTGCGCATTTGAATGCAACTTAAACTTATCTTATTTGATCCAAAGGATCTGTTGTACGTACAATAAGCTCGTCTCGTGTATTGACTGTAGTTGATAAACCTCACAAACCTCACATTTTAATCAATGAAAAATACTCTTCGGTCTGGAATCATGCGCTCAGAAAAACGGAGACGTTATTCTACAACGGTTGCGTGAGCACTGCCATTACAAAAACCATAAACATAATTCATATCAGCATACACAAATCATGCAACGCTACATTACGGTTGAATAATGAAATCAACGTGAAGCATCACAGTTAAATTATTTACTTTAAATTATTAAATACAAATATTTAACTAATAGTTAAGTAATCTCAGAAGCCATTAATAGAAAACTTGCAAGAACTTTTTTGTAAACTTTTTGACGAATAAGAACTCAAACTATATCCACATGAAATGTTGACCTTTTTTCCGGGAAACATTGTATAAATTCGTAAGTTAATGTAGATATGTAATTGAACCTATCTATCTGCGTTATTAAAACACATATCACGTGGTAATTATGTATCCATCCTTATGATCAAAGAATCCATTAATTGCAAATATGAATAAGATACTTCAAAACAAATTAAAACTGAGTGGGGTAACTATTTATTATTATTAAAGAACCGTAATTACGTCCTTATTTTTAGATTTTAAACGAAAATTAAAATGATTTTAGGTACTTCGTCAATCGGTTTTTCTTTTTAAAAATTGGGCGATTTATCATTCTTATGCACTCTAAGAACTCTCCTAATTATGACTGGGTGTATCCAGTAAATAACATGCGTATTCTGTTGCATAATTCCTTAATAAGATCTCTGCAGGGGATTTGACAAAGGAGGTCAGGAGAAAGAGAAACATCGACAGACGAAATCTAATAGATAAAATGGGTTCAAATCAAGTTATGTGATTGTGTAGCGATTTAATGATTATATTTTCTTGAAAAATTTTGAAAGAAATCTAAAGTAGGCAGTATCAAAGATAAATAACGAAATTCATTAATGACTGTTTTATCAAGGTCAAGCCTAATTTTTTCTGTATAAAGCAATTTCTAATGACCAAAGTCAGTGGGATTGATAAGGAAAAAAACACAGTGAAATAAAACAATTGAATTATAAATGAACTTCCCCAACCTCCGTTATAGTTTATCTAGTGCCCATTGTCCCACTTACTCGTGATAATTAAAATTTCCGGATTTTCCATATCTACCGATTTAAGCTGACTTCTACATAAATATTAAATAGTGAAAGGTTGTTACGGACGAATGACTATTGCGCAAATATTTCAGAACCGCTTTAGAACAATAATGAAATGCTTCAAGTACACATTCAAAGGCGACAATTTATAAATCAATAAATGTTTTAAATTAAAATTAAATAAAAAAGCTAGAGACACTTTTGAGTCAATCTAAAATGCATTAATATGTTTGATCCTGGATTGCTATTTTTCATACTTTATTATTTCTATGTTTTTGTTCGTTTTTTCCTAGTAATTTCAAATTTATTTTTGAGGAAGGAATTGTCTGAGTTTTAAAAAAATTAACAAACCGTTTTGGGCGTCTGGTAACAAATACCAAGGCCGATGACTAGAGACCAATTAATAAGTAGGCACAGCGATCTGTAAGGCCAAATATTAAGGTCACACAGACCAGACCCACCATTTACGTAGCGGCTACTCTTTATAGAATCCGCATATGCACAGATTACCATATAGGCACGCGAAGAGTGAAATTTTGAATAATTTGAAAACGTGAAACTAACAGCTTCGATGTCTGGGAGTCTTATAAAAATAATGAAGGAAATTTTTAAAACAATATTTTCATCCGTATATGTTTCCAAAAAAATATTTAATAAATTAGCAGCAATTTTTGAATTGAAAAGTGTTGAAAAAAATAAGTAATCAGAAAGTTCATGTTTAAAAAATGCTCAACAATAAAAGAAAGCAAGATAAAATAAAAGTAGTCTGAGTCCTAAAAACTATTCACATCTTCTGGTGCAATACAATTAAATAAACTCGCCCTAATTAAAAAAAATTATGGAAAGATGTGCATTTGGAATAATTTATGTAATAATTAAATTTACTGCACTATAAATAACTCAAGAATTTTTTTATTTTTTACCTGAATAAAAAGGCTTCTCCCCTAATTATATTAATGAAACGATTTGTATAAAAAAGTTATGCAAAAATTTAAATGAAAAAAACTGGAGTACGACATTAATGTCCTTCACTGGATTTCATATGAAAAATTTAATGATCTCCTAAATTAAGTTGCGAATTGCTTTATAGCCTCCATTTCAATGTGACTTTATTAACATTTGAATAATATTTTACAATGTGCAGTATTCGTTTTAATAGTTATGGTGTCTCCTAAATAATGTAAGGCTTTCGATCGTAACATTTATTGCATTAGTTGAAAGTAGATAATTTTTAAGCGTTCTGTGTAACTTATGGCAGACAGTATGAAATTTTTGTATTTCTTTTAGCGAAATTGTTTTCAAGTACTGATGATCTAATTAAAACTTTTTAATTGACGTAATTAACTGTACTTTAAGTCATATGGATTGAAAGACGTTAATTTTTTCAACCTGTGTTAAAACCTTTCCTTGTTAATTGTGTTATTGTTTTAAAGTATATATACGAATTATAGTTATTAGCGCTATGGTATCGACAAATTAGACTTCCTCTTGTCCATGCGCTTAAAATAATTCTCTAAAATGACTAAATATAAGAAAATCTCTTATGTTGCTTATAACATCAGTTTTTCTTACGCCGAATTCCTTTCTCATGCGATACAATAAAGCTTTTTTATACTTTCTTTATACCATATACAATAAATTCAGTTTACTTTACTTTGTATTCATTAAAGCCTTGGCATATTTATTATAAGATCTACGTAAGTCTTTAAAGTAATAAAAATTCATTCAACGCAATAATTTTGTTATCTCTTTAATGCTCAAATTGCTCGAACTTATTGCAGTTGTAGTTTGCATTGACATTCTTATTCTGCTCATCCCATCCTATGTCTTTTGTCGGTTCTCACGTCCTCTATGGCCAAGGAAAGTGTCAGTTTTCCGCGAGTTCCTATATAATTACAGGAGAATCGTAATTTTGAAATGAAATTGGAGTATTTGGACGACTGAACCTTCTTGTTCATTTTGACTCCTTCATTTACGGGCAAACTATTCAATTCCGAGAAGGCTGAGTAAAAGCGACGAAATTTTTATTTAGGGCAGAAAGTTTATCGACAATCTTAATGTTTAATATAAAGGTCGTTTTTATTGAATGAAATTCCGTGTTAGTAGGAAAAAAAATCAATTCAAGTGGAACCACTGCCGTCATTTATTTTTTGCAAAAGGACAACTTTCCTAAGAGTTCCTTCCTTTATGGCACCTCTCTCTCATTATATATAACTATTTAATGAATATGTTTTACCTTTTTTTTTTGTTTGCTTTTGTACCAATATTATTTCTGCGTTACCTTAAAATTAAGCAACTCTTTTATATACGGTGAATTTTCATTCCATAGTGTACTTATTAAGGATAATTCACTTACATTTTTTGTCCTTCTGAAAAGAAGGTTACGACATTGAACAAGACAATAGACAAATCTTTTACAGCACCATATGAAAGCTGCACAAAAGCAAAAATTTTAACTGATATCCCATATAAATGTTAATATGTCTTTACAAATTTATTTTATTCAGGAATTTGGATATTCAAAAGAACAATATATTTTTTTTTTCAATTATTAAGGTGTTATTCATGATCGTAAGAGAAGTTAAAAAGCTTTCGATAGACTTTTATGGAAATCTGTAATATAAAAAATCTTTCATAAAATAAACTTCTAGTAAAACTGAAAAATATTTTTAATGTCAATTCATTATTAAACCTAAAATTTTTTTTAATCAGTTTGCTTTTTGTTCCTTCAGTCTTGCAAAATATTAATTGTTATTGACTATTATTATTATTATTATTATTGAGTTTCATTCTGAAATGAGAGCTTTATAGGGTCTCTCGTTTTGCTGTTTAAATGAGATTCGATAAATAAAAAAGAATGCAAAATTTAATGGTACTGATTTAAATATTAAAACAAGTACTCAATACTATTACAGTTCTGCTCGCCTATTAAAATACTTTTTTCCAGAAAATTCCCATATATGAATATTATGGTGAGTAAAACAACTGCGTAAAAGTTAAAAGAAACGGAATGCAATTTAAAAATGGAGTCAAAAGAAATGCTTCAGTATTAATTACTTTGTGGAGATGCTATTGCATTCCGATACGCATTAATTAAATTGTATTTTGGATCGTTTAAGAATATAATTCAGATATTACAAAAATAAAAGATTCAATCACTTTCTTTTAAAAACGCTTCAATTGCAATACCGTAAGTTAGTTCGTCGTCATCTGTAAAAAGAAAACTTGAAATGTATAATGTGTTCATTACACAGACTATATGTACATACATATAATTTTAAGACGTTCGTTAAATAGTAACGTTTGCAAATCATTGATGGCCGACCACCATATAAAGTTGAAGATCTGTGTTTTCTTTCACCCCAATTCAATTTTTTTTTTACTGAAATTGACTTTAAAAAAATTATGATTCGAGAAGTTATTTTAAAAATTTTCGACCGACTAATTACAGTAATAAAGCTCAGGTAAGTATCTGAATCAAATAGATAATTTACACAGCTAGGTTGCATGTTCGCGATATCAAATTAATAAATAAAGCAACTCCACCAAGGAAACTAAGAAGATTGAGCATTCTTTTCTGCGAAAAGCAAAAAGACTAAACGAAGAGTTTAGTTAAATAAAACCGCCACGACCAGCATATGTTACTTTCATTAGACTCCAGTATGGTTTTTTTCTGAATAAAAAGAATCCCACGGCAAAAGAGTAAGATCTATCTAAAAGCTGAAGTAGAAACTGATATTATATTTTTATTTTTTACTCATTCAGATTAAGAGCATTTCTATTTGCTTTGCAGTAAAGATTAAGAAAGCCATCTTGGTGAGCGTGCAAATCCACAAAGTGATACAAAATGAATATTTAATAGCCTTTTCAAAGGAATGGAGGTAAAAGTAGTGATATTTCATTTCTGTGACTGAGTACTTTCCAAAATGCAAAACTGAAAAATGACTTCCTTCTGCTAAGTGGCATTTCATAGACACCGAATGGCAAATTCTTCTTCTCAATGCATTTCATTTTTAACGTCCCAAATTCTGCTTTTTTAATGTTCTAAATTCAGGAACGAACTTTTTAAATTCGTTGAAATCTGTATTTCCGTCTGTCTGCACTTTTTCAAGGAACGGGATATATGATAAATGAATGCGTCTTTCATCGCTAAATACGAATATAGGATTCAAATTTCTAGGGGCCCAATAGTTTCTAAGATATCGGCCAAAAATGCCCTATCACGAAATGGCGAGTCACAGCAAAATGAAGCCAAAACTGTTTAATATTACATTCAAATCAATAAATTTTTAGTATTGACCAGTGGTCACTATTCAGGCGGATACTATCGAAAAATCATAATTATTGTTAATCGATATTCAGTATCTCTATATATGACAGCCGGTACCGATGCGAGTTATGTGTGCATTTAGTAGCCTCTATAACAAGCATAAATTTGGAAAAAAAAATTCAAAATTGGCCCAATCGTTATGGAGATATAAACTTTTTAAGTTCGTTGTGGTAATGATTTCATGCTCATTCTCATCTGGTTTTTACTTCAATTCCTGAAGACTTTCAGGATTGTCTTGTAAACTTTCTCTTTGATCTTCGGCTAAACTGCTAATTCACATGGCGCTATAGGCCAGGTATCAAAAGAGTTTTGCAAGCTAAAAATTAAAGTTCAAATGTTATATATACGAGTTGAAATATAACTGCTTTGGATGAATTATAGCTGTTAATAAAATAATATTACGCGAAAGTAATTGTTGAGCCACTCTATACAGGGTGTATCTGAACGGTCTGTACAAACTTGAAGGGGAGGTAATATGGGTGATTCTAAGCAAAAAAGTTCATATGAACATGAGTCCGAATTTGAACGATAACTGAGATATGAACAGAAATAAAAATGCCGCCACTAAGATCAACAAGTTAATAATTCAGGTTATGTAAAGCCTAGATTAATGAAATTTAGAAGAATAACAGGGTACATAAAATTGCGTATACCGTTAAAATTTGATCGAATTCCAACAAGACGTTTTCGAGTTACTCATTCAAAATCATAACATGTGTTCACTTGTGAGCACTAATCAGCACTTGTTACAATTTTGACTTCGTAACTAGGAAACTTCTCGTTGGAATTCGATCAAATTTTAACGGTATACACAGTCTTATGTACTCTGTTATTCGTCCAAATTTCATTAATATAGGCTTTACAGAATCTGAGTTATTAACTTGTTGATCTTGGTGGCGGCATTTTTATTTCTGTTCATATCCGAGTTATCGTTCAAATTCGGACCCATGTTCATATGAACTTTTTAGCTTAAAATCATCCATACTGTACTACCTCCCCTCCAAGTTTGCACAGACCGTTCAGATACACCCTGTATAGAGTCATAATCATGGTGTCATAATCATTGTAAAATTTTCTTCTGAGAACAAAGTACTATCTAGAATTGTCATCAACTGTGGATATGGATCCATAATAGAAATACTTTCCAGGAAAACAATTTTAGTGTCCTAATAATGGTCAAAAATTGGAAACTGTTATTTTATAATTTCCAAATAAATTAATTACTAACATAGTAGGAATATGGTGAGTAATCAATTCTAATAATTTTGCAAATTTATTACAACATTTATACAGTTAAACGCTTGATACAGTATTTCAATGTGCAATTGATAATATGCTCATAAACACGCCCACCGACGCAGCAATTTCAGCAATTATAAAGTTAGTACTCTGCAATTAAAATTGCAGTGTATTTCAAACATATTAAGTAATTCTATGTCTTTTTTTTAGTATTTGTAGTTAAAGGTAATTGTTCTGTTACAAAACCCAACAACAAGAACTTATGATTTTCTCTATGCATCTTCTCTTGCAAAAGGTTCTAGCTAATGAGAAAAAATCTATCTTTACAACTTATGTTAATAACATGGAGGTTGCTGAAAACGTGTTTTTTTATCCTTAATTTTTTTTGCTAAGGTAGCATTTTTTTCCCTTCTCAAAGCCTGAGTGAAGGTTGTTCCAGTTGCCCAGCATGGTGTGTATAGAGTTGTCAACTCGAGAAGCACCTGACTAGCTTTCACTAGCGAATCACCGTCGTTGCACACGAACAAAGCCGACAACATGAAATCATAAATGAATGAGAGAAAGAAAAATATAAAGACAACATTCGGCCTTTTTATAATGTCATCAACTTTATGTTCACTTATTTATTGACGGTGAATTAAACGACGTCATGATTTCCATTCCCCGTTTGCTTTGTTCCTTTAAGCTTGCTTTGCTTCTTTTGCGATAAGGTCTGTGTGTTTGTCTGTCAGTCCTAAGAGGTCAGTGAAGCGTGTGAGAAATGACCTTTAGGAGCCCTGAAGGGAAAGTCAGTTTACTTTTAATGGAAGGGTTTTAAGCTGTTGTCATTCTGTCGGTGAGACTATTTCCTTCATTTATATGTTTGTTTTCTCTTAGCAAGAATACGCAGTGTACCTTTTTATAATGAAAATTGTGTGCCTTTTTCATGTTTTTTATCGTTTATTTTTACTAAATGTTGATTTAATTTTTTTTTTAAACATGTACAAAGGTTAATTGGATAGCCAAAGAATAAAAATTCAAAGATTGTAATCTTTGCTGAATTTAAGGAATTTTTATTTCTTCCTGTATTGGAATATACTTCTTGTTCTCGAACAAACATCTCGTCTACTATTTATAAACCGTTGTTTAGAATGATTAAAGAATTAAATGTGCACAATTTATATCCAACAAAGTCAATTTACACTAAATAAACTTATGGTTACAAGTTACATAAAACAGTTTTGCAATGTTTTTAATTTTTATGTTTTTTCACAACAATGTTTTTCTACAGTATTTTAATAACTGTTTACTTCTTATGACCTTCCTGAAATAATTTTCAGCTTATTAATAGGATCTTAAATGCTTACTAATATTAATCTGAAAACAGGCTCAACATTCCTCAGTGCTTCGTAAAAGTTTAGATGATTCTTTAAAAACAAACAAACAAAAAAAAAACAAAAAAAAAAAGAGCAAAAGCAAAATTTGTAATGAGAAGCTCCACGTGAAAACCATTTCAAAAGACATTTAAAGATAAATAAAGCTGCAGTTGGATTTTAACGAACCCAAAATGAAGTTTTTAAAATCAGGCTTCGAGCACTGAATATCTAAAAGGCTTTTACTTGTTTTTATTTATCAATAAAAAAATAAAGCCCTGTGGTTGCTTAGACACACCGCTTTCAAATGAAATATAAACTGAATGATTTTAATAGTAAAAGGATTTCAGTAAGTAAAAGCAGTGTTTCTTAAATATTATTGAGCTAAAGTTCCCTTGGATCCAAAAGTTCATATTCAACCAGAGACCCTATAAAGGGAGTAAACAAGGTGTTTATATCTAGCCAGTCCGGAGCTTTCTTGAGAAGGAACCTCATGCTTTGTATCCTCAATTTACATTGTTCTCCATATCTGGAAACCTTAAACAGAGTGTATAATTGTGTTTAATGTACATATTTCACCGCCCTCCAATTGAACCATCCCTAGCTCCCAGGGAGAAGATATCGCCCACTTTGAGAAACGCCGAGTTAAAGAATTATTTTATTTTTGCTTTGAAGGAAATGGCTATTTATCAAATTTCATATAGCTTTGACTCTTAAAATGTTGTCCATTTTATTTACTGAAAGACGAAACTAGGCATGATGAATGTGATCTAGTTCTCTATTGAAGCTTTTTCAATATTAAACACTATTTTAGTGGCTTTCAAAACAATTTCAGAATAAATTCATAGCGGCCAAATTTCTAGTTTATCTTCTTCTGTAAGCTAATTCTACAAATGCCGACTTTCTGAAGTCAGCCAAGCCGCTGTAAAATTCCCCGATAGAACAATTACATGTCAATATTCCACCAAATTATTAGGAGCAAAAACTAGCTAAACATAAACCATTAAAAAGTTTGAAAGAATTTGGGTAAGAAGAATGTTTTGAACTTGTATTTAAATGAAGTCTTTAATAGTTATCAACACGAAAAGAATTTTTATTACAATAATTACTTTCTCGAGGTCAGTGGCATAGCAAGGTTTTCAAAAGGAAGGGTTATGAGAATCAAAAAGAAAAATTTACTGTTCAGCACCACTTGTTTTGCCGATATTTTTTCAATGTCTAAATTCTTTTTTAGAAAGGATATCAATTGGTCCATTCCCGTTTTATCCTATGAAGTAGGGATTTTTATAAAATTACTATTTTTATTTCCAAACAGGTGTTTTTAAGGAAAATGCGATAACCATTTGTTGCTATTATAGGAATAAATTTTATATAATAACAAATATGACTTAATATCTCCTTTTCTTACTGTCCAATTGCTTAATTTGATGATTATAAAATTAAATATCTAATTTCTCTTTCAATTTACTACTCTACAAATATTTGCTAATCTTCTCAAAGGAAGAAATAGGGGAGAAAGAAGTTGCCTTGCGATTCTTAACCCGGACTTGTTTACTAGGGAATTCCCCCCACTTCTCTCTAGATAAAATGGTAGATTAGTTTAAGATCGGATTGGTGAAAGCGCACCGGAAAAGGCTGAAGGGACATTCACCTGCCAGACTGTCCGCTTGATTTAGCAGAAGTTTCCCCCTCTAAAACTAACCTTGAGAAGTAAGTTTGACATCAGTGATCCAGGAATTGTTTGAGAATTCGTAAGCAACTATGCTCAGGAATGTTTCATCAGTGGTCAGGGGAAACTGCTTAGTATTACCATTATAAGTATTAATATGTAAGGACAATGTTTTCATGTAAACAGACTGTTTAGGCTATATGGCAATCTTTTATTTTGTTTATTATCTGAAGTGCTATTGTCATCATTAATCTCTTTACCTAAAAGCGTTGCAAAGGGGACTATATTCAGAGCAAGGTTTTCTCCAAAATTAACCTAATTCAGCCATTATCTGTCAATATGAAGCTCATATGTCTCCGTCTCGGATTTATGTGTGTAAAATGCCTGAGCTCCATTTTAAAATAATACCCGAAAACCAAAATTTAATCCCATGTAGAAACTTACACCGAATCTTTTACTAGGGCTATATATTTAGAAAAATTTTTTAAAAGTAATGCTACTTATCGTTCCTCACAAAATTCAGATCTTTTATTAAAAATTATGTCTAAAATTGAAATTGAGGTTTATTCACTGTGGCCATAGTTACATTGTATTTATTGTATAGTGTTTTCTAGCTCTCTTAAATAGTTTTGATATGCCAGCGGTCATGAGATTATTTTAAGATTTTGCCCTTGGATGTATAATTCTGAATTGAAAATATAAAAAAGCATTGAGTTACATTTATAGAGTCTCGAGCATTTAAAAACATTAGCCAGCAGCATCTAGAAACATATGGGCGTTTGGAAAGTAACGGTAGAAAGCAAAGAGATACAATGTAGAGACTGAAATTTTGTATGTGTATTTATCCTCTTCAAATCTATCTTTGTCCCCATTCTCACCTATGGTCATGAGGCTTGGGTAATGACCGAAAGAGTGCGATCGCGGGTACAAGCGGCCGAAATGAGATTTCTGAGAGGTGTGGCAGGTGTTACCCTACTAGATAGAGTGTACAGCAGCACAATAAGTGAATCTTTAGGTGTTGAGCCGCTACTTCTCCGCATTGAGAGATCTCAGTTGCGCTGGTATGGCCACGTGATACGGATGCCGCAAACTAGACTTCCTAGGCAGTTGTTATTTTCCAAGCCGGTGGGTTAGAGACCAAGGGGTCGGCCTAGAACCAGCTGGCTAGACTACATGGAGAATCTGGGTTCGAGTCGCTTGGATATTACCAGGGAGGACATGCGCCTGATGGAGGAAGATCGCGATCGCTGGAGATCCTCCATAGGGCTGCTGCCCCCGCGACCCTAACGGATAAGCGGGTTTGAAAAGTAAGTAAGTAAATAAGTATTTATCCTTTCTGTATCTGATCCTTGTAAAATCACATATTTTCTCAGACACACACGCATGATCTGTTATCATTTTTGTAAAAGTTTGAATATTGGCGTTGAAAAAAATGTTCCACCTCTTTGTCACTATAAATGTTTTGTGTTCATTTCTTTTGTTTCTAATTAATAGTAAATGAAAAATAACCACCTATAGAAGATGATGCCACATTGCCAAGATTTTATGTTTAGAGTCCTGTAAATGAAATAACCCTATTATCATAACAACTGTCATCCAAACCCAGTTCTTTAGACCCTAATATTGTTGATTTTTAAACCCAGTGCTTTCCTCTAATATAGCCCCCTGTTATTGTCCGTAGTATGGCTCCGGAGGGCCATATAAGATATGTGGTTTATAATCAGAATTTTGGTTTCACAATTTTTTCAGATATAAAACATTATGTTTATTTTAGTTCAGAGAAAACTCGTCTAAGTTTCATAGTGTTAAGTAATAGTAGATATCTTAAATTACTAATTTCAATGTTTTGACTATTGAATATTGATTTTATTCTCATTTATTCTTGAGTTTAAATGTATGTATTTTTCCATATATTTAAAATGTCATCCCCCCCCCCCCACCTCGGGGGCCATAATACCTGCACAACCTCATCTGATCTGCTTGGACTTAATACAAAAAACACACGATAATTCTTTGCGTTATAGTACCTAGTTTTAGAATAGTTAATAAATTTTTTTATTACTAAAAACAAATGGGGTGGGAAGCACATTACTATCTTTTCTTCTAATCTGTAAAATCCTCTCTTGCTGCGATGAAAACATACACGGATGATGAATATCATGTTGAGGAATGTCATTCCATGCTCGTTCCACATGAGGCGAGAGTCGTTGTCCAATCCAGTCCAACACATGCTGCGGATGGTCCGAGATGACTGTGGCTCTAAGTTGAGTGGACTTCTGCTGGAACGGCACTTCGAATGCGCCGATCCTCATGTTCATTCGAAATTTGCGCTGTCCTAAATCACGTCTGCAGATGAATATTCCTTCATCTTCGCATCGTCTCCAACAGCCATGGACTGTAAACACGTCTCGTCCAACTCGCCGTTAAATTTGTCGGAAGGACCATCCTGCCTGCTCAAACTCCATTAGCTGGACAAATAGGAATGGTGACTACTTCCAGACATGCGTCTAACTCCAAATATCATTCCGCGTTCAAACTCTGATAATTCTCGTCGTTCTCATAATCACGCTACAAGACGCTTTAGACGACTGCTAACAGTCGAAGCGACCCCTGATAATTTGCATACGACGCTCCCATGACTTTTGGCACTTCAGTGTATAATTCACTCTGAAAGCTTAAATTTTTGCAATCAAGAGCATTATTTGGAAACAGCCTGTAAATAAATCAAGGTGTACAGTAAATTTCAAAGTTTGAGAAAGAAATGACATAAACATCTTAAAATATTTAACTAATACTGTATGTATGCAACCTGTAATAATATATCGGGAAAAGGGAATCATCTAACAAAAAAAAAAAGAGAAACGAAAGAAGATAGAATTCATTTTGATTTTCTAAATATAACGTTCGAGAAAATCAGTTTTCGGATAAAAATGACGGTTAAAAATAGGCGGGATTTTTTCCTCCATTTTTTAATTTTTCTCTATCGTCCAGTATCCATTCCAAGACGATACGAAAAGATAATGAGAATTAATCTCAAAAACAATTTAACGTGAGTACGCGTCAGGAGAAGCAGATAGATTACCTTAAATTGAATTCCCTCCATTAGCAAGTTGTTTTTGTTTTTTAGCATTTTACATCGTGTGAAACGAAATACGGGAACAGTCTAATTTTGTGTAAAGTACTCGTAGTTATAAATCTTCTTTCAGAAAAGTTATAAATTACTTATGGGAATAAGGTTCTTTCCTTCTGTATAGGAATCAATCTTATAAGTGGACATTTGAAACTGACCCCAACTAGTTTGCAGATTTCATATCTATGGTTCTGAATAATACTGTGGGAAAACATGAAATGTCGACACATGGAAAAGAGACTCCATTAAAGATTAGCTCTAAATAGGCAAATCCGAAAAGAAAAAAATTGGGTGTAGTTTTTTTTAAGACAATCGTTTCTGGGCCACAAAAATAGATTGCAGATCCAAACTAAATATCGTCAAAATGGTTATTTTATTCTTAATTTTTGGCTTCAAGATGTAAGCATTATATTTTATTTTTTTCTCTCAGAAAGGAAGAGATCCAGATATACCCCGCTTAACGATATTCCGATTTAGCGAATTATTAATTTTTTTTTTTTTTTTTTTTTTTTTTTTTTTTTTTTTTTTTTTTTTTTACTTTCTGGGAAGTTTTACTAAGGGCCAGTTCTAACAATCTCATATAAGTATTCAGATAGGATAAGTATTGGAATAAAGCTCAGAAAAGTCAAAACGGTGTTCTACCATCCTCAGATAGGAAAAATACTCAGATAAACACCAGAATAAAATAATATCCGGAAAATATTATACGGTCCTCGAGAGGTCGGATAGCGACTTATTCTTGGTATAGGGAGTTGTTTCGCTCAAATTTAAATTGGCGGACTCCTGGTCCGCTTCGATTTGAAAATGCCTTCAAATCCATATAATTTCGTCTTATATAAATACCATTTTAAATACGACTGTAGTAATAAGTTGTAGGATGCAAGTGAACAGCAGATTAGATCTAGATTACTTGTCTGTATATCATTTTCAATGATCGATAACATACCCCCTATAAGGATTAGTTACGTCAATAAAATGTTGGTAGAACGCAACTGAAGCGGTATACCGGGTATACGTTTAAACTTTCGATAACTATCTAAGGATTTATCCGATGTTGGTAGAGCTGGCCCTAATAGATGCATTTATTGTTTAAATTATGTTAGAAAGAAATCTAAATGTACATATGCAGCTAACTGTTTATAATACACGCATGTTCAAAATATAGGTATAATCCTAATTTCTTGCAATACGCATCTCATACATACCAGAAAGCTATTGAATTTATCTCAGCGATAGTAATAATCATTTGTATGCAGATTTCTGAGTGCGTGCATAAAGTAGACACTCCCACAAACAAATGAGCTGCAGGGCAAATAAAAAGCGACAGAAGTAAGACCAATGCTGTTAAAGGCGCTTCTGTGCAGTAAATGATCTTCATGGCCGAACGAAGACATATGAATGATTCTTGCTAGATAGAATTACTGGATGTTGAAAACGACCTAATCGTTATCTGAAGGTTATGGAAACAGTTTTTAGTCGAAGGATATGTTGACAGACGCTTCAGCAGAGTTCGCCCACCTGTCATATCTTTATGGTATCTTACCATGCTTGCAGGATACAACCGCAGGAGTACAGCAGTAGAGTTTGCGAAAGGCTTAAATAGACAAATGATTTATTGCATATCGCGTTTATGCCAGAAGGCCTGTTCGTGTATTGTCCTAATTCCTGACTTCGCATCGCTCGGGTTCGTTTGTGCATAGTGCATCATCATTGAACCCTAAAATAGTGGCTAATGCTTTGCGTGACCAATGCATGCCGAACAAAGTGTTTGAAATGTCACTTTAGAAACTTGGAAGTAATATTTTGGGAAGACATTGCGCTGTGGTAGACGGCGAAATAAAAAAAAAACCCTACATTAACCACAATGTCTTGGTTCCGCGAATATACAATTTTCAAATAATTATACTTAGAAATGGCTGAGAAATTGGGGTTTAATCTTGATAGGTAAGTTTTAGCCACCCTGTATATCTTCACGACCCATAATGTTCTTCTCGAGTTTTCCTTAGTTATTTCAACTAATACATAATTTAATTTACTAAACAGATTATCGCGGTTTTATAGGCATTTATAAAATATTAGAGATTTTTATTGAAAAGTTTTATTATTTCTAAGGATCCGTTTTTCCCTCGTAACGAATTCCCTAATTCATTATTTAACTGTTAGATCACTGCGTTTTACAACAAAGATAAACAAATCAAGTCGCTATTGATAAATGAAAAAACTATGCCTTATAGGAAGAAAGATTCCCTGTCACTTAATGCGATTCAGAAGAACGTAACATGTTATTAGTACTATTTCACTTCAGTTGGTTTCTCAAGACCTTCACGGTGATGCACAAAGATGTTTTTTGCTCCTTTTCTTCCATTTCTCATTTAATTTTTTCCGAGCATAGAAACAATTAATATAAAAGGAGACGGCTTTTAAAACCTATTAATCGTTTGCTTTCTTTTTATTTTTATACATAAGAGTATGCACTCGCAAATAAAGTTTTCCAAAGTAGGTCACTTCTGCGTCACTATTGCGTCTTTTACTGTTAGAATAGTTAATTCTGATAAGGAAGCATTATTTTTTTTTTTACTTTAAATTTTTTTGTTCTTCATTTGCATATAATATCAATTAGTTGTTTTAATGAAAATTTATCAATTATATTAAAATATTCACATAAATTATACAAAGGATCAAAATAACGAAATAAATTGAAATATTGACCATTACTATATAACACATATTATTTGGTAATAAAATTTAACATAAGCATGAGTATGTTTTGCCATTTTATGAGATAACATGTTTCTCGTGATTTTGGAGGATTTAAACTATTATAAATTACAGAAAGGAAGGGATAATAAAAGTAGTTTTGAAAAATGAGAAACTCAAAACAGTAATTAGGTTCATGGTCAGGCAAGCGAAGCGTTTAGTAATTTGGCCATAGTTTTAGCGCAATATATAGGCTGTCCCAAAACTCCAGTCTCATAGGGAATATAGAAATGTTGTAGAATGAGAAAAAAGTAGATGATGAAGTGAAATATAGCGATATTATAGCCATTGTCTCCGGTAAGAAAAGCATTGCGGCAACAAATGTTCAAACTGGTGTCCCTGTTCAGCCTTGCATTGTTTAGTTTCCACCCATGGCTTTCATTTCATCTGCAGTTGTTTACCTATTCAACTTGCAAAATTAGTTTCACTTGTTCAGTTATTCCAACGTTCCTACCTGAAATAAAGGCTATAACATCCCTATAAAATTTGATCGAATTCCCCAAGAAGTTTCTGTGTTACTCATTCAACATAACACGTGTTCACTTGTGAATACTATCCAGCACTTGTTACAATTTTGACTGCATAACTCGGAAACTTCTCGTTGGGATTCGATAAAATTTTAACGGTATACACAGTCTTATGTACCCTGTTATTCCTCCAAACTTCATTAATCTAGGCTTTACAGAACCTGAGTTATTAACTTGTTGATCTTGGTGGCGGCATTTTTATTTCGGTTCATATCTGAGTTATCGTTCAAATTCGATCCCATGTTCATATGAACTTATTTTGCTTAGAACTACCCCCATACAACCTCCCCTCCAAGTTTGTATAGACCGTTCAGATATACCCTGTATAGGGTGGCCCATTTAAGTGTAGACATGGAAATATCCAAAATCATAAGTGAATTACTTCGCGTGGGAAAATCATTAGCCAAAAAATTAGCTCCCCCCCCCCTCCCACGTTGGAATCCCAATTTTATCAACGAAGACAAAGAGATAGAGGGTGGGACTTACAGACATTCCTGTTCTACTTTTTAATGGTCTTTAAGAATCCGAAGTCATTTATAATGGTATTTTAAATCATTGAAGTAGTGCTCTTGTAACACAAACTGTTTATATGGGAGTTAGTTATTCTTAGTGTTAGTCATACATATGGTAAACAAATATTTTGTAAATATATTTATCAGCAAAATGTCGTTTTCCGTATATATTTTTTATTGTTGCTTGTGCGAACTATTTCCACATTTTAAATCTTTACGCAGTCAAGTTTTTCTTTTTTCTGAAATTCAAGATTTGAAGTTGATGATTTATGTTAGTTGAACTACCAATTCATTTAATAATATGCAATCAATATGAATCTTCAGTCAAGGTCAAAAATTTTCTCCTAAATTCAGGACATTACTATGCCACAAGCGTTTTATTATTACTTATCATAAATTTTCTATAAATTCCTTTCGCAGTTTTACTGTAGTTTACTGAAGTAAGAAGTAAAATTTTTCTTCATGTTATAGTAAATGTGACTAAATATAACTGTATTCTTCAAGAAATTTAGTAGGAAGCGAGAAAATACTCTTCTTTTCTTGTAAATAAACTTTAAGAGAACGAAAATAGGAATTATCAACATCATCGCTGAGTTACTTTATTATATATCTAACTATTATCTTCAAATCGTTCATTGCTCAAACTATTTTACTGATAACAAAATAAATGCAACTTAACGATAGGTTAGAATAATAACACTATAAATACCAGACTTTTTAAATATTAGGCTTTCAAAGTGCCAAATATACATTTTTAATTTTTAATATTAAGAGATTGAATTTGAGGGTCCAAGCGCGTTCTTTGACGCTTTTTTGAACTTTAAAAATTTATAACCTTTGTTAAATTTATTCCTTTTAAGATTAAACTTAAATTTATTTTCTTAAAAAAGATACATCATGATTCGAAACCCCGAAGTGAAGTCTGGCTTTACAGTAGCAATGACACGTATATAAGACAACTGCATAAACCAACAAGTGGGGGAAACGCACAAGTTTTGTTTGCAATCGATTTCATGGCATAGTTATTCGTTTTGTAGTTACCTCAACAATAACTGAATTACTCGTTGGATTATTATTACCTTGAATTATTCGTTGGATTTGGGGAAGACTCGGTATTCTTGCCCAAGTCTCCCAGGTCACCTGATCTTGCTCTATGTGACCTTTTCTTTGGGCTTATGTAGAAGATAAGGTTCACGTGCCTCTTTTATCAAGAGACATACCACAATTCGCACAGTTTGCCAGATTGTCTCAAAACCTGGCCAAAAGTCAAATTGCATATTATATTTCGAATTTTTTTAAGCAGAAGCAAATAAAAATGAGCACAAGAAGTAAATAAACATCAAGAAATATTTTTTATTACAAGAAAATGGCATAATATATATGGTTTCTTGCCAGAAATGTCCATAACATTCCTTATTTGATATTTACTGCCACTGTCTTTTTTTAATTCTTAATATGAAATGGAAAGAAGCTCTATAACCTCTTTAAGGAGAGATTCTTTAGGCTTTTTTGTGCGCATGCCAGTGATCACAGGATCTGATGTTACCAAAAGGTTAAATAAATATTCATTATAATATTTTCTTGAAATATTTCCAGAGTACTCTCTTCTAATGAACACTTTTGTATCTCTATGGTACTTGTTATTAGTATCTGGTACTAATGTTTGCTTAGGTCAGTTTCCACAAATAACGAAAGTACCTCTTCGGGAGTGTAGGGTTTGATGCGGTTTCTCATTCAGGATTTTCCTTACTTTGTTTCCCCTTTTAGGGGTGGTGGCTGTAGCCTCCGTGAAAATTTTGGCAGCATCTTATTTTCTCTTTCATGTGAGCAGTATATGCCAGTTCATTTGGCGTTGAAGATTTATGAATTGCTTCCGTCTTTCTTCGTTTACTTCTATCGATACTTTCTTAAAATGTAGCCCGTGGACGTCCAGAATACGTTTCTTGAGGTCTGTTATGAGTAGGCTGAATTCAACAGTTTTTCCTAACCATGAAGAGTGTTCTAAAAGAAAGAAATCCTTTTTTCGATAACACCTTCTTCCCCATATTTTGAAAACTTCTGAGCAGAAAGTATACAATTTTTGCCTTACATTTATATTTCATTTTTATCATGAACACATGATTGTACACAAAAAAAAAGAGTACTGATAGCTTTGGTCTACTTTAAGTGACCGCAAAATTTTGAAAAGTTCTTTTCTCGTGGGCGTATATTTGCCACCTGCTTTACAGATCATTATAGGCTACACAATTGCCTTACTACAAAGTATAGTTTATACTGTATAATCTTCTTTTAGTATCGTATATTCAATGTAAATTAAGATATAGTTTTTAATATTTATAGATTTCACTGCCAACTTTTTTGTATCAATCATTTATAGAGTTTTATCAATTTGGACCTAGCTGCGAATAACTGCGAACGTAGAAAATTTGCATTCACAGCTGTGCTAAAAGATGCACTATGCATCAGAACACTAAAACTACTGTAATTATAAAATTCACAGTTATTCGCAGCTAGTACTTTTACACAACATTAAAAACACTCTAAGTATGCTATTAAAACAAGTTTTTGAACCCCAGTACGCCCCAGTAAGTTTGTTGATCTCGATAAACACAAAATTTCTTAACTAAAAGAGTGAGCAACTTAGATTACACACAATACTTTTTTAAAAATATAAAATTACATTATATTCTTATAATACTGACCATATGACATTTTAATATAATGTATTTACCTAATGTAGAATTATCCATTCCAAAAATGTAAAATAAATTTAAGGTTTAACAATAATAAAACTCGATAGAATTACAGAAATTTTCTCTAATCCCAACCAGTCAGTTAAAACAGCAACTTTCACCCCTCCTGGGAAAATATAGACGCCTCCAACTCCTATGGGTGTCATGTTTTACTAAAAAGTGTTCATTTATCTTCAAAGAAAAGTAAAGACTTGGTAGAAAACTTGAAGTTTAAAAAACTACTTTTGGCCAGATTTTGAAGCATTCTGGCCCAATGCCCACTGTACTTCGTCAAAATATCACGGATGCAATGCTACCAACGATGCTGATAAATTGGAACAAATGCGGCATGAGCTACATTATATTATTGACGCTTGTGGAGTTCCAAAAAGGACTTATCGAACATTTGTAAGATAAGTAAGAAGTGGATATCAACTATTCACTGGCATGGCCCCCCCCCCCCCCTCTGCTCCCGTATTAACTGATTTCGATCCATGTGCTATTGAGTTTCGAAATCCCGAATAAGCAACACGCTATATTCTAATTAAAATATTATAATTTGTATTCGTGAAATTGTAGCTTAACTATTATAGTACAGCCTAAGATTCGTATGTCAGGATTTATTTATTCGCCAGGCTTCAGATTTTTTTATATTAAAAAAATGAAAATAGGAAAGAAAAACTACACAGCCTGGGCTCGAGCCAGTAACAGTCGAGTAATCGTGCCGACGCTCTAACCAATTAAGACACCATAGAAGCATTACGCTATTTAATTGTTTATTTGGAATTATTAAAACAGTTACCTAGTTTACAGATTGGGACTATCTTTTCTATTTTCATAATTAAATAAAATAAAATAATAGCTTTTTTTTTAAGATTATTTTTATATGCCATACGTCAGATGTCCCTCCTGTGTATCTATTAGACGAGATGGAAATTTTTTTACCTACGCAAGACCCTGCAACTTTGCTTGGAAAAAGCATAATCACTAAAATACGCTTAAAAAAGCAATTCTTTATTCTCTCGATGAGGTTTGAACTCTCGACCTTGAACGTCAATAATAATCGCGATTACACTACAAGGATAACTTGGATTAAAAACGGATAGAACATTACCATTAAATGTGAAGTTGCTTTGTATACCTTTGACATTTCAAGTAGAATAGTTATTCAAATTCTATAAAAAAGTTTGTTTACGTATAATGAATATAACCATATAAAAATAACATAAAATCTTTTTAAGTCGTTAATATGAGATTCAAACTTATGGTATCAGCTACTGGACAAATTTTTATGATTTGATTTATAATTTGAAATTTCTTCTTTTTTCTTCAGAATTTCTTAAGTCATTCAGATTCCGGTTTTTATTGGAATTTATGGAAGCTCATTTAAAAAATATATTCCACAATTAAAGTATATGCTATTTTCATCTAGATCGCTTTATTTTGTTTATTTGATATGCAACGCTAGTCAGTCAGTTTAAGGTAGGATCCTAATTAAATTTGTGTATCCTATTTAAAAAAAGTATTTTGGCTTCTTATAGTTTATTTGAATTCCTGTTCTTAGAAAAACATTATTTGTTATCGGTAGCTGTCTTAAAACCATTACGTAATTCACACGGTCCATGTCTAACCATTTCTCTGCTAATGACGCATTTGGAAAAGACCCCATTACGTCACAAGGATGCTTGGAATTTTTTCAAGCGAAACAATCAAACCAATATGTTGCAACGTCATTTCAACGCTAATTATACCAGATTAAGAAATGTCACTTATTTGTGAAAATTTAATTTTATATTAAGATCAAAACAGTTTCTACTGTTATTTGTTCAGCTTTTAATAATAATATAGTCTAATCAATAAAAATTTATTCTTTTTGAATTTATATAGAAATTCCTGGGATCCTTTAGCTATTTTCTCCTTACTGATCTCTAAAAACTCGTTTGAAGCTGCCGAGATCGGCAAAAAAGCGCTGTTCTATCCCTGACCGACTACTCTGCATATAATGATATAGGCAGTTGAGCGAGTCGTTAAACTCCACCGAAATCAAAACACTATTTTGATAAGAACAACGCCTCCAAATATTTATGATGATTTATAAACTAGTTTGAAAATTCAGGTTAGTTTCCTTGCTCGATCTTTAGTCTATAAATTCTGATTCATTTATAAGTCACGGTTGTTAGATAGAATTTTTGCTCGTTTTCTATTACTTTTCATTTTCATAAAATGCCAGCAGTACCCTAAAATTTCCAACACACTCAATCAGCAGCTGATTGACAATGAGGTTAAAGACATAAATTATCATTCGATGTGATCCAATTAATTTTCAATTAATTTTAATAATATTACATATATAACATTTTGATGAATGACTCTGTGCTCCTGATCATTCTCTATTCTCATAGCGCTTATCGTATAAAGACTAACTTTGAACTTTTACGTTATGCAAATTAAACGTTAAAGCGAAGGAGGATCCGGGTTGTTCGGCTTCTGGGATTTCCGATTTCATTCATGTCAAGTCAAAATACTTTTCATTATCATGTTTGAAAAGGCTAAACACTTTCCCACCCAAATGGAACGTTGAATTAGCGTTGATAAATGAGGTAGGAAAATCCTTTATAACTTGCATTTCAAATGATCAACAGAAGCACTCGTCTGCCTTGGAATTTTGTATACATAACAAGAATGTTTCCATAGTGACATTTATTCTGGTTAAATTATAAAAACATTTTCAAATATTTTTTTTTCAATATTTTTGCGGTATCTCAAGAACGTATCTTGCGTAATGTTTTGAGTTGAAGTCGATCGTCTTTGATATTGAAAGCGTGTTAGCAATCGATTAAGTTGAATTGAAGATATTTATATAAATTGAAAGAGGACGATTAAATACCAACATCCATTTATCCAAAAAAAATTGAATACAATCTAAAGATGCAAAAGATATTTTAAGTTCTTACCGTCGAATTAGGAAAACCAAAAATACGATATTTAAAATATGTAATAGCAATTAAATTTGAAATTCGCCAAAAAATTTAAAAACAGAATAAAATATTAGGCGAATTCCTAGAAATCTATTTCTGTTGGATTCTATTTCAAAGATGAATGCTGATGTTTTTCTGAAAACATTCCTATAGAATCTTATGATTTCAGCCCCGTGGAATTGACGCCACAAGGTGACAGAGGCCTACAAAAAACGCCTTTAAACCCTGATTAGTGTAAATGAAGGACGCCAACCTTAAAAAAAAAAATAAAAGTAAAATTCTTAATACGTACTTTTTTAAAAGTGCCTACTGCAAGGAAAGGAAGTGATTGAATTGAGCAGAATAATTGCTGAAAAGTTCCTGATTTAGCCTACATACATGTAACACAGATGTTCAGTTGAAAGACCCTTGAGATATTAAGTTTTCTTGAGGCTTTTATACAGTCATTAAAAAGGTGGTGTCGGGATTATTTTTTTTATATACTTCACACGAAAAATGCTATAAATTTGAGAAACATGGGCATAATGATGACATTATGCAAATAGATCAATTTAACCTTTGCACGAATTTAATGGAATGCAAATTAAAATTCCTAATAAAATAAAGAAATTACTTGCATTATCTAAGCCACAATGATTTAGGGGTCGAGATATTATCTGCACAAAATAATTTCTTAAGAAATCAATTTTCTGTATTAAAAAAAGGAATTCAATTATTTTTGCTTTGTAAAACGGTTTAATAAAGTAATCATTAACAATAAACAAATCTCTTTTGTAAAATTTATATCCCTGTTTAAATGATCAATATCTAATTAATTTCAATACCATTTTTTAATTACCACATTTTCCATTAAATTTCGCAATTAGTACCGTATAAACGAAAGCATCTTTTCAGAAATAAATGCACTAATATATCATTTAAGTTTACTCTCTGTATAGAGGCTCTACAGCAAAGTTATACGTGAAGTCATGCAGGAATCGGTCTAAATCATAAACTAACTTTTTTTTTTTCTTTTTCCTGATTCACCAAGATACTAGCACATTTCGTCGACAGTGATGCGTTCAATCGATTTTGATTAAAGATGCGTTTTAGCATATTTGGTAAAAATGGCATCTGCACATAAGATCCGTATCAGTAGATGATACAAGGCCGTATATCCCCCCCCCCTCTTAATTGTCTGCCTCGCCAAACAATTCTATTGACGTGTTACACAAGCAAGTGAATTTTTTTTTTAATTTTTTTTTTAAATCATGAGTGATGCTATGAAACGAAAACGACATATTTAAGAATATTTAGAAGGGTAAAACTAAATCCTATGAATCACTGATTCAGTTTTGTAATAAATATTTTCGGTACTCTTTCCTGAATTTTTTTATGCTTTTGCTGTTAGTTTCGTCTTATAAATAAAACTTTAATCAGAGTGCTTTCTCCTTTTTGGTCGCCAAATAGTAACCAATATTGCACGATTTTTTATCTTTACGTAAAAATCTCCCCATTGGGAGCCCCCAAGTTTATGCATCAGTAAATCAGTTGCTGATGAGAGAATGAAATGAACGCCGTTATTGTTAAACATACGCTGGTGACAAATAAAACCCCACGTTGCTGAGATTTCAAGTGCGGAGACCTGCGAATGAAACTAAAATATGATCACATGTACAACCGCATATAACATTAATTGAAGATACAGGATGCCACTTTCTTTACCCCCAAACATTAGTAACTGTGAAGAAATTCTGAACTTTGTCATGTATTTGATCTTGAGGAATGCTCATTCCACATGTAGGCGTAATCGGACGAGAGTACTAGAGGGATGA
Source organism: Rhysida immarginata (assembly GCA_023313115.1). NCBI lineage: Eukaryota > Metazoa > Arthropoda > Chilopoda > Scolopendromorpha > Scolopendridae > Rhysida > Rhysida immarginata. The sequence continues at coordinate 1,214,485 of JAHWFO010047778.1, read as the reverse complement.
TGGGCACGGATGATATGTTATCCAATCCACTCCCACACATGATCGATTGGAAAAAGGTTTGATTGAAAATCCTGGCTAAGGAAATTGACGGACATGGCTATGTAGCATGTTCAGTTACACGACACATATGTAGACGGGCGTTGTCTTGCTGAAACACCACGTTTCCAAAAAACGGATTAGGACAGGCTGCATAATACACTATATGATCAAAAATATCCGGACACCCCTCACAGATCATCGATTGGCCCAATGTCACATGATAATGACTTGCACATCATTTAAATAGCTTCCCACACCTTCAGACACAACTCTGCTTGGACATTGGCAAGAATGGGTCGTTCGGCAGAGCTCAGTGAGTTCCAACGTGGAACCATCGTTGGATGTCACATATGCGGCAAGTCCGTGCGTGACATTTCCAGCCTTCTTCAGATACCCAAGTCAACAGTAGGCGATGTCATTATGAAATGGAAGACCCGGGGATCAACAACAGTTCAACAACGAACCGGTAGACCCAAGAAACTAACGGACAGAGACCGTCGAGTGCTTCGTCGTGTCACCCGCAGCAACCAGAAGTCCTCGGCGGAAAAAATTGCCACAGAGTTTCGAAACGCCTCTGCAAATGATGCCAGTACCATGACAATTCGTCGGGAACTGCACACGATGGGATTCCATGGCCGTGCTGCTGCCCACAAGCCGCACATCAGCAGGGTCAACGCCAAGCGACGTCTGGAGTGGTGCAAAGCCCACAGAAACTGGACAATGGACCAATGGAAACGTGTAATATGGACAGACGAATCTCGCTACACACTCTGGCAATCCGATGGACGAGTTTGGGTTTGGCGCATACCTGGAGAACGCTTCTTACCTGAGTGCACAGAGCCCACAGTCAAGTTCGGAGGAGGAGGAGTCATGGTGTGGGGCTCATTTTCATGGCATGGACTGGGCCAGCTCGTTCCTGTGCAAGGAATCATGAACTCCGACCGTTATCTGAATGTTTTGGACAACTGTGCACTTCCAACGTTGTGGCAATTTTTCGGAAACGGGCCATTTCTCTACCAACACGACAATGCTCCGTGCCACAAAGCGAGGCGTGTACAGCAGTGGTTTGCGGACTCAGGGGTCGAAGAAATGGGTTGGCCGGCACAAAGTCCCGACCTCAATCCTATAGAGAGTCTGTGGGATGAATTGGAAAGACGCTTGCGGGCCAGATCACATCGGCCAACTTCTGTACCTGAACTGATTCTCGCTCTTCGGGAGGAATGGAGGAACATTCCGGAAAGTACCTACCAACATTTGGTGGAAAGTCTTCCCCGAAGGGTGGAAGCTGTGATTCGGGCAAAGGGATGTGCATCGCCCTATTGATTTCCATGAAATCGTGGCTAGAGCGCAAACGTGCATGTGTCCGGATATTTGTGATCATATAGTGTATTTCCAGAAGGACGTAGATGCAGCGTTCAATGCCCCTTCTATAAACAACAGACCAAAGATACAGCGCCTCATACCAGAACTCCAGGAGAGGGCTCAGCGTGTTGACGACGAATAAACGATGTAATGTGCCCTCACCTGGCCTTCAACGGACGGGCACGTTTACGATTATCGTGTATGCCTAAACAGAAACAACTTTCATCACTGAACACTATCGACCTCTATTCATTTCTTAGAGCTGCATCTGGCTTGTAAGTGTCACTCTCGTCAAAAAAAATCGCGACCGCAGTCTTGCTTCTAGGAGACAATTGCGGATGGTCTGAGCTGACAGATGTGGTGTAACTATTGTTCTGATTTGAACGGACCTGGCTGCTGCTAGAGCGGCTCTTGGAATGCACCTATCTTCACGCTCATCCGAAAGTCTGTGCTCTCATGAACTAAATCTGCGGGTGAATAATCTTTCCTCTTCCCACCTTCTCCAATAGCCAAACACTCTAGTACAAGACACATCTCGTTCAACTCTTTAAGGACTTTGGCGGAAGGACCATCCTGCCTCCCGAAAACTCAATGAAGAGGTGGTGAACGCTGACGACTTCCAGGCACCTTTAACAGTACTGGATAGCCTAAATAAACGCTAGTATTTGGTTTCGTAAAGACCTGTTTATACACCTGAAATAAGACATCTGGTACCCGACGTACTGAAAATGGGTTATTCCACAATCTTAAAAATTTGATATATTCTAATGATCTTTTTTAACTTTTAGTTATGCAAAATCATCAAATTGGCATCATGTCTTCTGGATACTTATTTTTCAATTTTTATTACACACGCCTTTACAAAAGTAAAATTAACGGATGTTACAAGCTTGTCCTTTTGTAACTTCAATATATTACATTTTAATATATTCGGTTTTCTTACAAGACCAATATAACCCCCATTTATTTCGTAATTTACTTCACTATTAATTAATTATGCCAAACTTAAAAATCGTAAAGAATACGAATATTCTATACATGGAAAAACAAATGTTTTTTTAAAGAAAGTTGTTTTTAAAAATAATTTAATTAATGTTTCTAAGACAAAAGAACAATACATCATTAGGAAAATTCATTCAAGAATAATGTAAACTATTGAGTTATGGAGGAGGTGGACGTTAATAGTAGAAATAATGTGTACATCATGTTTTATAGTAAGATGAAAGTTTACTTAGATCCAGAAAAGGTTTAGGAGACCGGATTCATTCTAAGACTTCTATGAATTTATATTAGTAGAAGTATGTATTATAATTAGTTAATTTATATGTTTATGTTAATAAGAATTATTATATTAGTCATTATTTAGCTTTCTGCTACTGTCCGTCGTTCGATATATTGGGCAAGAGAACAAGAGAAAGCGAGGTGAGCGATGGTGGTGCAGAGGTGACCTCCAATCGCCACCGAATTCATCACAACAATAGAACGACGGCCTTTCAACTCGTGCAAATGTACGGCAAAAGAGGAGGAGGAAAAGAAAAAGAAATATTAGTTTAAGGTTTTTCACTTTGTGAAAACCGATGATTTCACAAAATGAATGAGCGAAATACCAATGATCTATGAGAGAGAAAAAACAAGTTTTTTTTTCTTTTTTTTTTCTTCAGAAACTCACGTTATTATCTGTTATTAGGGTTTTTTTTTAATACAAGGCTGTCAATCATAGTTAGCCGTGAAGAGCAGCAACAACAACAATAAAAAGATAATTTCAAATAAAAAATGATGCCAGGGCAAGGATTTTCTCCCACCTCTTTTCTATTGTAGCAATTTTTTTCATTTATAAAATAAAGGCAGAATTTTCTGTCTTTTTCCGAACATTTGAAAAAAAAGTATTCATTTTTCCTGTTAAATTTTAATTTCATTACCCAGATAATTTTAATAGAGCTGGTATAAAGATTCATCCGAGTGTTTTATATATATTTTTTAAATGAATTCTATCTATTATTCCCAAATTAAAGAGCGAACCACCTTTAGGTTTCATGCTAATTACGTAGAGGTAGATTAGTGGGTATCCTGATATTAATAAATAATTTTAAAATTAAACGGTTTATCTCACGGACGAGTTAAATTAAACACATCAGAAAAGTTCTCCTTATATGTAATAAAAAATTGAAAGAAACTGGTCGTATCCAGTTTTTCCAGTTTAAAATGTCTTGATCTGGTCACAGTTGAGCCTTTCGTGGCTGACTTAGGGGGTAAAAAAAATATATGCAATTATCTAAAGAAAAAGGCTTTTTCCTTTCATTTCAATGAAAATTTCAAGAATTGCCATTAATGTAGGGATGTAAGGCATGAATTTCAACATCTTGCAAATTTATTTTTTTTTACTCATCAAGTGTTCATTGTGATATATTGTAAAAAACAATAGATGCATTTCATTCCATGTTTAGATCATTTCGTATAATGATAAATTTATATATGAAATAACTTTACACTTAAAAATATGAATAATCTGTCTTTAAAAATAAAAATTAATTTGATTTAAACTTAGATTGTCAAACAGATTCTTTACATTTCAATGAACCGGTTAGATGACAATAATATTACGTGCTATCATTGCTAATGGCAAGGAAAAATGGTCTCGGGGTCAGCTTTCAGAAACGCTGGACTTAAATAATGAATGAAAATGAGATGGGTTATTATTAAAGTATAAAATTATTGAATTAAGTTTAATCGCTGAATTATATATCGCTTCAAGATAAAATCCGTTTTAGTTAATTTTTTTTCGTTGGTTTAATTAAACAAAAAAGCAGCTTTTTAAAAAACATATTCAAAAGGAAATGATGTATTTTTATGCAGCACACGCTCTTATAAAATGAAAAAAAATATTTCCAATACGATGGAAATTATTTCCGAGGGTCCATATTATATTAAATATCTAACGGCCATATATTTGGATATTATTGCAGAATATTCTTTTGGCAAAAATTTTGTATATACTTTGCAATCTAGTGTTATCATCAATGTTATTGAATTCCTTGATTATTAAAATCAAAGAACGGAATAAATTCGTATTGAAATGGCTTTCAACTACGATTTTTTCAATGGAGACTGCACATTGCTTACCCAAGTTAATTATTTGTTATATTAAAAAAGCAGCTTTCTTCCTTGTGAAAGTTCTCTAGTTCAACTCTGGACAAGTAAATTATCGGCAGACCAGCTTCCTTAATCATTTTACACTTAATAGCTAGAAAGTTTAAAGTGGCTGTTGATCATTAAGAAAATGCCTTATTAGCCTTGTTTCCATTCACTCTAAATCCCTAGAAATTTTTATTTCTGTCTGTCGCCCCACCTCCTCCTCCCCCACAAGAGCGGCCTTTGAGTCAAGGTTGCCCGTCCTCGAGCAATGGCAGTGCGGATTGTGTAACCCTACCGACCAAAACGGAACCGCTCAAGGGAGCAGGAGTAGTAGTAAAACCAGGAACATAGTCAGGAACTCTGTTCAGATATGACAATGGAGGACGTAAAAATAAATGTCAAAATGCCAATTATTGCCTTTCACGTATATTTCTTTTGAAAGATATTCCACGTGTAGAAACCTCTTTATCAGATCCGGATATCAGAAGGTTGCTTTCGTCCATACACTTTTCTCTGGACGTATATGAGAAAAATGTCAAAAATTTTGTTTTTAATCAATTAAAAATATTTGTTGTGTTGACTTCCATTAACAAAAAATCCCTTTCTCTTTAATTTTTTTAATTCAGACGCATGCCTTACTAGTTAAAATTCGGATATATTTATTTGCATACTTGAATGAAAATAGACCCATTCTGAAAGCGAATAGAACTTGGAGAATCTAAATTTTGAGTTGCAGTTGTTAAGAACATTGTATTCTTATGGATAAACATATTTCTAAATTAAGAAACTACTGTTAAAGAAAAACCGTGAACAACAAATCACAGGAAGAAGCATGCACCGAACTTCAAATGTTTAAAAAATGAGTTTTGATCCGCAGATAAGTCGAACCCAAGTTTTGTTTTATCTATTTTGGATCCTAAAATTCTCGGCTTATTTACGAGGATGGTTTATGTTAATTCGGAAGCTATATGTTTAAGCTGCAGAATTTATAGTATTCAGATGTTGGAATAGAAGTCTGAACAAATTTTCGGTTATATTAATTATTTATCGAATATAATATTATCCAAAATTTTGAAATTAAGACAAAAGGAGCAGATATTTGTTTAAGTAAACCTCTTTCTGTATTGCATATTTCAAAGAATTTGTTTAATCTTTTCAAAGAATTAAATTAAATAAAATTAAAATATATTTATTATAAGACAGATGTTATTCCATTTGCGATTAGCAAATCGCCAGATTAATCACCATAGACACAGTGCAGATAAAATGGCTTAATCCACATTTACTAAAAAGGTTCTCAAAGAAAAAACTATCCCAGATATTCTAAAAAGAAGGCATGCTCGTGGAAGCAGTGGCTGCTTCTGAGAACCATGTGCATTTAGAGAAGGTCAAAAGATTTAGCATTTTTTCCAGAAATTTCACAATTTTTTTAAAATCTGCATTTATTTAAATTTTAATTTTGTCCATAGTTTGTTATATGAAAGTGCTTCCTAAATGATTAGATGATAGATTGTCTCATTGCTCTGCATCAAGATGGGGAAACGTCAAAATACAAGAGTTCTCTAATAGCATCATTTATTGATAATTGACCAGAGAATTGACTGGTGATAAAAACTAGAGCATGTTTTACTGAAAAAAATAATCTGGCTATTGAGTGACAATCAATATAAATGTATATTCCGTCATTAATATAAAAAACATCAAATCAATAAATATAAAAAAAAAATAAAAAACCATGTAAAAATGCCAACTTTACATTTTAATTTAGGCCTAAATAACTGGTTAGAGCTAAAATGGACACATGATAATAAAAGATTAGAAAAAACTTTATAAAAGTAAAATATAAGACAGAATACAAAAATCTAAATTAAACCAATTTATCACCCCTAATTTATACCCGGAAGAAAAAATAAATAAAATAACAAGAACTTTTTGATTGCACTCATTTTCTTACTTTTTTCCTGGGAAAGAAATACGAAATTTGAAAAATTCTATTTTTTTCTTAATTTTTAATTTCTGATTCAAATAAAAAGCATGGAGCTGATAAAAAAAAGTGTAATTATAAAAAGGTTTTCTTAGAAAAGAATCTGTGAGAGATATGTAATTCAGTCAGTTGCGACAAGCAAGTCCAATGAACAGAGGAAGCCACAGTCAAGGCCATCTATTTGATCTTTACCACAAATTTAAAGGAATCGAGAAAGCTATGTGTCAGGAAGCTGTGGGTGGATTCAAACGCTGGCTTACCAAACACCAGATGATGATAAAGAATAGCTAGCATTGAAAATAACTTTTAACTTAAATTATAGGATTGCTCATCCAACCATAACAAAAAGCACTAAAAAGCCATAAAATCAATGACGCAATTGGTGTGCTCACTTATAATCCTGTTCCAATAGATTTTTTTCTAAAGCTTTGGAGAATGATTGATACCAAACTTTTTACAGTGATTCAAAGGTAAAATTTGTTTGTTTTTTTCATATAGGAACAATTAGAAATCTTAAAAAATGGTTTATAGCCTTTCATTTGATTATTCACTTCGTTCCAAAGTTATTTCATCATTAGTCAAATTATTATCATTTTTAATACTACACACGAGACAGGAAACTATTTAAAGTAAGGATAACCCAACTAGTTAGAAGTAATGCCCAAGTCATAGGATCACAAGATTAATTCAATCCCTGCGATTTCTGGTCGCGGGTCTACCTGAAAGACAAGGTATTTTTAGGATAAAGTTTCGCATATCTGCCGACCTGACGAGAAGCAGATCAGGAGAAGCATACCCGTAGAGATGCAGCCGTGGATCATGCTGTACTACGTTTTCAAACTATTCTGGACACTGATTGGCTCCATTTCGAACACTTTGTAGTCTGAATGACTATACATCCACAATAACCCTGACATATTGTATGATATTGAACCCATTAAAAATGTTTCGATGGAATTTCATTATTTCTCTTCCCCATGTCCTTGCCAATGTTCACATAATAATTTTAAAATCGGTTTCTTTTACAGAATTTTTTTACAGAAAGTCGTTTATATTCGACTTGAAATAGGATGAAAAGCAATCAATGAAGTGTGTCAAAAATAATTAGGAACTTATAAAATTACACGTTCATATTCACGATTATTTTCTGTTCGCGTTTAAAATAAGAACGCATGGTTTCAAACTTAGACCCTTTCTAATTTCTTAGAGGCATCCCTTCCACTTTCATAATTTTTCATCTTTTATCTTTCCCTTGCTCCAAACCGGCCATGATGATATTCGGTTGCGTATATAAATTTTAAAATTCGTTCATCAGTGTTGAGAATTTTCCGCAAATTCTTCTGTCTTGAGGCATTTCCGGTATAATCTTCATAATGAGTGCAATAATATGTTTCTTTAAAGGATGCAAAAAAATGTGGGTTTACTGACCCACTGTCCGCCAATTCGAAAGACTGAGAGAAAATCTTTTGGAGATGGTTTTAATATATTACCCATTGTTGCTTTTACCCATTGTTACCTAAAAAAATCTAGTTGTTAAGGAATCTTTATTGCAACATATATCTAAAGGGAAAAAACTAATTTTTAGACTCCTGACTGCTTATTGTGTTTTAATGGTTATTACTATGAATGTAAAGAAGGAAGAGTTTTGAAATATTTTATTGTAAAACAAGCGCACAAAATCTAATTGCAACCATATTAACTGAATTAATGACTTCGTAAACAGGCCCTAAGTTCCCTGTGCTTCTCTACTTCAATCTTAGGAAGAAAAGGAGGCTTATAGATTTATTTTTATACTGTCTATGTACATCCCTAAATATAACTTAATTTTTCTTAATTATCAAATTGGTTCAGCAACGTTATCAATTTTAAACATTTCTAGAATATGAAATTCCTCTAAAATTAATTGCAAATTTCACATTATATAAAATTTATAAATCCAATATTTTCATTTAATTAAGTCACAAAAATTCAGTTGTGTTAAATTATAGAGCAGTGTTCTTTTCAAAAATACTGTGAATAATTTATAGATAAAATAAATTAGTACTTAAAAACGGAATAGGAATTAATTAAACTTGATATTTTAATATATTCTACCATTATAATTCCGGTTATTTTAATTTTATTAAGTACGTAAGATCAAAATTTAAATCTTGAGTAATTTAAGGCAGAATTTTTAAACAAGTAATCGTAATTAATCATTAATTATACGAGGAGATATCAGAAAGTAACGCCATTTATTATTAAACGGAGTAAATATAGTCACTCTGTAAAAGTTAGCATAGCCAAAAACAAGACTTGAGTACATGCACATACATTGTATAATAAGAATTGTTTCTGAGCATGCGCACTACGTGCTACCAGTCGTTTTACAAATGGCGGCCGCTATTACTTCGTCTCAGTAAAAGAACAGCGAGCTGTTATAAGTTTCTTTTCGCAAAAGTTAAGAAACCCACTGAAATTCATGGGGAAATGGTAGAAATTTACGGTGCCGACTGTCTAGACTATTCCAATCAGCGATGCCAGACCTGGGTTTTCCAGCCAGATCTAGTTTTTTCCTATCCCAGCGACATCTGATGAGAAAATAAAAACCCAGAAAATCCCAGATGCCGATACCTGAGCATGGTATTAGAGATACCACGTGACGAAAAAAACCTCCATAATCTGGGTAAAAAACTTATTTCCGGCAACACTTCTGCTGGCATTGCTGATTCCAATATGTGCAAATGGTGTTAAAAACAAAAGAGTTAGCCTTGCCGATAAACAGCGTTCTGGGCGGCCTGCGTCAACGGCAACACCAGCCATTATCGAGGACATTAGCAACACAACCAGAGAAGGCCATCGCATTTCCTTGAAAGAAGTACGCGAAATATTACACATATCCTATGAATATGCGTGGAATATGGATCTTACGGTACCATACTTTCTGGTATCTCCTCGTATCTATGTATTAATATAAATTAATATTTTATACGTGAAATAAAATTACTTTAATGTAAAATTAAATTTATATCATATTACTAGAATAATTACGGTTTTTTATTAATACTTTGTACCGCCACACACAATCACTTACGTATGGAACTTCTGTCATTTTTGTCATTGTCGTGCTCTATCTGATGGAGCACCTTTCATCATCTCAGATATGAAAATTAGGACACATCCAAATTCTATCTCGAAAACCGTAAGAGATAAACAAAAAATTCCAATTGCAAATTTGTTCAACAACAAATTCCAATTGCAAATTTGTTCAACAACAAATTCCAAACAAAACAAAGAAAAGTTCACTCACAATCCTCATTGCAAACTCCGCAACAGGACAATTGGCTCTGATACAGAGTAAGTCTTTCCATCAATCCAGATAGTGTTCAATGCGATGTCCACTTGCAGCATAGCATAATTTGGCACAATTCAACGATGCCTGGTTGTTGCATGATAATTTTACCTCGCCTCACCAAATCAGAGGACCATCTTGATCATTTCCTGGTTAGTGTACTCTGCCATCTTGCTTTGGTCTGATATTTTCTCAGCTTCAACATGCCTTTTTATACCAATTGCACAGGAAACTAGTGACTTTATGGTAAATTATGGAACTTTCCAGAAGAGGTGGTGCATGAAATAATTTGCAAAGCTTGCAATGAGGATTGTGGGTGATCCGCTCATCGGATTTCGGTAAACCTTTTTTTTTTGTTTGGAATTTGCTGTTGAACAAATGTGTCATTGGAATATTTTGTGTATCTCTTACGGTTTTCGAGATACAATTTTGGTGTGTCCTAATTTGCATATTTGAGATGATGAAAGGTGATCCATCAGATAGAGCACCCTCAAGTTCCTATTCATTCCCTGTATTGGAATTTGCGTAACTACATTGGTATCCAAGATAGGAAAATGTCAACGACTTTTGACTCACCCCGTATATACGAGGGTAACCCAGAAAGTAATACACCACCATTTTTTTCTCCGTCCCCAACAATGGTACGAATGCGAAACACGAGATATGCATTCTTTGAAGTTTTTGGAGTGCGCGCGCAAAGTTTACGCTTCTTCTGACAGTGCAGCAATGGAACAACATGGCGTCTGCAAGTGATGTACGTTACAAGCAGCGTGTCGTCATTGAATTTCTCACTGCGGAGCAAGAAACGGTTGGAAACATTTGCAAATGTTTACGTGCAGTTTACGGAGCATCAGCTGTCGACAGAAGTACGGTTAGTCACTGGGCACAGAGGGTGAGGCTAGCAGAAAGCGGTTCGGCGGAGCCCCAAGATTTGCCTGCCGGCCAGGTGGCCGAGAGGGCTAGGGCATAGGCTTTCTAGTACTCGAGTCCACCTGGTCATGGGTTCGAATCCCGCCGTGGGCTTGGATGTTTGTGTTTGTCCCGGGCTGCGTACAGATATAACTTGAGTAAAAGGCGCAAAATGACCTTAGTAGTCGACGCCAAAAATTCTAATAAACCAACCAACCAACCAAGATTTGCCGCGGTCGGGGCGGCCTTCCTCGATTGTCACACCTGACAAGATGCAGCGTGCTGATGCGCTCATTCGTCAAGACCGAAGCAGAACGACTCGACAGTTGGCGCTGGAGCTGTCAATCAGCAAAGGAAGTGTGGGTGAAATCACGTGCTCCGTGCTCTTGATTACACAAAAACGTGTTCACGATGAGTTCCGCGCTGTCTTACGGAGGAACACAAAGCTCTGAGAAAAAAGATTTCTTCTGAGTTGCTTCAATTTTTTGAAGATGAGGGGGAAGCCTTCTTGTCCCGGATTGTGACATCTGATGAAACCTGGGTGCACCATTTTGAGCCCGAAACAAAACGAAAATAGATGGAATGGCGTCATTCTCACTCCCCACAGAAGAAATTATTCAAAGCAACTTCTTCACTGTGTTTTGGGACTGTGATGGTGTGATACTCATTGATGTGATGCCGAGAGGCAGCACATTAATTCTCAGGCATATGTGAACACATAAACGAAACTCAAGAAGCGCTTCCAGCAGCCTGGACGCCATAACAACCCAGCTGATTGTTTGCTTCAACACGATAACGCTCCCCCTCGCACCAGTTTGAGAACGTCGGAACACATCACGAAACAGGGTTGGACAATGTTACTCCATCCACCCTACAGCCCTGGCCTAGCGCCCTCAGACTTTCACTTGTTTGGGCCATTGAAGAATTTCATTCGTGGAAGATATTTTGAGGATGACGAAGAGGGAATTCGCACAGTGAAGACATGGCTGCGTGAACAGAACAAGGACTGGTACCGACAGGACATAAACGCACTTGTCTCCCGGAGATTATGTGGAAAAATAGCGAGTGTAGAAGAAACATCATTCTTTCGTGTGTATACGTTTGATTGTGTTCAATAAATAATTATTGAAGAAAAAAATTGCGGTGCATTACTTTCTGGGCTACTCTCGTAAATAATAACATATTCAAAATACACAGGCCAACGATGAAAAAGACTTCTTGAATAAATTTGCCTTACTCTTGTAGTTTTTAGCGTGCTAAATCGAATGTGCTTTTAGATTTTTTTCTGTAAAGTCAAATTATGCACATAGAGACTGCAATATTAAAATAATGGATGTGAAGAGAAACGGCTGCAATGTTAAAATATTCATGTTTTTGAGCCAAGCAATGCTTAGTCTCACTTGAAGAACTCTTTTTCTCAGTCTCTCACCCATTTCCATGTCCATTTCCATTCATGCAGAATCTATATCCGTGACGCGCTAAAGAAACTTTGCTGGAACTCTCGAAAGCAACCACCACATTAAATCAGTTAGACACATAAGTCATACAATTTCTGATGCTATATTTGCCGTTGTCGCCTATTGAACATGTATGGAATAATGGACACTCGACGACTAGCTCGTCGAGATCTTCCAATTCCGTGGACTGCCAGAACCAAAAAGAATTATGGAATAAAAAATAACTTAAGGACTAAAGACAAATAATTAAACGCAAATAATGGCTGCTGCTGGGATTTAATTTAGCTAAGTGATAATAAGACGGTTTGCAAGTATGCTGAAAAGAACCATATAAATTGCTGACTTTTAATTTACAGTTTGGTATAATGCCGAAATTAGTTAAAGTTTACTATAGATCTAAAATTAATTAGCTATTTTTAACATACTTATCAGGCCCAAACTCTGAATAATTTTCATTGAAAAACAAAAAAATCTATAGATGACAGAAAAAAACTGACCATCAGATACGGATTCAGCACAAAAACCATTAGAATCAACTCTAAACGTTAAAAAAAGTTTTTAAAAAGTTATTTGTTGTTGCCTGTGTTATTTATTGTGTTTTTTTATTTTTTTTTCCCAAACATGGACTTTGCAGTTTCATATAAACGGTTTATATAGATCCTTACATATCTTTTTAAATTTATAACTTTATTTTAAAAGTTTGTTAAGGTTTATACATTTCAGAACAAAATAATTGTTGTTGATAATCGACAGTAAGAAACTACGTATTCTTTATTAAAAAGGCTACTCTCTTCCTTTATACATTCTCGCATATCCGTCAGTTGACTGAAAAATCATTCCTTTTAAGTCTCCAATGTTATATCCCGCCTTTTGTCACATTAATACTCATGAAATATTTTGTCTCTTGTCTTATTGAGGCTAATAGACTACAAACATTTTATTCATTTTGTAGTTGTCATTGCTATTTTCATTTCTCCAAGTAGGAAAGTAATTTTAAAGTAGGAATGTTCAAATATTGCTTTGCATGAAAACACACGTGAAAAAGCATTACAAAACCCTTTAAAGGTGGAATATAGTGGTTTTCGCAGTTGATTAAACTTTTGGTCGTGTTTCTCAATTGAACCGCTTTCAATGATGAGGAATTGGGTTTCGCTATTGAGCGTGGGCGGGAGAAATTCTGCCTTGAAAGAAATTGGTTTCTTTTCCTTTTCGGAATTGACCTAAAATAGCAGTAACAATAGCCAGTTCCTTTAAAAATGGGATTAAAATTTGACGAAAAATTAGATCAGTTAAATAATTTCGCAAAGCATTAAGTCCTGGTAACGTATTTCCGAATGTTGACCAATTGTACTGAATTTAATTTTAAAATGTCCGACATAAAAAGAAAAATGCGCTTTTGTGTCACAACATTTTTTTAATTATCGTGACTCCTTACGAAATTCAGGTTTTACGACAGTCTCTTTCTATTGAATTCGCCATCCTTCAACAATCCAAAAAGAGATATAATAGTTAATATGTTAGAAATCCATATAATTTTGGTTAGTTCTTTACTTTCAGGAACTGTTTAAATATATAGATCATAAAAAAAAGCATAATGGTTCTATAAATTTTACTCTTCAGGGACAAGCGTCAAGTAAGACAATACAAGGGTCAATGCCTTTAGGTCTTTTTTTCTAGGTGAAATCATGATTAAGGTATTTTCCCCTAAGTTCTTATCGAATAGTGTGTCAGGCATCGATCAAGTAAGACATTTCAAAATAGATATCTTGAAAGAGTTTACCGCAGCTTTCTATGAAGACCTGAAGTACCATAGGAAACCAATTAAATTTTGTCTCTTAATAATAATAATAATAATAATAATAATAATAATAATAATCTAAAATCCTGTCTTACGTTAACATCTAAGATTTATGATATTAATCATAGGATAGCATTTGTTTTAAATAGGTTTTCTTATATATTTGAATTATTAAATGCTTGAACGTTAAAAGAAATTCTATGAAAGAGAATTTCAGAGGTAAATATTGCCTTTCACTGAATTTCGCATTGCGGTGCTAGAATGCAAAAATCAAGTATGAAACGTAATTATTAAGTAACGGAAGAATGGATTACTTATTGATTTTACAATGTCCATCTGTCTACTTCGTATTTTGACGTAGAAGGTGGAAATTCGGAACGTAGCCTACCAAGGGTATGCCTTACTTCACGATTTAGTACAGTTTTGATTGGCTCATTGGGGTCGGAGTTATGGGATGGAAGTTAGAGAGGACTCTCTGGACTATATGGTATGTGGACATATAATACACCTAATAAGCTATGTATATTAAGGAGTAAAATTCGGTATAAAATGATGACTTCAATTAAAATCAAGTTTTTGGTAGTTTCTCGCGCAAAACCTACAACAAAGTGCTCTTTTCCTCTACTTGACAAGTGGTGTTGCGTCTTTTTCCTTCAAACTGCAGATCTTAGAGAGAGAAGAGATTTCAATATTCAAAATCAAGTTTTTGGTCAGAATCCATTAGGCATGATCTACACTACTGTGGAGTTCGAGACAAATTGTCCCAATGGAGTCGAATTATGAGGGCAGAGTTACGTGGTCTTCATTTTCAAGTGGCAACATATGGCGTGTGATATGTCATTGGATCGGAAATGATGAGAAACTAAAGAAGATAGAGCTATTTTACATTTCCTAACTACAGTGTTCGATAAAATCAATTTTTTTCTTCATTAAAAAATGGTGATTAAGATGTGAGGATAAAAGGATCTTCTTTCGTTTCTCATCCTTTCAGATCGAATGACATATCAAAAGGCATATGTTGCCACCCTCACAACTCCGATCCCATTGGAACAATTTGGCCCAAACTTCATTGTAATGTAGATTTTGCCTAGAGTAATCTGCACATCGAATTTCACTTCTTTACATATTTAAATACCACGTAGACCTTCTGGTCCCCTCTAACTCCCACCCTGTAACTTTGTCCCCTTTGGGCCAATCAAAACCAAACTATAGAGTGAAGAAGGACACGCCTATTGTAAGCTACCTTCCGAATTTCAATCTTCTACGTCAAAAAATGTAGAAAATATGAACGAGACAAACAGACATACAGACATTGTGAAATCAGTAAGTGCTCCTTTCTTTCGCTACTTAATAATTCAGGAAATCAGAAGTGTACATATACTGTGGATTCATATCAATGATATATCAATGGTATTTCAGTTTTGCATCGTTATTTTTTCATGGAT
Organism: Rhysida immarginata; assembly: GCA_023313115.1. Classification (NCBI taxonomy): domain Eukaryota; kingdom Metazoa; phylum Arthropoda; class Chilopoda; order Scolopendromorpha; family Scolopendridae; genus Rhysida; species Rhysida immarginata. Next base: position 1,199,028 of record JAHWFO010047778.1, on the reverse strand, counting down.
GGAACTTCCTCGCCAAAACTTGAGGACTTGAGTGAACTAGCCATGAACCTAGTGATAGGCATTTACAATTGCACTCACAATTTTACACATCATAGACTGCAGCAGTAGAAATAAAAACACATCAAATTTTTACTCTTTTTGTGTGTATACAATAAAACAATGATAATATACAGAATAGTTCAGCAACAAATATCTATTTCATTGTTATCATACAAAAAGCAAATGAACCACAATTGGAATTAGTAGTTAATTGTAGAACCTTTTGCAGTCCTTTAAATATTTTGGGTAGATCTCAATAAGCTTTTCACACGATGCACCAATAATTTTGTTTTATTTTTCCATGCAGAAGTGCTCCTAATCTTGAGGGCAACTTCGATGTACAGCCTACTTCAGCAGATGTTCAGATTCTCAATTGGATTTAAGTCTCGACTTTGACTTGGTCAGTTGAGAACGTCGGTTTTATTTTTCATGAACAATTCTGATGTAGATTTGACTCTATGTTTTGGACCGTTGTCATGCTGGAACACCCAATTACGACGTAAACCGAGTTGAATAGCTGAGGGCTTCAGATGTTCCATCAATGTGTCTTAATATCTACGAGCATCTATGGTATTATCAAGAGTTTAGGTCCGTCCATTGGATGAAAAACAGCCCACAAAAGAATGCTGCCATCACCATATTTCACCAAATTCTCGTCTTTGTGAGCTTCATTTGACTTTCTCCAGAAGTAACGTCCATCTGCATAACCAAACAATTTTTTTTGGTTCGTTGCTCCCCAAAACTTTACTACACGCATCATAGTCAACACGTGTACATTCGATAGAACAGTTTAACTTTTATTTTTCTACATAATCTCCAAGCCGATTGAGACAACGATCCCAGCGGTGGACAAGTTTTTCCACGCCTTGTCGATAAAAGTCGTCCGGTTGAGTGTGGAACCAGTTGCGAACTGCCGATTTCACCTTGTCGTCGTCACAAAAATGTTGACCGGCCAGTGACTTCTTCAACGATCCGAAGATATGGTAGTCACTGGGAGAGAGTTCCGGGCTGTATGGAGGGTGAAACAGTTTCCCAGTTCCATCGCTGCAACAGGTCAGTGACCTGTTTCTTTGTGTGGGGCCGTGCGTTGTCGTGGTGCAGCTCGATGTGCTCCATTGCCAAGTCAGGTCTTTTCCTGCGTATGGCTGTTCGAAGATTCTTCAGTGTGCCTCAGTAGCGTTCGTAATTGACAGTGGTGTGTGGTAGAAGAAACTCAAGCAGTATCGGATCACGGCAATCCCAAAAACATGTCAACATGACCTTGCCGGCTGATGGCACGGTTTTGAACTTTTTCATTGTGGGAGATGAGGTGTGTTTCCAAATCGAAGATTGCATCTTGGTTTCGGGCGTGAAATGGCGGACCCATGACTCATCGCTTGTGATGATTCGATCCAAAAAAAATCTTGACCCTCCTCCTGGTATCGGGTGAGATGCAGCAAACAAGCATCGAAACAAGCACCTTGATGTTTGGCCGTCAATTGTCGTGGCACCCATCTGCATGACACTTTGCGAAAGCCGAGCTGCTCGTGAAAAATGCCGTACGCCGTCCCATATGAAATATCCAATGTTGCAGCAATTTCTCTCACGGTAATCCGCCGGTAATCTCCCGCACCTGCGCTTCCACAGCGGCAATATTGCTGTCAGTCATGGATTCCCGCGGCCGGCCAGAGCGATATTCGTCCAGCAGGTCCTCTCGTCCTTCTTTAAAAGCCCTGCATCAACGTTATACTGTTCGGAGCTGCACGATATCACCTCCTTTCACTAATACAATTTACTTATGGATATCGACTGTTTTCAGTCCTTTTGCACAAAGAAAACGCACATAACACTCCACCGCTCAAAAGCACTGGACGATGAAATGAGAGCCGCCATCTTGCTTGGACCGTCATGTCGCTAATGCTTGGTGGATGCACACGACACTAACAGGAAACTTTAACAATGAACTTAACCAACTTTTATATACGTATCGCAATTTTCTCATATCTGCCGTCATTTTAGAGGGGGGGAAAATACGCGATAACACATTTTGATCACCCCCTCGTAATAACCTCAATATAAAAGTTAAGAATAAATATACAAGTTGTAATAAATCAATGCATGCAAAAAATAAATGATTAAATGCAGCAACAACTCTCAAAACGAGAGCAAAACAAGAAAAGAAAACCAGGAAAAAAACCCCCCCCCCCCCCCCCCAAAAAAAACCGCCAACGCCAAACGATCACTTAGCTTCCTGAATGCGAGTAAAATAAGGTAGGGCTCAAGATCCGATCTGCAGACTATAAAATATCGTGATTTTTTATTACTTTAATGAATGAATAATACATTATCAAGAAACTTGTAAAAAGTTGGTGTTGTAAATGTTTTTTAGGAGAGTTTCCTTTTGTAAATGGTGCGTCGGCGCGATAAACCGAAGGGTCCTGGTTCGAGTCCAGGCTGTAGAACATTTCTTTCCTATTTCCATCAGTAATTTCATATGGCAAGTAATAAATCCTCAAAGAGCATCCTTGAGTTTTCTTTATTCATTTATTGTTTTTATTGTAAATAAATTATTATTACAATAAAATATTTGCATTTAATCCGTTATAGTAATTTATATTTTTGGTGTTTGGGAAATTTTATAATTTCTAAGTAGATTCAGTATTTATACCAGAAAATTATTTTATTTCAATTGTGGATTAGGTTTTATTCTTATTTTTTATCATTGTAATTTATCCTCATATGTAATATTTATTTTTATTTATCTAAAATCTTCAATCAAGATATCTTTCTATTAAATCCAACAAACAAACGTTTGGTTAGGAAATCCTGAAAAGGGCAGACAGTATGAAAAGAGGCAAACATATCAAAAGAGGCAGAGATCATTTGACCTAATAATTGTGATTTTATCATGAAAAGCAAGATTCACGATTTTCTTTTCATATAGTTGTCGTGCTTGTACCTGCATGATTGCTAGCTATGCTTTCTCCTTTAAATATGATCCCATGACAACTCATGACAACTTTGTAATTTATAATGAGAAATGAAACTATTTGCTAACATTATGTTTTAAATCAACCCAAAGCAGTAAAAATGATTTTCCATGAAATATTTTTAAAAATTAAGTTATCCTTTAATTTAATTTTGTATAAAGTATTGAATTCTTGTCTTCTTTCTCGGTTATGTTTACTTCAAGCAAACCAATATTATTCAATGATAATAAATTAATAATAAATTATTACCGTTTCTCCTGAAAGTTTGACACTGTTTAAATTTGATGATTCAGTTGTTTTATGTAAATATTAAAAATTAAATTTCGATTTTATATAATTAATACCTATAATTTTAATTGAAATCCCCACATACGAGGAATCTGAATATTGAAAATAGGAATTTGAATTTATACTTCTTTTTTTTTTTGAAAAATAAACACATCAGTTACCTTACCGCCATTTAATTGGTTGAATAATGTGATTTAAATCATAATTGGTGTTTTTTAAAAAAAAACATTTAGAATAATACCGTATACCTGATATGCGAAGGTTCTTTGGAATTTAAGGAGCTTATTCCGATGACGAAAATAGTATTAAAGATTATTACATATTCTATTTCTCATTGTGCTTTTCTTAAATACAAAACATCTCAGCTCTTTTACAATAAGCCATCAAATAAATTATTTTACGAAATCTAATATTATTAGAAGCTATGAATATACAAAAAATATATTTCACTGACATGCTATATCTTATCTACAATGACGCATACAATAAAAATTTTATAAACCTCCTGTTGGTCAGAAGTAGTGTCAAGATTTAGGTCAGGCAAAAAGATCTCTCGTTCAGAAGGGAAAGTGATTTTTTTTTCTATATTTTTTTTAAATTTGTTTTGTTGCACGTGAGGAGTCCATCATCCGTGGACCCTACTACGAACAAAAGCAAACATCCCCAACTTAAAATTGAGGTCAACGGGACCGTGAAAAAAAAAATACCACACCACCCCTTCAGGTAGGCGGACCTCTTCCGAAAATCACCACAATGACCCAGCGAAAAGAATGGCTCTCAGGAAACCACGAACCTCGCGAGAGAGACTCGAAAAATGTATTTATGAAGAATTGATTGTTTCTTAATGTTTTTAGTGAACTAAATCTATGTTAGGTTATAATTGCCGAGATTGTAACAGTTGGATGCAGAACATAAATATAATTTATAGGGCATTGAAGGGTTACTGGGTAAAGATAAGATTGACAGGTTAATTAATAAAATCTTATCAATAAAGAAGCTCAACTTGTAAAGAAATGTTAATTAAACATTAATTATCTGAATAGTACAACAACAAAAGACAGTTAATTTCTTCTTTAATGTAAATGAAAATGAAAGCAAACAACTGAATGTAGCTCAAAGAAAATACACTATAAAAGAATTTGAAAAATACTAAACATCATTATATCAGTTATTCTGATGTTATTAAGACCTATGGTCTTATTATTATTTATTAAGGCAATATGAAGTTATTAGGTAAAATGACTTTTTTCGGATTATCTAGATTGCATTATCATGAAATTAAAGGTTTGTTACATAAAACATGTTGGGTTTATTTTAGTTTTTAAATGACATTCACTTTATAAAATGTACGGAAAATATAAAGAAATGGAAAAAATAAATATGTCCAGTATTTATATAATTTTAAAGTTGCTAAAATTATAAATATTTATAAAAGCACAACTTTGAGAAATAAATAATAAATATTAGGGAGGCAGAAGATTTGGAATTATTGAATTCGCCATGAGTATTGAATACTATCTAACTGGAATATTTAATAAATGTCAGTTAAATAACTAAATAATGTATTTATATTGAGTATAAAGATTGTTTTGAGCAAATGAATAAATAAACCAGGGCTATATCTGTTTACTTTTATTACATTGAAGTTCATAAAAAAAAACTTTCTTTTGCCGTGAGTGCTTCGTTTTTGACAAGAATCACTTAACCTTATTCAATGATTTACGTAATTGTGGCATGGGGATTTCTGAGGGATTGAGGGGAAACTTTTGGAAGCACAGTAACTTTTTTCTTTTTCGTTTGGCATCCGCTTACTGTTGGCATTTACTAATAAGGTATATATTGTGCAATACAATCATTATGTCTTTGACTCCTTTCTATTATATCATTTGAACTTTTTTTTTTTTTTTACTTAAAAAATGCCAAACTCATTCGTTATTCTGTTAAAAACTTATCACTTCAGGCAATTTTTGAGTTAAATGTATTTAACGTAATAACATGTTGTTGAAGACTAATGAGTGCTAGAAGTACAAAGCGATTCGTTGTCGGAAGCAAAGTTGTATTGAAATCTTCTGCTTCAAGTTTTTTCTTTTCAGTTCAGTTTTTTTATTGTTAATAGAATCTTAACGTCATTCTTTGGTCGAAATTAAGTGTTTCCATTTTTGTGGTTAAAAAGATATTATGCTCTTAAGCAAGAACCTGATGTTGTTACTTTATATTGAAAATTTAAGCTGATAAAAAAAAGATTCAATAAAAAGATGACTTCCAGTGGAAATCCCCAAAAGAAATAAGAAAGTGCTCGTTTCCTAGAAGAAGAAGATTCCGTAGCACTATATTTTAATGGATTAAAAATCATTTATATGTTATAAAGTATTGTGATTATATTTTAAAACATTTCCATTTAATAACAGAACATTAAAGTTCAGAATCTTTGAAACTTCTTTAAAATTTATTAGATTTATTCCGTCTTCTAAAATTTTGGGCATTATTGAGGTTAATAATAATCTCAAAACTTATATTTAAAATGTATCATTAGTTTTTTTCTTGCTTGTAATCTGATTACACCCAGAGATTACACCGTTTCAGAAGTATAATTAACCCATTTTAGCTTCCTGAAATTTCACCACACTAAATAGCCTACTGCCATGAAAATATAACGAAGATTCGAAATAATTTCTCCAGTTCATAAGTAGTAAGTGATAGTCGTAGCAAATGCCTATTAATTTATTACTACTATTGTATAACAAAATTTGGAGCATCAAATTTTACCATTGACTTGGGCGTTTATTTATTTATTTGGAACAATTATTAATATTATTACAAGGAATTGCAAGATAAACTATACCATTTGTTAAGAAGTATGTGTATACAAGTACAAAAAAAGGTAGTAATGCTAAATGTATGTATGATTTGTATGATTTGTATTATTTTAATTAGAAATCAATGTAAAGGAGAAAAGTGGGACATGGAAATGTGGAGGTATATTTTTCCAGCAGGAACTATGAAAGGATCAAAGCCATTACCATCTACGAAGCGAAATTGTTGTATTAAATTGAACACCGCCTTTTATAGATGCATAAATTTTTACACCTTTGAAGACTTAAACTAAGCAGCAATAATGTTCCCTTCTCTCTTCTGTAATCAAACCGGATAAACAAAAGAAATAAAAATTATTTATATTCTGATGAATAACTACCCTATATCGAGTGATTCCGCCGTAGGTCCCACGCAATATCAGAATGCGCAATGTTCGAATTTTTTTTGCGGAAGTTCTTATAAGTGGAAGTTTCCTGATGTTTCTCTTCCATGAAAGACAATGGTATATAATGTTGTCCAAAGTTTTCATGTACATCCATCGTATGGAACGTCCCGGCCAGGTTTTTGGAAAGAGTGCCCACCAACATGTGTACCAGTGACTTTGTGTTGGTCAGTCCTATCAGTTTTTATAAAACTCGTATCTACATAAAAGATTCATTGTGTTCATTGTGGCCTAAAAGTTATTTTACTGTAATACATGAATAATCATTTAAAACCAGAATGTTGTAGTGATGAATAAAGCACAATGTTTGTATGTATCTATGTACGATTGCTCGATTTTAAACCGCAACTTCGAATTAGGTTATAAAGTTAAAATTTACCACACAGCTGTGTAATACGAGATACTACCACAATGGTGGAAAAAATCCAAAACTGGAGATAAGTCTCTCAAAACCATAGAAATTAATAATCTATATATCTACAGGGGATTCTAAATGGAAGGACAATAAGTACACAGCGTGATTCCATGCATAAATTGAAGCAAGAAGTTCCTTATCGAAAATGTCGAAAACAAAATTGGGGATGTAAAAATAAATCGCATCGTTACCTCATTTATGAACTTTCCGAACCAGCAGTTCAATAAATTCAAAGGAGCGAGGAAATTTTAAAAAACAATGTAGCGTTTTGTTAATAAATAGTACTGTACAACGTCACAATTATGCAGCACGTTTATCAAAACGAAAGCACATTATTGCTGTAGAGATGCGTGTTTTCAGTTGTTAAAACAATGTCCTAATCAAAGAGCATTTCAGCCAATGACGTATATTAAAGATAGACTCCGAATCCTATTGTTAACAGCGGCAAAAAGTGAAGCAAATTGAGCCATGATAGTTCTGGGCAGGAGTGAGCCGTGGAGTAATTAGCTGTCTGGCTGCTTTGTTTTTGAAGATTTTGGACCCGAGGAATTATTAATTCAAAACCATTATTCAAAGTTGTTCTGCGTACAACTATACAAACAGACAAGAAAAAGGATCAGGAATCATTTTCCGCAAAAATAAATCAAAAATACGTAACTAAAATGAAAATACGTTACTGAAAGACAATCGAAACGAAATTGAAATTGAAACCATGATCGAAAAATTAATTATAAAATATAATAAAATACTTCAAATACAAAGTAAACGAAAAGATAAACTTATCACTCCGTGATCGGCGTATGAAAGAATTATTAATCAGCTACTCTCGTGTTTAGCCATGTGTTTTGCATCATCTTCACTCACTTTCAGCCATGACAGTTCTGGGCATGGAGCTTCCCAATTTGCTTCAAGTTACAACAATAGGATTCGGAGTCTATCTTTAATATACGTCATTGATTTCAGCCAACACCACCTCTACTCAAAGCCTGATCGCGAAAACGTCATACATTGTTACATCACCTACGGTACGGTATTGTTAATCATATTTCTACCAATAATAGAGATCCTGTATGTATCAGAGATACGACAACTGTGAAGTCGAAAACGATTGGCTAGAGCCGACACGTGACTTATGGACGCCATTATGTGCTAACCATGCTAGCAAATGCCTTGCAATGCCGATACTTGTATCATGCTATATAACAGTATTTAGACATCGCCATCTGTAATTTTTTTCCGAATTAAAAAACATTTATAAAACTAAAGGTATAATGCCTAATTGTGCTGCAGTAGGTTGTTCGAACAGCGAGAAAAATGGCTTTAAAGTCCACATTTCCTAGAGACGATGAGCGACGCCGAATTTGGGCAGCGAAAGTTATATGTGAACTTAATGGTAAACTTTGGAATCCAATCATGTTTTATGCAAGATAAAGAAAATTCGTTTGATATTATTGGTTCAATATTTAATTCAATAAATTTTAATTTTTTTATTATATTTATACTGTAGGAGCAATTGTTGAAAATATACTCATCCCCGTATTCATAATGAGCGCTCATGCTCTTGCTTAAGACCATTGTTGAATACAAATTCCCTATTATTAGGACCGATAGGTACTTATGTTTTCAGAATGTGCGTCCGTCCGTCCGTCTGTCTGTCTGTCTGTTTGTGCTCTAGCGTTCGAACGGTTCCAAATGTGGAAGGTGTTTGTGTCCTCCCATGTAAGTGGCGTTAACGCCATAATATAATTAAAAAAATTGACATTATTTCAAGGAAATAACTATTTAAAGAAAGTGTTATTGAAATTTTAGAATGTATGAAAAGTAGGAAAAAAAATCGTCTTAATTGACCAAACGGCCAAGCCGTCATAAAAAGGAATTCATTAGTGTGTTTAGCACAAAATGGCGTTTATGTAATTAGTTTTCGTATCTCTTATACATACAGGATCTCTACCAATAATAAGCCCGAAATTGTCCCTACCGTAGGTGATGTAACAATGTATGATTTTTTCGTGAGCAGGCTTTCTCTCTAGGCGGTATTGTTTCAGCACGGCCTTCTTGAAAGTACCAGGCCTGAACATGACGTCAATAATATATTGTTGAAGCACTAAGATTGTGACGTTAAACAAAGGAATTAAATCAAGAGGAAGTGAAAGCCATTGTTTAGTGGCATACACTTGTTCGACGAGCTTGACTTCGCAAAGCGCAAAGCATCTTGGGATAGAAAGCGGACAATCAAGGTTTTTGCACGCTGGTAAAATATCGTATTTTAGATAATTCTGCCTCTGATTTATTGACTACGTGCGTATCGACTTTCGTTAACGTTTCAATGAAAAACCTATTTAATATAATTAATAATAATAATCATCGTTTAAAATTTTGATTTCTCATAGGAGGAACATTCAGATTCGATTTTCGTAAAATCGAAACCATTTTTCTTCCAGCAAATGGATTATTCATATTCTAGGGCTGTTACTGTTTAGCTCTATTATAATTTAAGTTTAATACAACTTAACTTAACGAAGACTGAATAAATTTTCAGCCCGTCAGCAGCTTACAACATACGGTTTGGCTGCAGAGTATGTCCGCAAACATTGCGTTTCCGGAAGCTAACCTCGGGTCATGGCTTTCATTTCCTCTTGATTTAATTCCTTGGTTAAACTAACTTTTGTAATAGCACCACCAGTTTGACGTAACAATGTTTTATCTTTTCCATGTTCAGGCCTGGTAGTTTCTAGGAGGCCGTGATTTCAGTCTATTTCACTTATCAAAATAATGAACTGCGCCATTTGTTGAGATTAGATTACGTTTTCGCCAGGTTTTCAGCAAACTTCGCGTGATGTTTAGACCCTTAATATTTGAGCTTTTGCATAAGGAACTTTAAGTTTTTCATCATGGAAAGGATCACGCTAGGTACTTATTATCCTTCCATTTAGAAACACTCTATATAAAACATGTATATGAAATAGGCTTGGTTTATGTTTGTTTGCTTGCATGTGCGAACAATCAGCCGATCGTGGTTGTGTCAACAATCGGTTGGTCGTATTTGTATGTTAGGTCAACAATGGTTGAAGAAATTTATGCTTGCCGTTGCCGACGAAAAAGGCAGGTCCCGGCACTGTAAAACACCTGAACATCTTTTTCGTCGGCTACGATGCTTGCCATAATGATTAGCGTTTTAAGGGGGTTAATTATAAAAAGTATTAAATTAAATAATAAATAAATAAATAAATAAATATATTTAAATAAATAATAAATAAATTACTATTATTTCTTTTTTTATTTAAAACTTTGGAGAACTATAGTATAAGAAATAAGAGAATACAACTTCTAGGACGTGCAGCTCCTCAAGCATTTGCTGAAAAGGTGAAGGTACTTTCCCTAATAAGCCAAAAAACTGGAGAAAATGTATATTTAATATGGTGTTTCTAATGTAGTAACTTCCTTTAGAGAAAGTATGTTTATCAAAACATATAGAAAATTATAAAGATCACTACTGATTGTGTGAGAGGGCAATCCTTACTGCTAAAACTGATACTGTCAATTAAGAACAGGATTATACGCTCTGTGACTGAATACAACTCTACTGAAACAATTATATATTGAAGAGGAATGATGATGGGGCTGTAAACATAGTTCCTTAACTCTCTCAATCTATCTGTGAAGTAATTTTAATTCGGAAAGAAATAATCCAATACTCATAGACTTTCTTTGATGTTCTAAAAAGTTAAGGATGTAATGTCGAATTTTCCTAGCCAAACCCAATTGTAAACAAAATTCCAGTACGAGCATTTTAAAGAATTTATTTATTTTACCAAAGTGAATATTTACTGTATTTTTCTTTGCCGTGATGACAGCATGCAGAGCTCTTGGCATTCTCTCTACCAAACTATGAGAAGCAGGAGTACGCTATTTTGCTACCAACATCTATCTTCACTGCTGGAAAGACACACCTGGGAGATGTCCTTTTCCTGTCTTAGAACCACACTCAATTTCGACCTGACTGTAAAAACTTGTAAATGGGACTCGTCACTTCACATCGTCTTATTATAGCGTTGTATTAGCAAGTCATATCTTTCCTTGCACCAGCCGCTTTCATCTTTACGCATAGGCAGTGGTGATTTAGCTTATGAGCAGTAGTTCTCCTCTTGTAACCGAGAGTATGGAGCTCCCGGAGAATTGTCATGGTGCTGAAATAGTGGACCCCACCATTACCAGAGGTCCTCCAGTAATTGCGCTGTATATGGTACGCCGCATTTAAGTCATCAACCTATTCTATATTATCTTCGAAAATATTTAAATTGTAAATCTTATATAATAATTGATGTCATGGCGAACGAGCAAATGGAACATTCGGACTGATCGGGAAACGCGTGCTCGTTATTTGTTTGTTCACACAAACGCACTCCTCGTTCATAGATCATGCAAAGCAGAAAAAAGGCAGACTAATATTAAAAAATTAAAATAATTGATGGAAATAGGAAAGAAAATTCCACAGTCTGGATCAATTTCATCAATTATCTAAACATCTGAGGTTTGGCGTGTAAAAATTCTCATAAGAACAGCCAATAATTATTCTTTAAAAAATATTTCCCAGGTCCAGGCAAAGCAATTAGTTGCCTCGACTTCGTTCAGCGAAATGGATAGTTCAATAGCCGGCGCGACGATCGAGCTTACCCATGGCGACAAATGCTTCAGGAATCTCGATGGCGATATCCGCGGAGTCTTAGGGGAATTAAACGACCGGAACAAGGATAGATTCCTGAGCCTCGAGAATAGTGAAAATTGATAATACATCGATTCATACTCCCCATTAATATAGGTATCTGATGCGGTTCTGATGATTGGCGTGGAATTAATCAAAGAACAACAATGGTAACACAATGAGCCAAAACCGCTTTTCCAAACAAAATATTTATTACGCTTGGATACGTATTTCGGACACTACGTGTCCATTTTTCAACAAGACTGAATGTTACAGTGTGCCTTAGGGCTGTTTATATATAATAGGGACCAATCAGGTTCTTTTACAAGTGGATAAACATTTTCGCAAAGCCAATCAGGTAAATTACAGCCAAGAATACAGAAAAAATTTGAAACAAAATAAGCCAATCAATTGCGAGCAGGACACAAGTACACCAAAGAATAAATAAAAATAAAAAGAGGGTGAAGTAGCCAATAAACGAGCGCGGGGAGGGGGTGCAAAGGTTATCTCTACATAAGTCAGAGAGAAGGACCAATCCGGTAAAAGCCAAAAAGAAGGTCGAAA
>JAHWFO010047778.1:1166600-1181795 GCA_023313115.1 Rhysida immarginata | reverse complement strand
AATGTATGAAATTTTCGCGCTCAGGCTTTGAGTAGAGGTGGTGTTGGTCTATCTCGTGGGCTACGAGATGACTACCTATGACGTTTTAACAATGTATGACGTTTCCGCGCTCAGGCTTTCTCTTTAGGAGGCGTTGCCCTGGCGCGGAAAAGTCATCCTAGTCCGAGTAACAATGTAACCTTCATTGTTTCTAACAAACGAAAAATTCCCGATTATTAAAATCCAAGATGTAAACAATGAAAGTTACATTATTATTCGAACTGAGATGATCACGTGACTTTTCCGCGCTGGGGCCTGTCTTTCTCGTGGGCTATGTCAACACCACCTAGACAGAAGGCCTGCGCACAGAAACTGTATACATTGTTACATCATCATCAAACGGCCAAATTTAGAGTTTATTATTGGTAGAAATACGATTAACAATAGCCGCCATAGTGTGATGTAACAATGTATGACGTTTCTGTGCGCAGGCCTTCTTTCTAGGTGGTGTTGGCTATGTACACAGTATTGACGTTAAAATTAAATATGAAATAACTTACGAATAAATGAAAGATTAGTGAAACTAAGAATTGAAACATGCATTGTCATCGACAAGTCGCCGTTCGGGAAGCTGCGGACCTGTAGGTAGTCAGGAAGTGGGCAAAATATTGATTACAAAATTTGCGCACAAACACACAAACAAGTTAAGTTCAGTAAAAGTGAGTAAAAAAACGAGTATACTGAAATTTTTCGCTAGCATTCGATATAAAAATTAATTTAATTATGAAAATTTAAGTATATGTTAATATTATATGCCAAACGAGTGTAATGAAACTAATCAATAACTTTGTGTCTCGTGAAAACAAACGGGATGAAAAATAATAATAAAAAAATTAAGGTCCGAAAAAGAAAAGTCTGATTACTCGATCATGCATTAAATCGCACCAAACATTAACCTTTGGGCTGTCGCGTTTGTGCTTCCATAGAATGTGAGGTGTTGTGTCGGTTTGTGCTCCGGAAGTATGGAATGTTGCCTCATCAGAAAACAAAATGTTCTCAAGGAAGGTGGGATCATTGTCGATTTTTATGGAGCATATCCTCAGCAAACTTCTTACGCTTCGGTCGGTCATCTGGCTTCAGTGCATGCATCATCTGGATTTTGTAGGGTGTAAGACGAAGGCGGTGCTTCACCATTTTATGTACGGATGTCGTTGGCATATCCAGTTGACGAGCTCCTTGGCGAAGTGACTTACGGGGACTCATGATCGAACGCCTCCCTGACCTTTTCTACTCTCTTGGTTTCGCTGAAGGTCTACGAGCACCCTTTTTGTGTGGCAGGCTGCCTGTGTTTAAAAATTTTTCATGCCATAGCTTAATTGACTTATGATTTGGAGGATCCTTTTTAAACTTTGTTTTGAACATTCTCTGAACTGTAATCATTGACTTAAATTCCGCAAGCCATAACACGCATTGAGCTTTTTCTTGAATACTCGCCATTGTTTACTGCGTCTTGTGAAAAATGGAACAACGCACCAACAATGGTACCACGCGCCAACCGCGTGTTTCATTATCAACTCACGCAGGTTAAGAAACTGTTTGAGTTTTTCTTTGTGAATAAAAAAAAAATCACGTTAAAATCTGTAATAGTTTTTGAGTAAGAAACATGTATAATACGGAAGATAATTTAGAAACACCCTGCAGTGGTAATCCTCAAGAACTTGAATAAATTAAACAATGATTAAATACTAGGTAACCACAAAAGTTCTTGCCGTTTGTATGTTGCCATAAAAGGAAGTGATAGAAGATATGCAAATGAGTGTTTAGTGCGGTCCAAAATCTGTCAGTGGGGAGTAGGAAGGTTAGCCTGTATAAATACAGGGCTTTTGGGCATTCACATCAATCACATCTCGTGCAGAAGTGAAGACAAATGGGGGTATCGAAGGAGATGATTAGGTGTTGTTTGCTTTATGACTTCAAGGTGGGCTGGTCAGCATCAGCATCAAGTTGCCGAATGTGTCTTGCGTTTGGGGACGATGTTGTGAATGAACGCACCGCAAGGCATTGGTTCCAGAAATTCAGATCGGGAGAATTTGCCATTTCTGATGAATCCCGTTGTCTAGTTTCTGGTGGACTAGATGCCAGATGGTTCACTACGAGCTGCTATCAACTGGCCAAACCATCACTGGCGACCTGTACTTTCAGCAGTTGGAACGTCTGCAACAGGCATTGCAACAGAAGAAGCCAGCATTGGTGAATCGCAAAGGGGTACTCTTCCTTCATGACAATGCCTGGTCACATGTGGCGCGGGTGGCTAGGGAAACCGTAAAGCAGCTTGACTGGGAATTCACCTTACTCACCAGATCTTGCTCCAACGGATTATCACTTTTTCCATTCTCTGGACAACCATCTTCGTGGAAAATCCTACATGATACAGATCTGCGAAAGGCACTCACGGACTTCTTTGAGTCCAAGATCGGCAAATTTTACAGTCAGGGTATTGCTGAACTGGACACGTTGGCAAAAGGTCCTAGATGTCCATGGGATTACTTTGGGGATAGCGATACACTACTTTTTGTGTACATCATTTTGTTTTCCGAAATTAAAAACGGAAAAAACTTTTTGGTAACCTAGTAAAATCTTGTAAACATTCCAAAGAGGAGCTTTAGCTATGAAGCAGAAATACATTTATACATTTATTAACAAAAAATTAATCCCGCCAAGTAGGATAAGGCAAGTAGCAGACCCTGCCGTCATCTATCTTTACCCCTTTATTTGCACTTTTTACCTTCCCCCAAGTTTTTTAATCAAAAAATTGATTTTCTCGAATCTATTGTGTAGAAAATGTAAAAAAGCTCGTATCTTCTTACATTTCTCATCATTTCTGAACGAATGACATATCATATACCATATGTTGCCATAGTTCTAAAGACCAAGTGATTACCATCTCCGCAACTGCGACCTCACTGGAACAATTGGGACTAACTTTATAGTAATGTAGATCTTGTGTAGAGATATCTGGATATTGAATTTCACTCCTTTACGTACCTAAATAGCACATAGATCTTTTGTGCTCTCTGACTCACACCCCCGTAACTCCAACTTCAGTGCGCCAAACAAAACCAAACTAAATAATACGTGCCCATAGTAAACTACATTCCGAATTGTAACCTTCTACCTCAAAAAATATAGAAATTATGAAGGGGACGGACAGACATTATAAAACCAGTAAGTAGCTTCATTCTTCTGCTATTTATAGATATATAGATTATGAGCATTTTGGCAATCGTGCGTCGCAAAACGATTTCACGTGCGCGCGCCGATGTCAATAATGCTTAAAAGATGAACAGAAAGTAACAATATATACATTCTTGACAAATCGTTTGTTATATGACATGCCATTGTCTTCGTATTCTTTACCGTCACTGTTTTAGCACGTGAATTCGACTTGACTGGGTCCACGAAAAATTCTGCAAAGTTGACACGGCCGAGCTAAGACCTTGATGGTCATGTTTCTGAAAACAGAATTTGAAAAAGTTAATCCGTTTTCAAGTTATCGTGCAAACGGCGGACTGCCGGATAAAAGTACAGACCAAGGGCGCATTCTTATAAGTAGCTTTTATGCTAAAGCTCCTAATAAAAATAGTATTCATGGATGCCTACCTAATCCTATAAATTATTTCGAGACGAATAATTGTATAGCAAAATTAAGTTTTTATGCTTAATAATAATAACAATGCTCTAACTGCAATTCTTTGGCGATCGCCGTTAACAAGTCTGCTTCCCTTCTTTCCGCCATGTTTGTTAAACTCTTCGCACTTCCAGAGCGCTTCACTGCCGCGCAACGCTATCGGTTCCATGGTGTGCTTGCGCGCAAAAAAAAAGGCTATGTGGGGTTCCCTTATAAGTGTAGCTGAAACTACACGTCTTTATCTAGTCTTCCACATAGGCACCTTGACGGTTTAGGCATTTATCCCAACGCTGCCCAGTTTCAGAATACCCCGCTCATAGAATTCCGTCGGATGTGAATACATTAAATGGTGCACGGCAGATTTGAATTCCTCCTCGTTCTCAAACATTTGACCACCCAGAAATCTCTTCATGGGATCAAAGAGGTGGTAGTCCGAGGGCACTAAATCCGGACAGTAGGTTGGGTGGCCCAGAACCTCCCAATCGAAACGAACCAGTTTTGCTTTGACAACCATATGCGAGGTGCGTTGTCACGAAGAAGTCGAACATCGTTTCTTGTCCTGAATAGCACGTCCCAATCTAGTCAATGTTTCACAATAGGTAGCGGCATTGAAGGTTGACCTACGAGGCAGGAACTCTGCGAGTAAGATGCCTTGCATATCCAAAAAAACTGTAAGCATAATCTTCCGAGCTAAAGGAGAAACTTGAATCTTTTGGAAACCGGAGATGTGGATGTTTCCACACCATGATTGTAGTTCAAGACCCAGGACTCGTCTCCTGTGACAATGCCATTCAGAAACGCATTGTTCTCCTGGTTGTAACGCTGCAGATGTTACCGCATTCTGTTGTCGGTCTCTTCTGGTGTCAGAGTTTTTGGAATCCAACGCGAACAGACTTTGCGGGGTGATATGTCTCATTGGAGATAAAATTAAAATCCAAAAGGAAGACACCAGGAATATCTCAGACTCCAAAACTAAGTCTCCGTATTGACTAAAATCATGAATGAATACTCTATATGTCACGCTGAATACAAATGAATATGTTTATTTGTATTAAAATCAATTCAAAGAAATAAAGGTACATGATTGAAATAAAAGATTACAATATTAGAAGAGGGTGGCTGTTTAGGACATCACACTCCTCAATTACATATAATTACCTCTATTACTTCGCTAAATTACTATAAACTCACGGTATAAACTTGGCTATAAGCTCACGGTACAACAAAATTGCCATTTTCCAACTTAAGTTTTATCTATTATCCTATACAACAGTCTCCTTCAATTACACAATAAGTCCAGCACTTAATTATAAATGCTCATGAACTGAGAATTCACTTGACAAATAGTCTATTCAGTGTTTGACTATGAAACCACAATTCTTTAATTATTTCTCTCCAATAATTCAAATTACTCTGCAGTTCATTTATTCACAATTAGCCGGTGTGCAAGTCTCAGGGCTTCAGAACAATGCTCGATTCCTTCTAATAAGAGAAGACTTATGGTACTTGAGTAGGGCAACAGAATTTTCATCACCGGGACTGGTGACTGCAAAATTACGATTCCTTAGAAAACTTCCAAATATGCAATTTATTAGGGACCTACACAATAAGTAATAACAGTTCAGATAACTTCATGCATAATATTCAAAATCTCTACTCCTCAAAGATGGTGTCTGGCATTCCAATATGTTATTAGATTTGTCTATCAACCATATTTTCTTTTCTTGTAGAATAATTAGACATCCAATGAATCAAAACACTTTCCTAAAGTTTCAAACGTTTTGGCCATATACCTGAATATACGTATCTATATTATGTGACCCCAGTAGTCCAGACAATGAATCCTCTTTGTTCCTGTCCCCTTCCACAGATCCACCTCCCTCTCTTATTTTCGTCAAGACTGAAAAAAACTAATTCCCTATACAGAATTCATCCATCATTGTTGGCCCAAACTCCAGACTACCATAGGTAATTGTTTACAAGAGATTATTCACTGAGGAAGTGATCATTCTTGAACAATAAAAAATACAGTCATTGTATCAAGTACACTGCTTTACAATGAAATTGCCCCATCCACAAGGAGTTATCCGAATGAGCCAAAAGTGGGTATATAGCAAGAGATACATTTGAACACACCTTTATTACGTTATGGAGCCAAGATGTCCACTCGTTTGTACAGGGTGTCCCAACGGAAAGCGGCATCATTACGTTGTGGCGCCACCTCTAGCGGCGATGCATTGTTCCAGCCGCAGTTGTATGTGATCATATAGGTGGCGAATGTCATCTTGGGGTACGTCTGACCAGGCCTGAAGAACCTGCTGTATCAGTTCATGGAGATTCCGGGATTATCGTAAACGACATCCCATCAAGTCCCACACGCGCTCAATTGGCGATAGGTCTGGAGACCTCGCGGGCCATAGCAGGCAGTTGACATCATGCAGACATGGCATGTTCATGTTTGCCGTGGCGATCTGGCGTTATCCTGCTGAAAGACTGCGCCGGGTATGCGCCAAAGAATGAAATAAATTTTAATAATTAGCGTGCTTAATATTGGATTCGAAAGGATTTAAATCTAACCATTTTTAAGTATAGAAAAATGGAGCTACTTAATGGTTTTACAATGTCCGTCTGCCCCCTTCATAATTTCTGCATTTTTTGAGCTAGAAAGTTAAAATTTGGAATGCGGCTTATTATGGGCATGTCTACCTTCACTATTTAGTTTGGTTTTGATTGGCCCACTGGGTTCAGAATTGCTGGGGTGGGAGTTAGAGGGGACCAAGTGGTCTATATAATATTTTTAGGTATGTAAAGGAGTGAAATTCGATATGGGGATTCCTCTAGCCAAAATCTACATTACTATGAAGTTTTGGGTCAAATTGTCCCCAAAGGGTCGGAGTTGTGAGGGAGGCAGTCACTTGGTCTTTAGAACCATGGCAACATATGCCATTTGATGTATCCTTCGCTCGAAAATGTTGAGACAGGAAAGAATATGGGGTTCTTTTATATTTTTTAAATGTTACGTTCGAAAATTCAATTTTTTGATTAAAAAAATTGAGGGGTTAGAAAGTCAGATGAAGAATTAAAAATAGATAAACTAAATGCTTCTGCTACTTTCCTATATCTTCCTCGGGAGGATTAATTTCTTGTTACTATTGAAGGTAGCATTTGAAGAAGCGAGGACATTAATTCATATTTCTTTTTGTTTAACATTAAGATTAGTTTCCATAGAATCACAATAGCTAACTGAGTTGTTCTTAATAAACTGCAGTGGCTTTAATTCTACTTGCTTCGGTTTAATTATAGATAAGGAATTGATATAAAGTTTATGTAATCGTATGTATGGTCCATGTTGCTAGTTAATTAACGAGATAAGGGTTCTATGATGCAACAAACGTTTTAATACACAAGATACGCGTTTTGGTTATAAGTCCGAAGATGGTTTTATAACCGAAACGCACATCTTATATATTAAAACGTTTGTTGCATCATAGAACCTTTATATTGTTATTAAAGTTTATGCTTACATCTCTCGCCCCTCAAATTCGTTGCTGGCTTCCTTTCCTCATCATGTGGAGATGAGGTCCCTTCCGCCACTCTTGTTGGAATTATTCTTCTTGAAAGTTCGACTTTCTCTGGCTGCGATGGAACTAGCTCCTATCCTGCCACGGGAGCTTCTTTTATTGCCAACTTTTCTTCTTTCTCATTTGGCAATATACAGAGTCCGTCAAAAAAATGTATACACACGTCAGCAAAAGAAAAAACTATATATTAGTTGTAACACTAAATTCATACAGGCGTTGAGATTCTTTTGAATACGGCGAACAGTTGTTCCTATGCATTTTCCTAGCAAACTGTTATTAAGTAATCTCCTATATCTTGGTGGCAGTTGTGGCCTTCTTTTATCGGGATCATCTTCATTCAAAGCATGTAATAATATTGGAATGTAAGCTTTCGATTTTGCTGTTACGAAAACAATTATAGACGACATCTAATAAAGTGTGTATACATATTTTTGGCGGACTCTGTACATTAGTTTCTTTAATTTTTCCGGCTCAGAGTTCCCATGAACCTCTTCGGCGGGGAAAGCTTTCACTTTCGATTGTTTGCACCGTGACAGAAAGGTGTTATTAAGATAAATTACACAGTTTCTTGTAAAAAGAAGTTTAAAAAACGCTATTCTTCTTAATTGGTTGCTTGATATTACTAGAAAAAATATTACGGTTTAAAGAATCTAATTATTCTAGTTAATGATTATTTATATCAGCCAATGCAATTATTAAAGAAGATTTTTGTAGCATTTCGCTACATCAATATTTGAATTTTTTAAAATATTACATTTTGTTTGGGATTATTTAACTGAACTCGTCAAGCATTTGAAAGGGTAAGATATGTTAAAATTTATTTGAAAGCAATCTCTTTTTTCATAAGTACTCTATAAATTTTTCTAATGGGAATATGTCACGTGGATGTGCATGTCTTTGTGGTTTGCATTCAGGGTCTTATGGATAACGACGAGCAGTTCCCCTTGAGCTGATGCTTTGTATAAATCAGATCAATTATATAACTGGCAATGGTTTGCTAGTGGCGGCCACTGAAACAAATTAAACATTATTATTTGAAGTCATAAAACGGGATGGTTTGAGTTTTTCTTCTTCTAAATTTTTTATCTTAATTTTTTTTAAATAGTATTCTTATTTATTTTCTTGTGGCGTTTCGTAATGAAAACAAAGACTAACATTCAATTAAATCCAATACTTCTTCGTGTTTTTCTGGATTTAAAAACACTGACTTTATAGTACTTGGAAAATAAACCTCTTTAAAATCCGTAAAGTGATCTCAGAAATCAGTGACTCCAATTATTGACCTAGATCGATCGACCCCGATTAATCATCAACGAAATAAATTTTCATATTAATCGCATCACAAAACGAGACTAAATTTATTCTTGTTTGTTTATTTCATTAATGTTTATGTATAACGAAATCTTCATAATAGAATGAGAGAAAAGATCGGCAAGGCACCTTTAAAAGTGCAAAGAAAAACCAACCTTATGATTTGTCGCAGTACATTTCATCACGTCCTAAGATTTATTAGCAGGAAATAATGATAAGCGCAGCATCAGCTCTAAACTTAACCACAGAAAAAATGATTTCTGTTGTGCTTCAAAGCGCGTTTCTTTTCATTCACTTTGTAGATGTAATTCTAAGAAAGGCATATAATGTCAATAAGTAATAAATATATGAACGCATATCATAAAAAACAGGCGAATTATTTCTGCATAATACAGTATTTCTTAAGTACAGTATTTAATCATATGTAAGAGTCGACTTGGATATGGACCTACCTTCTTTTCGTACATTTAAAAGATATAAAATTTTTCAGAATATAAGAGAAGGACTTTCTTTTGATTCCAATATTTTTAATCTTCTTATACATTATTTCAAATATTTCTAAATAACTTTACATAAATGATTTGTGCAATCGAACTGCATTATGAAAAAATTATGTGCAATTATAAAAAAATTTTTCGGGATTTTTTTTTTATTCTAAGAAAAATTGAAATTGCTATTAACATGAGAAAGGGTAGACTGTTCAGTTTAATGACCCTCAACGATTGTGGTTAGAGAGTCTCCAGACCGGAGGTTCTAAAAATGTCGCCTGAATTTTTTTTAAAGATAAGTCAAAACACTATATACGTGATTACAAAGTTATTATATGTTTGGAAGTTCTGGACGCAGTTTCAATTCCAATTATTACCTGCGAATCCTAATATTAAGTAAACGGAACTTGCACATTTTTTAAAGAAAAAGACAGTAGACGTGATATTATTAGCAGTTTCCAGAGGTTGATATGTATTTGATTATAAAACCTCGTGTACTTGCAGAATCCATTTTTAGGATGGTCATTTTTTTTTTTCATCTTAAAAAAAGTTTTTTTTGATTTTTCTTTCTTTTTTTTGTGAAAGAGACATTTCCACTTACATTTGCAGAAAATATTAACTTACTTAGAATAAGTGTTCTCAAATTTTATATACAGGAAATTTGGCAATTGTTATATTTTCGGGCAATTTTTAATATAATTCACTTTATTATATTATTTATTAAATTTGTTTTTTTCTTTGTTGCGCTTAGAAACCACAGTCTTAGGATTTAATTTAATTTTGAATGTTACTTTGATTCAATTCATTGAGTTCGCATCATTATAATTTTAAATTGAACGATTTGCCGACCGCGCCCGCAGTACTGTAAAAAAAAATTGCCCATAAATCTTCGTTGTAGCAAAACCCGTTGGGATTTATTACCGTCGAATTCATGTTAAGCACAAAACTGAATTAGAGTTCCTAAGACAAAACTTGCTTCATGTCCAGTTGTGGCTATTCGTAATACAAAAATTTAAAACAAATTTCTAAATAACAAAATTAGAATTCGAGTTTAGGTTACCCGTTTACATTGTCCGTGAACCGAGGATTATAATATCAACTGGAATCTCCTGAAATAAGATGAGGAATTAGAAATTCAGTTTGCAGTCTATGAAGAGAAATGCTGCTTAAAAAATCGTAATTTTTTTACCATACAGAAAATACATTGCCCTATCATAAATATTCGGATACTTCAATAGATAGCGAAAGGAGGTTGAACGCTTGAAAAATATCACGGAATAAACAATGAAACCTACGCTGATCTACAAATAGAGAGCTTTAAAAGTGGGAATGGACAAGATTCAACGTTCAGAGAATTAACATGTCCAACATAGGATGACATTAGGGCACCGCATGAGCAGGCATTTGGTGCTTGACATCACAACCAATTTGGGGATTCCTGAGGCAAGTAGCCTATTATTGATTTCATATGAAAATGGAGAAGGAAAGTGATTCTATTTCCCATAAAATGACCTAATAAGTCCTGCGAAGAACTTTTTCATATGTGAAAGTATTAGGATAATGTCAGCACTAATTTGAAATAAAAGACATTTCCAAAAATGGATTATCTCTGTTGACTTGACAAAAGGTGATCAATCACTGCTCGGAGCGCTGATCTTGGACAGTTGACCAATGAAAAATAGGTCTTTGGAGAGCTGAGGTGCAATCTATCATCTTGTTGACAGTTGTTAGGCATGGGAAATTCTATATTGTATCATCATACTGTTTGTTAGATGCAGTATTATAACATGCGGTTGCTTTTTATAGTTCGGCTGGGGTTATTGAATAAACCATAAATATCGAGCACATTTCGAGGAAAGTCTTATTAGAGAAGAACCCGCCGTGCTATAACTACTCGAGTCGTTGTAAAATGGCTTGGGGAGATAGAATAGTTGGAGATTCCTACCCCAGAGAAAACGCTTCTCCACAGAAATAGACCGAGCTGGTGATTGCTGCTAAAGCTGAAGGAAACGATATAACACCTGATATTTACAAAAATGTAGAGAAGTTGTCACTGTGATTAATGCCGTCATAAAGATGAAATGTTTCAACAAAAGATATTTAAATCATACAATAAAATTTTTCTTTTTTGACTAAAATATCAGATTGTGGGATATTAATATGAAGATAGTGTATGTATCATTTTATAATATACTTATATACAAAAGAAATAATGCATCCATAATATTAAACATCCATGAGGAAAAGATGTGTTATCTAGACGAAGTTAATTACATTTGATCTGAAATATGTCTATATTGAACAGACCTAATGAAATTCTGAGTTAGTTTTACGTAGTGCCGAAAAAAAATATGTAGAATAATGTATATAGTTTCGAAAGTGGGAGGAAATAGAATGAAAATGAAACAATATTTTGAACTGACGTTTCTTCAGGTCTGGCTATGGATGTAAGCGCCAATGAAACTACATCAACTCTGTTGTTGGCTACTTCGTCAAAAATAGCTTTTGAAAAATACGAGCGTATTAAACACTGTTTTTTATTTTTTTCGATCCGATGTGTATATCTTCAGATATTCCTGTTACACTTTATTTGAAATACTCTGTATATACTATAAATAGATTCCACCCCTTCCAACTATTTAAAATTTAAGTTCGTTAATAATATAAGAATAAACAAGTATCTACGTATTTAAGTGAAAAATACTGAATTTATAAAAATTAATTTCTAAAATTTAAAAATAAATAATTAATTCACTAAATAATTCATGCAAGACCGGAATTTCTGCGTATAAAGTATAAATTATGAAGCCTGTAAGACATTTGATTTTGATTCGATAGTGAAATGTTATCTAGCTTTATTAAAAAATATGCATCTAAATTTAAAAATGAGCTGAAATTTTAAATTGTTGCAAGGGATAGAGCTGCGTAGAAAACTAATTTTAGGAATGTTCCATGTTAATTCAAGATAATAGACTTTGGTTTAATTTTCAATAAATGTTTGTAAAACTTTTATAGTTGAAGAATATTTTTATCATTGAATTAAATACTTTTTATCCTCAACGTTTATTTTTAAATTTCTGAAAAAATTAAGAACAACTCCCAAACCTTGGTTCTAACTATTGCAACTACCTAAATAGTAGAAGTTAAAGAAATATTTTCGTTTCTTTTATTCGAATGTAGCGTAGTGACTAGAAAGGGGCATATTCAATAAATTCTTGGCTAAAGGTGCCAGTTATAATTAATTTCATCGAATTCTCGTTCCAGAAAATATTCTTTTACCTATCATAATACACGTATATACGCTTTATAAGGGGCATCATATTTTATTTTTGAATCTTTATTATTACGACATGTGTTTGGTTTTCAAGGTTTTACTCATTCAAATATTCTAACTTCATGTTTTTATAAATTTATTTTTGAAAATTGAGTTTTATATTACACTTCAGCTATCGAGGAGTAACAACTTCTTTACAATAATTGTAAAAAAAATGAAAGAAATGTTCATAGATACAATTTTATCCATATGCGAAATTAGAGATATGGTTAATAATGACAACACCTTTAAAATTACACATAAATATCTTGACGACCTTAACCTTGATCTTGAAAAGAACCAAAACGGTTATTCCTCCCTATCATCCGCAAAGTAAAGGCAGTTAACCTCCAGGGTAATAGCCATATTTGGGACCCTCGTTGAATCTTTACCATATCTAAAGATTAAAGGACGATGAGGGTTCCCCCAATGACCATCACCTTTTCATATAGAAGGACCATTTCTTAGTTTAGTGTTCAGGATCAATGAACTGTTCTTCCCAAGTAATGATAAGGTTCTTCGCAACTTCGAAATCAACTGGAGTGTCTCGATTCAAAATTAATTTTTTTCATTTTATACGAGTAAATTACATTTCTCGTCCCATCCACTAACGGATGCGCCGCTTTCCATCGTCACGTTTTCTTTAGAATCATAGAGGGGACATATGTTATAAAAATACGCACAGTTGCCGGTTTGAGTTCTTTAAGTGCACTGATCCCATATCTATGTAAATTTGGTTCCGCTTAAAGCCCTTGACTTGCTTTAAAAGTTAACCGCTTTTAATGTAAAAACCGTTCTCAACATTTTTTTGCGTAAAAGAAAACTATATGCTTGAATTATAGTTTTCTATAATAATGTAATAACCCAAAACAGCTCAGCTCATGACCATGAACATTCTATTATTAATTCATGGATAAAAAATCTATTGTTATAATTTAAATCCAATTCGTGCATACGTTAATCAACTTTTGCAGAACGCTAAGCAACTTTTGCTAATGAACTTTGCACGATAATAATATTAATCAAAAGATAGAAATTTATTGTTATTTCGTGGAACATGCAAAACGTTTTAGAACATGTATTAGATATAATTATTAATCTCTAAGTTACTTTTTCGACAGCGAAAGTCGTGATTCATGGTTCGAGTCCAGTCACGAATTTTTTCTTCCCTTTTCACGTTGTAATTATGAATCGTTTGAAGAAATTTCTTCTGATTATTAACCTCTCTTTGATAAGGTTAATATGTGATTGGGGAAACGAGGGCAAGACTACATGGACACTTAATCTTCGCAGAATAACCACATCGATATTTTGGAGCATTGGTGTCTAATGGAATTATTGACCCTCTTGCATTCTAAGATTACGGGGCACCAATCCATTTTGCACAATTCTTCGCAACTATCTGTATCATGCTTTTTCCGGAGATGGATAAATCATGACTCAGACTCTGGACCAACAGTCGCCAGGCTTTTTTTTGTTTAGTGTTTTACCAAGTCTGAGATTTACCAGGTAAAGATTCCCACCATTGAACCATTGAACAGCGGATTGCAGGCGCAGTTGTTGAAATTCGATCAACTATGTTGGAGATAGCTTTCAGTTCTTGGAGGAGCGCTGATAGGCTATGCCTATACAAGCAAGGCAGTTACATTGACTATATGAATTTGTGTGTGTCATTCATTACTTTAATGTGCCATTTGTTACCAGACTATCATTGTTTTAAGTTTAATAAAACAGGCAAAACAGGCTTCTGCAGTAAATGTTTTAATATAATTTTAAAGCTTAAATTAATCAAAGGTTGGGAAAATAGAATATTTCATCTCATTCTCATAAATGAATTCAAGGATTGATACCATCGTACAAGAAAACCTTGTATATGTATAATTCAGTCACTCTCAAACATGGGTCTAGATAAATGACTTTTCTAAAACCCATTTTGCGTTAATAATGCTCGAATTTGGGTCCGTTTTAATTTGTTCCTCTCGGTTTTTATGTTTCACTATTCACAACCACAATATGTTATACGATCCGAATTTTGAGTCCTGTTGGGCACTCAAATGCATTTACGCTGAACGTCCACTTTATTAAGTTCACCTTCCTAGAAAGGGAATGAGCCTTCCTTAACCGCTGTAAGAGCTCGCACCTGAATCTACTTGGTCTTCGCCTGTGTTCGGAAGCATTCTATAGGAAAATCAATAGCATCAATTCTTTTTACTATGCTACATTTTTACAATTAGCGTTAATCCAGTACAAATGATTAAGGCCCTTTTGCAGCCGTACCTTCTTGTGTGGGCTTAAAACCTGTACTACGCGCTTTTGGACTATATCCGGCGCAAAATGCATTCCTAAATTCTTCTTTACATTTTGCTGTTGTACGGATCGCTACTTCACGAAATTCAGCACTACGTCTCTGTACACCCGAGCAACCTGTAGTACAAGACAAGCCCATGATACTGGAGTAGCAGAAATGTTAGACCTAGCTTGTCTTATATGGACTGTCATGGTGCTTTCAAAGCATTGTGCTTCGGCTGACATATGGCAGGTGTTAGAAAATGCCCGATGAATTACCATTTTTATTGCATTCATTTGTGTTCTCATCAGAACTATACTGCGAGAACTATACCTAATATAAGATCATTCGCTGTATTTGAACATACATGGCATACCTATAGCTACGAATGCTATTTCATTTAATCACCATACTAAACTCAAAATCATACTTTAAATCAACGACTAGTTTGATCTCATTTGATTTTCTTTCTTAGCAATCATACGATAGATTGCTATTTATAATAATAATAATAATAATAATAATAATAATAATAATAATAATAATAA
>JAHWFO010047778.1:1145548-1166590 GCA_023313115.1 Rhysida immarginata | reverse complement strand
AATAATAATAATAATAATAATAATAATAATAATAATAATAATAATAAGCACAGAAAGCACCATCCCATCCACATGCAGCTATTGAAAGACTCACCCTGCCTCGTTCAGAGGGAGGTAGAGGTCTTATTGATATAATAGATCTACACCAGAAACAAACTCAGTCACTCAGAGAATTCTTTTACTCTAAACAACACACATCACAATTACACAAAACAGTCTGCGTGGCTGATACAAAATACACACCTTTGAATCTGAACAGCGTGCCGAACACCCATAACATTCCTACAACATGCCCTAAACTTCAATCATGGCTCGGAAAGCAACTCCACGGTAGACATCCTTCTGACCTCAACCAGCCGCACGTCGACAAAAAGCGTCGAACTTTTGGTTGAGTGAAGGGAGTCTCTTTGGGGAATCTGAAGGAACTATGATTGCCATACAAGACCAGGTTATTAACACTAAAAGCTACAGAAAACATATTATCAAAGATTCAACTGATCGGTCTTGCAAGAAATGCCATATCGCAGAGGAAACCATCCAACATGTCAGATTAAAAATTCTTTAAGAAGATTTCTGCCAATATCCAAAATTGTTGTACACGCATCGACCAGGTAACTGTAGACAATAGGCTCATCGGGCTAATTTAAATACAGTACCAAATTTTATGAAGACTGTATTTTATTAAGAATAAGCAAACTTTGATAGAAAAATTTAGTGATAAAAATATCTTGAAAACAACTGAGATAGAAAAAGTTCGCCAAATATAAATCCACTGCCAAAAACAAGCTTATGGGGATACTTTTGGCAGGGCTTATAAATGAAAACTCCGGTATAATCGTAAGAAATAACATAATTGACATGATCCTTTGAGTCTGAAGTTTAATAAAAATTGAATTATGTTCTTTAATGAAAAATTAGGGAGAGTTGTGAGAGTTTAGAGTTGTTATTTATTTTAGAAAACAATGAACCAAATGGTTGCATCAGCTGACTAGATTCCGAGTAAGGATTGAAATCAGTAATAACGCAATGCTTATAAATAATTGAATGACAAACAACGGTTGCCACTTATTAATTGGGAATTTCTTGATGAAAACTGGTATGTTTTGTGACAGACATACACTTGCAAAAAACATAAAATTCTTGTTTATCTCATGCATGAAATTCCTTTTTGTTTCATGAAAATTTCGAATCTTATCAACATGATTTGCGTTTAATGCACATGGAAAGGACAACAAATCGTTTACTTTAATCCTTTCTTTACTTTTGTTTTCGTTGAATGTATATTAATTAAATTAATACAAAGCCATCCAAGAGTAGAGCTGTATTTAAATAAAATTATCTTTTACGACATATTTTGGTTGAAGAATTTGAAATTTCTGAGAGGAATTGGCTCAGCCCTTGAATCTAGTGCCTTAACGGGGGTGTGATATGCCGGAGGACAACGATACATTTTGACCCGCTTACATTTTTTTATGTAATTGAGCGTATTATTTAGTCCTTTTAGAAAAAAGGAATTATTTTTTTTTGTATTTACTTGTTGACTGCTTACCCGAGATGTTTTGTTACTTCAAAGGTGGATTGTGAGTAATTCGAAAATAAATCGCACAAAGAATAGTAATTTGTCCCGCCTGCGTAACATTCCCCTCCCTTGAAACTACGCCTTTCTTTGAATCACCTAACATCTGTTCACTTCTTAAATCAATGTTTTCTATGTAGCCTACTTTCTCTTAATTTCATTGTTATATAAAATAAGGCCTAATGGCTTCTCTCACTTTCTCTCTTTCCCTCCCTCTTAAACTCCCTTTTATTTCATTACACAATTTATAAACCTTATTAAATCATTTGCTGAATTTTCAGCCGTTTTTACAATCGTCAACTATATCAATTTAAAGTTAATTAACCTACAACTAAGAAATAGTAAATTATGCAGGCAGCCCTTAAATAGAATAGAAACCGTAGTCGACCGATTTAAATAAGAAAAATTAGTTTAAACTTTTTCTTTCCACTCCCTCACTTCTAAGAGCCGTCATTTAAGTGTGTAATTGTGTTAATATGAACTGGGTGATTAGTTTTCATAATAATGTGTAGTTTTTGTATTTAAAGATTGATTATATATTTCAATCTAATCTCGCCAAGAAAAGTGAGATTTTGTGATATTCATTAGCGAATTAAACTTGGTTTACTTTAAAAAGCGATGACTATGTGGTTTAAAATTCTTAAGTTTGAAGTAAGATTGAACTATTAGTGCGTGACATACTTGAAAATAACTTGTTACACCTATGTTTGGCATTTTAGCATAACACTTATCTGTATTTGACACATATAAATTACTTTTTTTAAATTTTTACTTGGGACAAACAGCAGTTTAAGCAGTTTGCATGTAAACGTTTCTTCCCTTTTATTTCTGCGAATTTATTTCCCAAACTTTGAGCTAAGTGAGATATTCTAACGCAGTTTAAGATTAATGATAGCTACACAATATCTAAAGGCGAATTTGAGGGCAGCACTTTAATGTTTAAAGTTACTTTCGTTTATTACTTAAAGTTGCCATTAATGGCATCTCGTTACAGTTATCTTTCACCAAAGATGATTCAACAAAAAAGAATGGTTTGCCTCACAGGAATTTTTTTTATATTTCACCCCCCCCCCCTTTTCCTCCAATCCTCGATTATCTCAACAAGCACAGAGTCCTAGATTATTCGATATCTGCATTCATTAGAATGTCCTTATTTCCAATTTTTCCCTCCCGTATATTGTAACCCATTCTTTTTGCTAATCAATAACGCTGTCTCGTTGGTTTTTATAAATGTGGTAATGCATTAAACAGCATGTCACGTATTTAAATAGAACGTCATAGTTTTCTTTTCGCAGCCTACTAGCGCTGACAATCCGGTTTTCCGATTGTAACAAAGCTAGCAAATGAGAAAGCGTACATCAAACATTGTTCTCATTTCTGGAAAAAAGAAGGGTAATTAATGCTTTTATGGAAACTCAAGCAGTTAAAGAACATATAGCATATCTCGGTTATAACAAAAGACTTTTATAGTATATTCAAAGGTAAAAGTTAGGAAAAATACCGATTTAAAGCTTTCACGAATATAAATCCTATTTATATTTAAAAGTTTTATTTTTTCAATAATATTATTTTATATAAAAAATTATCCGATTACAAATTATCACAAATAACGGGAAAACAAGCCAAATAAAGGTCATCTTTTGTGATTATATATTTAAAGGTTTAGGATATCATTATGTCAATTAAGAACTATTGAGCGATATATGATGCTATTTAAATACAAGATTTTTTTAATATTTTCAATTAAATTTTAATAAAATTTTATTTAATTTAATATTTTTGGTCTTTTTTGTGACAAAATTTTAAATTTAATATACGTATAACAACATTTCAAAAATTTCCCAGTACTCAAGAAAATATTGTAGATTTGTTCGAAGACAGAACTATGGATTATAATTGCTATCTCTTTGGCTGGCTCATTGCATATCAACTTATCATTTGATCAACTGATTTCTTGAAAAGCTTAATGTAGAGTCTACATTGTAGACATCATGAATTTACAGTTAATATTTTGACTTTGATAGTTCTTCGCATGGAACAAAGGAGATACATAATTGGAAGATGCAAGCGGAGTCTTGTTGATTTGTTGTTAAGAGAATGGGAATAATTAAAGAATTTTGCTTAACCAATTAACTTTAAAAACTAATATACAAGAATTTCTCCAAATCTCAAAAATTGACAATATAATTATTGACAAAATTTGTTTAATGATCCAACATAATAATTAACTAAACAACATAAACATGTTTTAAAATATAAAATAGATGAAAACTAATCTATTATAAAGAAACAGCAGCCCGCCTTCCCCTAACCTATAATGAACCAATCTAACATTAGTAATTTTGAAGATAATTTTGAAAACAAGAATTTAAAAACCCACTAGTAAAAAAGTCTATAATTTAAATGTCTGTAATTAAAAATGCAGACAAAGAATTTTGTCTGCAGAAAAATGCAAAATTGAAGAGTTTGAATACATACAAATGGTGAACTGAACAAAATTTTCCAGATGATCCTGTCAATTGCTGAAAAACACTTGTAGGAAAGTTCGTGGAAAATATTTTTCAGGATATAGGCCAAAAATTATTTACTGGACCAATGTCAGTATCCAATTCAGAAAACATCAAAATCCAGGCGGTAACTGTTGGCTTCATTGTAGAGTTTTCACACACGAGGCAATTATCCAGAATATTTTTGATATTAATTTTGAAAACAGTTCATATTAAAAATATATATCCCAATGAAATCTAATGAGTACATTAAAAACATTCTTATTATGTATTTAACGTTTTCGAGCCGGTCCTGCCGCTCATCTTCAGAATTGTGTTGAGGAGAATGATACCAAAACTTAAAACTAAAATACTAACAACTAAGAAGGTAAAAAGATGAGCGGCAGGACCGGCTCGAAAACGTTAAATACATAATAAGAATGTTTTTAATGTACTCATTGGATTTCATTAGCATAAATTTTTTAATATGGACTGTTTTCAAAATTAATATCAAAATTGTTCTCATAAATTGCCTCGTGTGTGAAAACTCTACAATGAAGCCAGCAGTTACCGCTTGGATTTTGATGTTTTCTGAAAAAGATACTGACATTGGGTCAGTAAATAATTTTTGGCCTAGATCCTGAAAAATATTTTCCACGATCTTTCCTACAAGTGTTTTTCAGCAATTGACAGAATCATCTGGAAAATTTTTTTCTGTTTACTATTTGTATGTATTCAAAACTCTTCAATTGTATGCATTATTAATTATAGACATTTAAATCATAGGCATTTTTACAAGTCGGTTTTAAAATTCTTGTTCTCAAAATTATCTTCAAAATTGTCGGTTTCAAAATTACTAATGTTACATTGGTTCATTATAGGTTAGGGGAAGGCGGGCTGATGTTTCTTTATAGTAGATTAGTTTTCATCCATTTTATATTTTATACATTTTTATGTTGTTTAGTTAATTATTATGCTGGGCCATTAAACAAATTTTGTCAATAATTTTA
This sequence comes from Rhysida immarginata, assembly GCA_023313115.1. Taxonomy (NCBI): domain Eukaryota; kingdom Metazoa; phylum Arthropoda; class Chilopoda; order Scolopendromorpha; family Scolopendridae; genus Rhysida; species Rhysida immarginata. The sequence continues at coordinate 1,161,518 of JAHWFO010047778.1, read as the reverse complement.
TTGTCAACTTTTGAGATTTGGAGGAATTCTTGTATATATTCACTTTAACCCAACTTTTATACTTATGTTTAAAAACTAATATTTGGATAAAAAATTATGGATTAGAAACATCATTTCATATCGATATAATTTTTATTAAATTTGCCGGGTTTTTTCTGTGATGACTTGAACTCTTTTAAGATGCCGATTTCATTGCGTTAAGCAGATCTATGGTGAAGATAGGTTTATAAAGAGTTTCTCTGCGTCAAATACGCAAACCTGCATTTTCGTTGGAAATAGTTACTTTGTAATAATTTGTTTTCTTCTACAAAAGAGTCATTTAGCATTTTTCTGACTCTAATTTTGAATATTTTTTTATCATTTTGATTATTTTTTTATCATTTTTTGAAATTACAAAGAAGCTTCTACTTTTTCCAAAACTTGGTCAAGTTCTTTAGTCTGGAAACATATCCGGGCTATAATGCTAATTTAATAAAAATTGCATGTTTTAAAAACCTTGACCAGTTATGAACAAACGTTTTTTCAACCAGAAAATTTCAACTGAGTTAATTTTGTTTTAGGTTGAAGAAAGTGACAGTATAAATTGGCATGTGTTAAAATATTATATGAATTCACATTGACTGTTACCTAGAAATGTTTTTAATAAAGAAACTTTGTTGAAATTAAAATAATAATTAAAAAAAAATTCCAATGATTTTTGCGGTTATAAAAGAAAGGAGTACAGACCTTGATCAAAGGATTTTTCTTTTCATCCGCATATTTTAACCATGTAAAATTTCACAATAAATTTAAGTTTTGGAAAATTTTAAAATATGTGGAATCATAATCTGAAGTACAGAATTTGTCAAAGGTATGCTTATGTATGTATATCGTTTTATGTGTAATATATTTATCTGTTTATGTTTATTTGAGATTATTTCCCTGCTTATCCTTTCCTTCTACTTTTTTCCCCCACTTTCTTTTCTGTCTTCCGCTTTCTTTGTTCTTCCTTTCTTAGAGGATAATCGTTTCACATATGGTAAAACACGGTAGCCAATTATGGTTCAAGTAAATCATAAGCAATATAAAAAAGAAACAAAAAATTTAACAAACAACACTTTTTTATTCTGTGATTGCTTTTTCGCTATTACCCATTCAGAATCCCAAACCATTCTCTTTGAAATATCAACAGTCTTTCAAACAACAAGGTCATTAGTAAATGACATCACTTTGTTTCTTTAAAAAACATCCAAAGCAATTGCCGTTGTTTAAATTTGTTCTCTTTTTATTTTCCTTGTTTCTTGCAATCTTTATTGCTATACTAACGGACTGTTTCCGCACAATTGACTCGTTTAATAACACCTGGTGGGATGGCTAGAAAAAATTCCTGTTCCTCAAGTTAACTTCTTGGCTAACCTCCAAAGGGTGTGGCTAACCTGAACAAGGATTCTTTTCATATAAAATACTAGCATTCGATTTGAGAGAGAGCAATTATTAAAGGTGCGGAAGTGCAAATTAATAAAAGGAAAATTATAGACAAATAAGATTGAAATATCCAATTAAAATTGTAATATGGCTGTTTTAGTATATTAAATTGTTTTAAAGATAACTATTTGTTTAATTAAAACTTTAATTAATAGTAGTAAACATTAAGATTATTACCATTAAAATTGTCATGAGGTTACTTTACTGATATTTCAAAATGTTATGTATTCCATTCGATATGGTAGTACAAAAAATTTTTGTAAAGCTAAATACTGCTGCAATTACCATTATGTAATTAATAAGTCAAAATTTGCTATGTAATTTATTTGCGTAAAACTTTTAATCTATCAATAATGTTTTAACGCTGCTTTGGTTAAGGTTTTTTGGTAAAATACATAATTTTTATTGTTTTAAATTCAAATAAACAAATATTGATTGTGTTTAATCATTTTATTTCGATAAAATCTTAAAAAAATTATTTAATAGGAAATTTAATTGAATTGCCGAAATCAGTTTTGGTTGCATGATCTGTTTGGCCAACCCGTTAAGATGTAATTTTGTTAATAGCTTATCTTCGAGCCATTTTTTGTAAACATGTTTTTAAATTTAATTGAGTTTATCAGATATGGAGGAAAATTCCATTATATGTAATCAAGTATAAAGGAAAATAAAAATCGAATCTCCGGAATTCTTCGTTTACTTCCTTCTCAGGGACCATTTAATTATAAGATAAAAATAACAGAGACAGTCTTGTATATATAATTGTGAATATGTAACATTTATTCAGCTAATAGAATTTTAAGTGGAATCGTTTGAATGGTTTTTATAAAGCTGAAGAAAAAGGAAAGGGCGTGAAAACAATATTTAAGGAAGAAAATGAAAGTTTTTATAAAGAGTTCTCTCTCAACAAGTGGGAAAGAACTGCTTAAAATCCTTTGTAGCAATGTCTTTTTTTTATTAAACCTTACTTGTTTCTGAATACGCATCGTGATTTCTCAAGAACCGAAGTTTTGAGTGGCTCTCATCGGGTGTGTTTGCGGTGAGAGGTTTCTTTGTATAATGCTGTTTCAGGAATGAGGTTAGATTCCACCTTAGATCATTACCATGTCAAGACGAGAAAAACCACTGGAGGCACTTCCGATGCTTGCCCTGAGGCTGTGGGCCAATCAGAGAAGAAAAAAAATATTCCATCGGTGCCGTCCCCCCCCCCCCCTCCTTCCATTAATGTCGTACATAATCGATTGGTACACTTTGGCTTCTTAATGACCTTCTCTTTTCAAAGAGCTTGGCTATTAATCTAGCTGTGTAAATGTATGTCTGTTCTTTTATCTATTTTTACATTCTGCATCATATAAAGAAAGAAGTCACTTATGCGTAATGGACAATAGAAAATTGTATTGACCAGAACTTTTTTAGACGATTTCTATTACATAAACAGGGTGTTTCTAATCGTTTTTAGCTTCCGAATATTCAAATTTTCTAGTGTGCAATAAATATGTGTTCACCAAGAAGTTATCTGATAATTTCAATTCTTTTCAAGCAATGAACTGTTTCCAGAACCTCCTCCCATTTAAATTTACTTTTTAGTTGTTAAGTAATCAGGACAGTTTTTTATAGATATATCTAATTTCCTTAAGAAACTGTTTTCGGTTTTATCTATTTCCTTCTTTACTTTGGAAGAAATTTATTTCTTCAAAGGGAGTTCCAATTAAAGAAAAAGTATATGCAAGTTGTCAGTGGTCTACTGTCGAAAGTGGTCTCAGCTGATCATATCATTATCCTACATGAGTTTTGTTCTTGCTATATAATTTACTATAAATTCTGTGGAAATAAAACATAATTATTTAAAAAGTATATAAACCGAATAGTTTAATTCATTCCAAAAATAGGCTCCTGTATTTTCTTCTAATGTCTTTGAAATTACCAGGTTTGCTAGACTGCCAATGGTTATTCAAAACATTTCGGATAAAGACTTCCTGTGAATTTTTCCTTCAATGAAGTCATTAACGATAAATTTTTTTCCTTGTAAATGCCCCAGCGTCAGCTTTTTAAAACTCTTCCGAATATATGAAGTTTCCAAGAATGCATTTTGAGTGGCACTGATTTTAACCAGCGCATTATTGAGGTTCTTTTTTATATTTTCTTTATTTCACTATCATAAATTACTATCAAAATTGAAAGTGGATCACTGTTGACGTATTGATTAGTCACCTCAGAGAATCGGCTTGACCTGTTGGCAATGGTGAGCACTCGACTATAAAAATTGTCATTGTGACCACGCTTTGTTGCCTTGGATAATTGCTGTCATAATTTAAATGAAATATATAATAGTTTTATATTTATTTTGCAATAAATAGATTAGAACTACCAATGACCCGTGGTTCTGTAAGTAGTTCAAATATCATGAACACGTTGTTTTTTTTTACTATTGAATTTTAAATTTAAATTTTTATATTTTCTATGAAATTAAAAGTGAAAATAAGTTTATTAAAACTTTGCAATGGTATAATAGTTTTTTGCCAATTCATCTTAAAATAAAATGCTGTCTCAATATTTTATAATAAAAGCAAACTTAAGATTGAAGAAACTTTTGAACACTTTGACATTGGTTAAAGTAAAAGTAAAAATTGCAACGTTTCTTTGTTAAATACAAAGAGATTAGAAAAAAAGTGGATATGAATTATTAGACAATTACCTTTTCTCCTGCAGATAACAATCTAATATATTGTTATTTAAGTAGCAATATAACAGTTAGCATTAAACAATAGTTACTCTTCTTGAAACAGATTGAACAATAATTTTTTATAATGATGTCCATATCTCATTATGGTCTCACAATAATAAGGATTTTTATTAATACCTCAGAATCTAAGGATTTTCGGACATATATTTATATGGACTAGATATGGACAATGTTTCTTGTTTTGGTTGAGGAATTCACCCTCAAGGTTTATAAACATATTTTTGATACACCCTGTAATAACAGATAGTAAAATCATCCATATTTTTTCAGTGATTTTTATTAAAAATACTTTCTTTCTAGAAATTAATATATCACTTGAATTGTGCAATAGTTAAAAAAAAATTATTTTTTACTATCTGGGGTTTATACAGGGTGTATCAAAAATAGAAGCATTGATATTTCCACCAGGTAGAGATGGCCATTGTCCAGCTGGAAGCGATGCGTTGACATTTCCTCCAGGCCACTGCCAAGATGGAAGAGATGCACTGATATTTCCAAGTTTATAAACCTTGAGAGTGGGTTCCTCAACCAAAACAAGAAACGTTGTCCATATCTAGTCCATATAAATATATGTCCGAAAATCCTTAGATTCTGAGGTATTAATAAAAACCCTTATTATTGTGAGTTCAAAATATCCTCCTTTCAGTTAATTCACGTATACACAAGTGAAACTTTGAAAGATAGACTAACCACAAATGTACACAAAAGATAAATGTAATCAAGTCTCCACGGCAACACAGTCTCTGGTTGGCTATAAACTTCCGTTGATGGACTGTATTTCAAACCGCGTTGAACGTAAACTTTCATTAAAACCTTAAGAAATAGCAACATGAGGTTTCTCTGTAAAGCAGCAGACAGTAGTTTTGGACGATAGGCAACTGCTATTAGTAATGGCGTTGTTGACCATGAATCACCTAGGGTTTGTTGTAACATTTTTGACTGATGTTTAAAGCTCTAAATAAACTTACCTAAAATTGAAGCAAATCTAAATAAAGCGGCTTTCATTAGCTTTCTTATTCATAAAAAGTTTTGAGCCATGATGCAATTTCATGATATAAAACCTAAATCGAATCGGGGGCTCGTCACAATGGTTCCGCGACCTAGAATTAGTAGGAGCTGAAGGCTAATTTTGTTCACTAACTAAACGGATATACCCTTCAGAATTATTTACAGATCTAACACATTAAATCTGTTTAAGTTAACCTATCAAGAAGCATGAATAGTCTGCGTAGGATAGGACTTGCAGAAAAGAGACAATTTTGTTCAGCCAGTTGAATGTTCTAATCTTGCAAGCATTCAAAATTACTGTTGCGAGTAATTTCTCATATACGAGACATTCCATATTCCGGAGTCCAATTCAGTGAAGCCTTCAAAATTACTGTTGCGATACTTTCATCCTCGGCCAGGATTTACAGTTCAGCAGGATTGTTTTGCATGAACTTTCAACAATACTAACTAAAATATCTTAACGGGAGGCAAATTACAAACCGTAGCCGACGAGATTGGTTGGTTGGTTTATTAAAAATTTAGGCGTTGACTACTAAGGTCATTTTTCGCTTTTTTACACAAGTTATATCTGTACGCAGCCCGGGACAAACACAAACATCCATGCCCACGGCGGGATTCGAACCCACGACCAGGCGGACTCGAGAATTAGAAAGCCCACGCCCTAGCCCTCTCGGCCACCTGATCGGCTAGTCGACGAGAAAGACAGGCTTGGGCACTCAAAAGTCACCTGAGCAGTTCAGTTTTCATTGTCGTTATCTTGGATTTTAATAATCAGTGTATTTTTCGTTTGTTGGAAACAATGAAGGTTAGATTGTTGTTCAGACTATTACGGTCACGTGACTGTTGAGTGCCCAGGCCTGTCTTTCTCGTCGGCTGCGAATACAAACACAATGACGTACAAATAAGCTTACGTTACACGTGCCTTGGTCATGAAAGGAACCAACTGTCCAAATTTCAAGTTTCTGACTTGAGTAGTTTCGGCTCTGCGTTGATGAGTCAGTCAGCCAGCCAAACAGGACTTCTCTCTTCATTAAAATAGTATAGACAAGTTGATCAATATGTAATGTAATATAAATAAATGCATGTGCAGTCACAATCTATAATGGTATGATTAATATTCATGATGAGGACATTTCAACTGTAACAAACATGTCATTCCCCTAAACTGAGAAGATAATTGCTGGTTCTATGTATTTTCGTGTCCATAGTTTCTCTACATCCATATTAAACAAAAAATAAGTATTTACAGTGGAATGGAATCACCAAAAATTAAAGCCTTTAATCCACAAGGAGGAAAAAGAAAATATCAGAGATGCATTTCGGGTAACAAGCAATTTTTAGCGGAGAAAGATAAAGAAAAAAAAACGAGAAGCCATACTGAACAAAAAAAAAAAAAACATTCTTTTTTCTTTTGTCTTTCTCCGCTCTAAGATGAGTATCTGGTATCCGGAATATTTCCTTTTTCCTTCAGGTGGATTAGAGGTTTTCACTTTTTGGAAACCCATAGTCGTTTATTGGGTCGAAAAATTTCATAATATGAACGTCATAGCCATTAACTTGTTTGAAACGGAGTCAATGTTTGTGTTGCGTTTAATATTGATATTATGTTGCTGCTGATCTTAAATTCCTTATACGATGGTCCTGTAGGCACTTTAATGTTATTCCTGTTATTTTTTATTAGTAAACAAACAGTCGTTACTTAGAACGTTTAGGCATTCTAAGAATATCGTTATCAGTCTATATATCCATTTAATCGCATTTACAGGATCGATTCTATTTTTTCAAAACATCGCGTATGATTTTGTTTAATTCCATTGGAATATCATGAATGCCGATCTATATGATATATTTAATAATTTCTCTCTGAAAGTCCATTGATTTATTACATCTTGTCATGTTAAACAAATAGCCCCAAATTCTTATTATTGTGAATTCTCGTAGAATGATCTGCAATGAATAGGGTTCCGTATATATAGTGTAGAATAGGGAGTTCGCCCTATATTTAAGAAACATTTTATTAGACATTATATTCCTATTAAATTTTTCGTTATTATAAATTAAATAAATTAACATATTTAAAAGTTTTCCAATATATTTAAAAGGATATTAAGTTTATTATTTGGTTACCTTTCAGATAACCTTCACCATACGTTACCTATTGAGAAACAAAGGTACGATGGCTGGTATAACAATCTTGCCCATCCTTCATGGGGAGCAGTATGTAAGTAATTTCTTTCATTCATCTGGTATATTTATATACTAAACACATTAGAAAGAGATATAATTGAAAAATACTTAAATTTTTCAAGATAACATGAAGATAAAAGCTAGCATAATCATTAAGCTCTTAAGACGAAATTTTTCAAAACAAATTGAATTTTAAATATGCAGTACTGTAGGAATGAATAATAAAATGAATTCAGACGCGCTTACGTAAAGGACTTAAAATTTTTAAAGTTGATGAACAAATCTAAAGATTTAATTTTAAACTGACATTCCATCACATTAAGAAAGCTTTTAGAAAAGAAATTTAATATGATCCCTGTGTGAATCTGATCTACTGAAAGCAGCTGCATTATATCAGCTTAGTTATTGGAATAAATCAACCCTGATACTATCTCTACTGAAATTAGACGTTTGTAGAATTCCGCATTTTTTGACTTTTACGTTGTCAAAGCATTATACAACATACTAAAACCGATAATTGCTTTAAATCACTGACATATCGTGAGGAATGATGATGCCAGGAATGTTGCCATTTTAAAAGAATTCAGATTTCTATCAGAAATTCAAGGTCTCAAAAGTAAGAGAAAGCAGACTTTCCATAGCAATCCAGATGAGCATTTTTCAATATTGATATCATATTTCTGGTTTTAGTTATTTGTAATAAATCTTCTAATGCATTTCATTTTACACTGTCAGAAATTTCGATGTCCTTGCTTTAGAGAGAAATATTTTCATGTAAACAGTTAGAAATCACGAGGGAAAAACATTGATTTTAGGGATAAATGTTCGTTGAGAATATAAAATAATAAAAATATTTTTAATAGAACTTGAACAATTTCACTGCATCGTAATACTTGATTTCCAGATGAAATGCATATATCGAAACACGAGAATTTATCTCATTTTGAAAATTTATTTTATTTAAATTAAAACTTGAGGGTGAGATCAAGTATCGTTCTTAGACATTTTAAAGAATTTTCTACACATTTTCAAGAATAATAGATATAAAAAGCTTATAACATTTTCCTTTTAAAAACAACTTTTATTTATGAAACCTCTTTAGACTCGAAATATTTTACCTCGCTATTTTTTAATATTGAAACCAGGATAAGAAAGTTTATATTTTTATCAGTTTAAGATCTTGGCTTAGGTTGACTTGAATGTGTAGTGGTGTAGAAACAGTAATACTTTACTTTCCACTTTGAAATAAGGGCTCATATAAAATGAGCATTAGTGTCAGTAACACCTTTTTAAGTTCAAACTTCTCAATAAAAAAAGCTCTGTTCCATTTTTGGGAGGATTCTCACACTGTTTTAACATTTAACACGCTTTCTTCACAAAGTTAGGAGGTAATAAAACTAGTATAGTAGGCTGGTGAAAAAAAAGTGCACAAATATCTTCATATTTGTCACCGTAAAAAGTTTTTAAAGATATTGTTTAAGTAATTTTATTCAAAAAAGATTAAATTTATTACCTATATTCAATAAACTTATAATATTGAAAAATATAAAATCTAACCCTTAGAAATTTGATTTAAAACACGATCGCAAAATTCGATATAGTAATTTTTAATTTAAAAAAGACTACATCTAGATAGTAAATATTATTCTTTTCAATATTATTATACAGACTGTTTCCTATTTTAGTGAACAGGTGACCACTCAAACTTACACATAGAATTCACAAACACGTTTATTATTATGAACATCATGCTCACATTCTACATTGAAATAAACGAACGTATAATTTAGGATGCTAATGGGAAAAACGAGCTTTCTAAACAAAACGCTCGTTTCCTATTTAGTGGATAGGTATTTCAACGTGAACAATAACTGTCAGAAAATGCAATGGTTGGTTCCATTATGCTGGAGGGAGAATATACACGTACTGCTTAATAGACAATTACAAGTTCACAAAATGGCAACAGGGCATAAGCTATCTGATGAAGAGAAAGGCAAAATTTCGCCATTAAGAGAATGTGGCAAGTCGATTCGTGAAATTGTTGCCTTTCGCAACAGACCAAAAGCCACCATTGGACCTAAACCTAAGTCGACGCTTCGAGACAAAATACTCATCATCCGGGAGGCAAGTCAAACAGAACACTCTGCATCCAAAATTGCCGCGGATCTGGCTCTGTTTGAAAAGAGTTGGCATCTTCCGAGAACATGAAATATAAAAAAAAATGTCTAAACCACCTTTGACAGCTCTGCATAGAGAGAAACGTCCACAGTGGGCCAAGGATCACATGACCATTATGAATATTAGGATGGCGATGCTGTTTACGAAGGAATAAAATTTCATTCTGGATGGACCAGACAGGTTACATTGTTACTGGTATGATATTCGTAAAGACAAAAAATGTTATTAAATAAGAGTTCACGGTGGTGTTCTGTTATGATATGGGAAACTTTGGGTTTAATGGAACAACTCTTCTCGCTTTTATCACGTCCAAAATGAACTGAAAATATATCACGAGGTCTTAGGAAACTCTACCTTGCCCTATGCACCTAAAATCTGTGGTGATTCTTGGATTCTATAACAGGATAATGCAGCCTGTCATTACTACACTGCCACAAAACATGATGTAGCCACCAAGGAGTCCAGTTTAAATCCAATTGAGAACCTGTGGGGGAATAATTGTACGAAAAGTCTACGAATATGGCCAGCAGTATGACATCGAGAACCCCCTGAAAACATCAATCACTGAAGCTTTGTAGGACTTGAATCCAGAGGACTTGATCCAAAATCTTGTAAACATTATGAAGAAAGAATGTTTAAGGTTATTTTGAAAAATGGAGGATGAACTGATTATTAGTTTATTTTAAGTAAACAATCAACCTGTCCACTAAATAGGAAACAAGTGTTTTCCCTAAAAAACTCCTTTTTTTTTCTTTAACTCTTAAATTATACATTACATTCGCTTGTTTCAAAATCCAATATGAATTTGATGAAACATGATATCAAACGTGTATGTGAAATTTTACTGTAAAATTCTAAGTGTAAGTTTGAGTGTTCACCTGTCCATTAAAATAGGAAACAGGTTGTATATAGAATTTTGCTAAATAAAATTCACTTGCAGCTAAAATACAGGTATAATATAAGATATTGAATATACGTAATCATTATAATAAAATGTTCTACATATATTATCTTAGAATATAACTGTTGAGAAAATGCATTATATAAAATTGTAACAAATAAATTATATTGTATGTATTTTAAATGTTTACGCAGTCGAAGATAAAAAAAACAACATCCACAACCATTAGGATATACAATATATAATAAAATTTTATCAGATTTTAGAATAAATTTAATATTTGTCTTTTCAAACAGACAGCCATTTGACGAGGAAGGTGCCTCCTTCTTACGCCGATGGAGTGTACATGTTGGCCGGGCAAGATAGGCCGAGTGCCCGGATCATCAGCGAAGCCATCATGAGTGGCAAAGATGGCGTCGCTTCTGCCATGAATAGAACAGTCTTAATGGCTTTTTTTGGTAAGCTCTTTCGAACTATCATTAGCTTGATATTATGATACTATATTATAAGAGATTATTTTCTATGATTTGTTAAATACAAGGTGGCCCTAAAAAACTTACTCATTTTGAGAGCTGATAACGGTTTTATTAATGAACAGATTATAATGATATTTTAATTTAATATTTAATATCAACGTTGGGAAATAGTCTTTTATACTAGAGAATCTTTTGAAAAATTATTTTAAAAACCTAACACCTAACATTTAAAGAATATACAAAAATGTACAAAAATTAAAATTTATGATTTACTACTCTATAACATTACAATCAAAATTAAAACTAAAACCAATCTTCCCCCCAGAAAAATGCAGCTTAACTGAGATTGCATAACATTTTTGTTTATTCTTTAAATTTTATGTGTTGGGTTTTAAAAATAATTTTTGGAAGAAAGATTCACTAATATTTTAACATGTTCATATTGGCAAAATGTGGAAATGTTTCTAATCATAAAATATGCAAATAAGGGATTAAAATTTTTCATTTAACCTGCTGGATAAATTGGGTTGGAATGAAAGTTTCCGCACAATCACTCAATTACAAATCCGTGGCGATAGAAGTATATGTAAGCACATCCAATGACATAAGAAGTAAAATGGTTTACCTTATCTGTGGATAGCAACATAGAAGGAACCAAAGGAGAGTCACACCGCACGTCTTCATCCAATGACGACTAATCGTTGTTTACTTGCAAAGCAGGAGACACAATCCACACTTTGAAAGATCCCCTAGCAAGTGATTGTGCACACTGCATCAAAAGAACTCATGTTTGTGTCTGGTAGGATGTGAGGGGCGTGATTCACTGGGAAATGTTGCCACGCAATCAGACCTTCAACGCCCATATATTCTGTAAACAACTGGAATGTGTGGCAGACGCAGTTGCAGAAAAACTCCTGAAATGACTGACGTCATCTTTCTTCACGACAACGAGCGACCACACGTTGGAAATATGACCCGTCAAAAACTTCTGGAGCTGGAGTGGGAAGATCTCTCTCACACGCTATAATCGCCCGACCTTGAACTTACAGACTACTACTTATTCCGGGCACTGTAGAAGTTCTTGAATGACAAAAAATTCGCAACTGATACGGACATCCCAACTGCAATAAGTGACTTTTCTTCGACGGCAAAGCAGCTGCGTTTTACCATACAAATATTAATGATCTACCCCGTCGTTGACAGCAGGTGTTCGACAGTAACGGTGAATACATTGCAGATTGATATGTACCTTTCGCCGCATTGTTTCCTTGTAGTTCGTCATTAATAAGCCTTGTGCGGGAAATTTCTTTCCAACCCAATAGTTACCTTTCTCTTCGCTCACCAAATTTAAGCGGTTAACGCTATTAAAAACGGCAGATTACAACACTGGCGGTGATATTTAATCTATCTCTCTTCTGGTGGAGTCTTTCAGTTTCAGAGTTGTTGATCTGGTAAGACAAACCCTGCTTTTTAGAAATCCCCAATGATGATGCTTGCAGTGAAGCCATACAAGACATTTACCTTCGGTGAGTGCGCAAAAAACAATTTAAACTAATTTGCATATTTTATGATTGGAAACATTTCCGCATTATGCCAATATGAACATGTTAAAATATAATCATAATCTGTTCATTAATAAAACCATTATCAGTTTTCAAAGTGAGTAAGCTTTTTTTGGGCCGCCCAATACATTATAGACCAGAATTGAGTAGGGCAAACCCATGTTATTTACCCATCAACACAACGTCTAACTTCAAAATCCGTGAAGGAACATTAGTTCTCTAGAAATTCAATTATATATTATCATGTAGTTTAAGTAAGCAGTCAAAATGGAGGTGAAATAACTAATGAAAAAGATGCTGAAATAGTCCATCCACCATTTTTGTTGGAGATAGTAATTCTAATACACATTTGGGAGTGTGTTGGAAGACACTCTTTCCAGTTGTCGTCTGGGACGACTATCGTGATCTGAGAAGTTACTCCACTGATCTTGCACTGTTTCTATTTAATGTTCCCCCTATCATAAATAAGAGATTTTTGAATAGATTAGGAATGCTTTTACAAGTAAAAGTAAAGTAAATAAGAAGTAATATAAAAAAATTAACATTTTTAATTCTCAAATAAATATTTAAGCGTTGTTAACATGACGAACAATCTCAGTTTTTCCATTAGCTTGTAACTCAGTTTTGCTTTATCCGTTTCTCAAAGATGTTGACTCTGAATGTAAGAAAATCCAAAATCTGTGGTTAAGATGAATAACAAACACTATAAAACGTGAAATCTCTATTCCACACTAAAATACATTAACTTATTTCCAAAATGAACACCCGTGTTAAGTTGTATGATAGTTTCACATTTTTTAGTGTTTGTCATGTTGACTCGAAGTAAATAATTATACCTGGTGGCCCTGAAATAGTTGGTCAAAATGAGGGATTGGATGGGGCTCGTCATAAGAATGAAAAAAGTTCCCATAAACGTCAGTCTAAAATGCATTCTTCACGAGTTACAATGCATTGAATCATTAATTCCGGAAAAAAAGGAAGGCCATGAAAGGAAAAAAAACACTTTATTTTTATTATTTTTATTTTTATTACAGATTTGTTAAAAATGTCCACCGTTAACTAAAAATACGCTAAGAATTTGGAATATGAAATTTGTATTCAGCAATGGTCTTGAGCAAGAGCAAGAGGGTTTGTGCGAAAGAAAAACAGATTAGATCTAAAGACCAAAAAGAAATAGATTCAATTGAAACGTTACTTTATGACAGAAATTATTTTAGTAACTTTTTACAAGGACTAGTCTGTACGATGAAAACTTTGAAAGTAGTTATTCTTCGAAGCTGATAATTAAATGCGTCATAACTCCTGAAGGATACGTTTTTGGACTAATATTATTGGAATTTTTTGCATCCTTATGACGAGCCCGATCCAATCCCTGATTTTGCAAATATTTCAGGACCAGCCTAGCCTGTATAAGGCCAACGGATTTTCTAAGCATCATTGTAAAGAGAAGATGACCAGGAGTGGAGATTTTTGAATGATTTCTAAGATAATCATCTGCGTTCGTATTCTTTAATTTCAAGTTTTAATTAAGGAGGCAGGAATATGCTTTCTCTGTCCCTTTATTGCAATTCTGATAAGTTATAACCTTTTTAGCGTACCTGCTCATATTTTCTTTCTTAGGAGCAGTGAACACTGCTTCTTGATCGCAAAAACTGAATTTAAAAATATAAATGTAATAAATTTAAAGATTTGTCTTTTTTAACTGAAAAAAATCTCTATTATTGACAAGAAAGGACTTCGAAAGGATTTGTGAGTTAATCTTTTTTTTTTTTTTTGAATAATCAACTTTTTCAATTTACTGCAAATAAACCTGTTTCCAAAATTGAGACAATGATCTCAACTGTCACTTTTTATCAGTAATTTATATAAATTAATCAATGCCATTAATTTTTTAAACAAACAGTTTTAAAATTATTTTGAATTATTTTGCATTTTGTATATTTGTTTCAGGTCAGCTAGTCTCTAATGAGATATTAATGGCCAGTGAGACGGGATGTCCACTAGAAATGCACAAGATTCAAATTGCCAAATGTGACAAGATGTACGACGAAGATTGTACAGGGGAGAGGTTTATGCCCTTTCTTCGAGCTGAATATGATAGCAGGACAGGACAATCGCCCAATAGCCCTAGAGAACAAGTAAGTAAATGAAACTTCAAGCAAAATAAGCCTCTGTAAACGAATGAGTATTACGGAATAATACGAGTTGATATATATTAATTTATTTTTATAAACTGCCACGTTTGTTTCATAAATACCACATTACTGAAACGATTTCAAAATTTTAAAAATCGAATCTAGGTTTTATTCGTATTTTAAAAAGTGATTCAATTAAGATGTAATAAATTTTTTTAAATTTGAAAAAAAAATCGAGGATGGAATATTTTATGCTTTTGGTTTTTGTGTTAATAGCATCGGTTTCCCTCCTAACATAAGAACGAGAGGCTTATTTAGGGTGTGACACCGTAAACCTATTTTTTCTCTCGTTATAATTACGGGTGAGTGCAATGAAGAATGTTTCCGGAGTGTCTTCATCAATTAGATATCAAAATCGTTGACATTCCTACCGGTATAAAAGAGGGAAAATATCTATCCATATTTTTTATTGATTTGTATATGTATATTGAATTTTTAATAATAGGTGGTCTGAATTTTAAGAATTCCATGATAAGTATTTATGGGATCATTATTTAGGCCATATATTATAATGCTTTGCACGGTAATCGCCTAATTTAATATCCTCTTTTTATTCTCTAGTGAACGTTTAAAACATTAATCTCCTGAAAAAATGTTATTCTAAATGAATTAATAAAGTTAATTTTAAGGAAATTAGATTAATAAAGAAAAATGATGTTTTTAATTGAGAAATAAAAGCGACATTATAGGTGAACGATTAATGGTTAGTGTAATCCGTGTGAACTTCTCTTTTAGGATGTTAGCATAATTAATCGAGAATTATTTACAGGTCAAAGTTTCTTTTCGTTATTTGCTAATTGATGTAGAATGCAATGGTCATAAAAATTCCACGAAACCATTGCAACTTTTGAACTATGTTTTATCCTCCTGTCATAAGTTTTAACTCATTAAAACTAAAGTGAATACTTTCAATGTAGCTTATTACTCGCTGCCACCTCTGTGATTCAGGACAACAACAATATCTGTCAGAGATGTACCGAAGTTACAAATGGAAATGTATTTTATCCCAGACTTTTCCAAGCACTAATTCCATTAAATCTTGCGAAATATCAAATATGATTAGTATACGTTTTTGCATTTGAAACAGGCTTAATACCAACGAGGAAATAATATATGCAAATGAAGGTGAGCGGTTGGCATGCATAAAGTGGAGTTTTCTTAAACCTTATCTTTTAAAAATAAAGATAGCAATGTTTAATATTTGAAACGCTTGAAGTTTGTTTTTATTTTTGAATTTTTATGAAATGCTTCAATGA
>JAHWFO010047778.1:1047953-1145095 GCA_023313115.1 Rhysida immarginata | reverse complement strand
AGAGAGAGAGAGAGAAAGAAAGAGAGAGAGAGAGAGAGAGAGAGAGAGAGAGAGATGGCAGAAATTAGAGATTGTTTTTATTTTGTAGTAAAGGCTCGGACATAAAACTAAAATGCACATTGATTCATGGTCTAGTTCATGATTATTTACGTTTGCAAAGTTTTCTGTCTGTGTAAAAGTTAGAATTCATATAGGGTCATTCATTTTCGGACTTCGAATTTATATTTCAAACAAATTATCAAAGACAGAAACACATTTCACACTTCAATGATTAGAGGAAAGTTTAAAGTTTTTTAGACGGTAAACTTTAAGCCCCGCCTCCGCCCAGAAATTTCATTCTGTTTTACAGTAGCGCTGTTTCATGATTATAGGAAAACTAGAAGAGGTACCCGGCGTTGCCCGGGATAATTACACTTGCACAAACTTTTCCTTTCATTGTTAGTCATGAGATATATATTGTTGGTTCATGCAGTGTGTTTGTGAATTGCGTGCTGATACCATTGTTTTTCATTTTCATGTTTTCTAAATTAAAGTGTGCCATTCTGTTTCAGAAGTTTAGCAAGTGTCCTCTTATTTGCAGAGTAAAGTTCATTTGAAATAATCGCCAGAATCAAAGTTCTAATGCACAAAATGGGAAAGCCTCAGACTAGATCATGTGGAGAAAACGTAAATTCTGCAAGAAAGTGAGGGTAGGAAAACACTGCGAGAAATTGATGAGGCCTTCTACAGGTCAGAGTCTGGAATATCAAGATGCTTAAAGTTATTCAAGAAAATGATGGCAAAGCTACTAATGAAAAAACAAAAAAAACAAAAAAAAAAACGTACAGGTCGACCAAGAGATCTAAAGAGTTAAAGAAAACGGTCCATTCCTCACGATTTGCATCAGCAAGAAATTCGCAAAAGTCTCAAAATGTACAACATGGAGGCGGTTTATGGATCTGGAATACGATCCTCGTGTGTCAGAAATTAAACCACTGTTAAAGGTAAACTCCACGGAAAAAATCGACTTCATCTTTTTTTTTTTTTGCATCATAACATTAATCCAGGTTAATAGATTAACATTCAAAATTTTTCGATTTTTCCTAATATTTTATTAAGAAAAATGCCTCGGAAAATCGAAAATTGGCCGTGGGATCTTCCATAACCTCCTCCAGAGAACACGGCGGAAGAAGGCGTCATTTCCTGCCGCGAGAACCTCGGAGAATTTCGTCGCCGAGATTCTAGTCGCTTTCGATTCTAGTTTCGCTGAGAACGATTCTACATATCGTAAGGTTTTGTTAACCTGTTTTATGTCGGAATGCCTTCAATTTGTTCTCTGTTTGGATGTGTAAATAGAAATTTTACGTTTCATAGATTTCCAGAATCAGAATCGATTAAAAAACAGTGGATTAGTTTTGACAGCGAGGGAACTGGTATCCAACTCCAAACAGCATCGTGTGTTCAGCTCATTTTGAAGCATCTTGCTTTGTCTACGCATCCACCGTTTTAAATTCAGTATCAATTTAAACAAGAAATTCGCAGAAAATAGATCACGTATAAGGTGGAAATAGATCCTCTTCCAACTCTAAACGGGCTGGCGTCCTTCAAAAACAACAACCACAACAACATGTGCTAAACGCCGAAGGAATGAGGTAGGCCTATCTGCTGTGCACACGTCGCCCTAATGTGCACACGCCGATGCGACAAGCACCAGATCCCGTTTCACGGTTTTTGCATAGGGCTGTACCGGGTGTCCCAAAAATGACTGATGGATTTTGAAAATCAATAAAAAAAAGACGGAATGCGATAGATATGTATCGTTTGCAGCCTTATGCTTAGGAAATCAGGGAATTTTATCCCACCAAATTTCAAATTTAGTTAATATTTTCACCCACAGATGGTGCTGAAAACAATGAAAAAATAAAAACCGGTATGAAAATGTTGCAAGGACTGTTGCAAAAAACTAAACAATGACATTTTCAATGTAACCCCCATTTGAAAAAACCATTTTGGTAGAGCGGACTTGCAATCTCAACAGTACACGCTATCAGCTTGTTACAGATCGCCTGCAGCGCCATCTCTTGGTAGAAATGTTAACTAAATTTGAAATTTGATGGGATAAAATTCCCTGATTTCCTAAGCATAAGGCTGCAAACGATACATATCTATCGCATTTCGTCTTTTTTTGTATTGATTTTCAAAATCCATCAGTCATTTTTGGGACACCCGGTATATCGCAGAAGTTGCAGTAGCATTTAATTCTGCTAACAGCCCTTGTATATCGCTGTCACTGTTATCAAAATTGCAGTCGTCACTATCGCTCTTGTTTCATATTCCTAGTCCACTGCGATGCCAAACTGACAACTAACTGATAGCGTCCAATGTGTGACGTCCGATTTTGAAACTCCTTCGCACTTCTCCGCGACTCCTGACGTAACAGTTGCCAAAACATGGCGCCTGTGTCGATCGCAGGGGGAGAGGAAAAATGAAAGTTTTTTTATATATTTTATCAATTTTGAGTTCGAATTGAAAATTTTTATAAATGCTACGTTGTTATTGAGATCTTCTTCTTTCGTTTTAAACGAAGTTGTTTTGAGTGTGGAGTTTATTTTTAAGTTGGAAGCAGTCCAGATGTGTTGATTGGGCTAAGAAACTTAAGCTCAGAACTAAAAATGACCTGAAGAAGGTCTTTGAAATAAAATGACCGAAAGGCCTCGTATCAATTATTTTGTGATGTCTTTTTTATTATTCTCTTCTTAAAAATGACTTGTGTCAAAAAGAAGAGAAGAGAAGAGGGTCCGTAAGGCTCCCTGCTAAGGTGATGATCTGGAAATGCACGTCATCCAAAGCAACTTGTGAATTTCGCATTCTGGAAACTAACATCCATGCTAACGTTTGCATAATTAGAGATGATGGAGAGGTTCATTCTGCCAAATATAGAACGCCTCTATCCTGAAGATGATGAAGAATTTTTTTTATCAGCAAGACAATGCCTCGTCGCACAAATCAAAGTGTACTCTCGTGGTTTGCAGATAAAACGGCTGGCCAATTTAGAGATCTCAGTCCTATTGAGAACACATGGAAAAAGTTGAAGGTTGAGTTGAATAAATTGAAGCCCATTCTACAGATGTACTGATTGGAAAGATCAAACAAGTGCGAAAACAAATGAAACCAAATGACTGCCGAAAATTTGTAGAATCTGTGTATCGACGTCCCCGAGTTGTCATTAGATGCAAAAGGCATTCTACAAATTATTAATAGAACCCATTCAAATTAAACAGCATATTTTTCTTGCCATGTTTATTTTGTTTCAGCAAACTTGTTTAAATTTGAAAACTAAAGTATCAAATTGCTAAGCTTTTTAAACAAGTTCTTCTTTAGTTTACAACAAGTTTACTATTTGACAGTTGATCATCAAATAAATTACATGGATACTTGAAACATTTCTTTTTCTGTATGTTCCCATCAGTGATATGTCATGTAGTGGGAAAACTCAATAGTTTCAGCAGGATGGTTGATATCTGGCCATCTGATTAAATTTTTGAAATGCACTTGTATGTATTAATGTATTCACACTTCGCCAACTGCAACCCATTTGCGACGTCGCCATTTACCTATAAACAATAAACAGCCTGGCAAAGACTGTATGGCAATGAATAGAACTACTAGGTAGGGTTTTAAAACTTTGGACCTTCCTCTGTTAGGTTATGTGTGGAATATGTTATTATCATATACAGTTTGTTTGAAATAAATAGTTGAAATTTGCTCCATCGTTTTGAATAACTACATTTTTGAGCTAGCTCTGACTTCGATCCTATCAAATTATCGAATATCGATTTTTGCTTTGTTCCTTGTAATATGCAATGTTTCAACTGAAATCTTTAGACTCGTTCATCTTAATTTTAATGAAACAGCTTTAATACAAACCAATATCACGTACGTGACATCCATCCTAACGTACACTAACTGCTCAATTGAAAGTGGACACCTGTGGTATAGAACAGACGCTTTATTGACAGCGTGTCTAATAGCGCGTACTGTGGCCTTTTGCCCTATGCACACCGTCCACTCGCCGTGGCATGCTCTCCACCAGTTTCTGATGGCAACCAATCGGTATTTTTGCCCACTCCTCCTTCAAAGCCTGCACAAATTGGATACGCTTTTCCGGTCGCATCAGACGCGCGCGAATCCGACGCTCCAATTCATGCTAAATATGTAGAATAGTTTGAGGTCTGGACTTTGGGCGGGCCGCTGAAGTTCCTGAACATTATCTTCCGGAAATCAGGTGCTGACAGCACGGCGCATTGTCGTGCTGGAACACAAAATGCCCT
Organism: Rhysida immarginata; assembly: GCA_023313115.1. Taxonomy (NCBI): domain Eukaryota; kingdom Metazoa; phylum Arthropoda; class Chilopoda; order Scolopendromorpha; family Scolopendridae; genus Rhysida; species Rhysida immarginata. The sequence continues at coordinate 1,140,785 of JAHWFO010047778.1, read as the reverse complement.
TCACCAAACTGCTGCCAGAATATAGGAATCATAGAATTGTCTAGTCTAGAAAGTCCAAATATTGTGTGGATGCCATGTTCCCCTCGATCACTACCAGCAGACCAAGTTCAAACCAGGAGAAACACGACCATACCATCACACCAACACTGCCAAACTTCGCTATTGGGATGTGACACTCAGGTATCAGCCGCTCCCCTGGCAAACGCGCATACTTGCGCACATCCAATCGATAGGGTGTGAAGCGTGATTCGTCGCTCCAGATGATGCTCTTCCAGCGGTCCATCAACCAAGACCATCGCACTTTACATCGGGCCACACGACGCTGGGCGTTTACAATCCGACCAAGAGTGATGCTAGGCTTTTAGACAGCAGCCCGACCGGTGTACCCTAAGGCATGGAGCTCCCGACGAATCGTTATGGTGCTCACAGTTGTTCCCGTTGCCTACTGGAAGTCTTGCCGCCGTTGTTCCGCTGGAGTAGCCCTCTTCTGCCGTACCGACCGCTTCAGGACCTCCGGTCTCTATCGGTCAGCATGCAAGCTCAGCCATCTCCATGACATCGTGTTTTCACTCCTTCACGTTTCCACTTCGTGATAAGTTCAGTGTCGCTTCTATGGCTCGCACACTCTGGCCATTGATGTGGCAGCCTATGACTACTCCATGTTGAAAATCGCTCAGCTGCTTTGATTGTGGCATTTTACCTCAGCACATGGTAAAACACCAAATGACTCTAACTGCATATGACCTTGCTGTTTTCAAACGAATATATTCAAATTATTGCCCGAATTTGTATAGATTTTCCCACTACAGCAGGTGTCTACTTTCAATTGAACAGTCAGCGTAGATAGATATAACATTACGACAGCGAATAAATAGCTCAAAGCGAAGATGACTTGCTTGTGCCAAGTACCGATAGTTAATATAGAACAAAGGTGATTTTTAGTGATTATGAAGGCGATATGGTAATGAGCACTACATGCAAAAATGCTACACTTTCTTGAAGCAACAGTAGCACAAAAACTTTTAAAAAATGCCTGGCATGTCACGTACAGTTTATTCCCAGCTGCAACTGCAATTCTGACAACTAAGTCCTCTTCTGAGTTAACAGGAGACTCATTAGCTTGACTGTTCATGTGTACAAGAGTTTACAGGAGTAAAACAACTACTCCAAAGGTTCAAGGAGTCAACGGTTAACTAAAAACACACTGAAAGAATCAAGGTCTAATTTGCATGCTGCTTGCATGCATAATTCAACTGGTAATGGGTTGAGTATTTCCAACATTTTTCCTTGTAGCAATTTAATGGTGAACTTTGGACCATCCATTTTTTGGTAAAGACTGTTCAGTATGTTATCACCTATCACCCTGTGGAGTTTGCGCACCGAGTTCAAATACCTTCCGTACAGTTTGTTCAGTAATTTCTATAAAATTTCCTCCAATCAAATACTGGAGAGGTTAGAAGAAAGTCATAAATAGTAATGGATTGTTAAGATAGAGAATAATAAGAAAAATATCACAAAAATAACACAAAAAATATACGAGGCCTTTCGGTCTTTTTTATCAATGACCTTCATCAGGTAGAGAATTTTTTGAAAATTTTTAACTGATTTTTTCATCAGTGAGAAGTTTTAAAGAATAATACATTTAAAGAATTAAAAGAACATTGTTATAAACATAGTATTGTCCAAAACATTATTACATCATTTTGAAATTATCGAGGCCTAAGAGATAACAAGGCCTGAAGCGAAAAAGTCACCTGACCATAGCAGTCCGACCAACAATCAAACCTTCATTGTTTTCAACAAACGAAAAAATACTGACTGTTAAAAACCAAGACTGAAACAATGATGGTTACATTGGTATTCGGACTTCTGTGGTCAAGTGACTTTTCCGCGTCCGGGCCTGTCTTTCTAGTTGGCTTTGGAAATTATCAAGTGATTAAAGGTTTTAAGAAAATGAATTTTAAAAATTAAAACATTTTTACAAATATAGTATTGTTAAAACATAGTATAGTATTGTAGTAAAATTGCTATTGATTATTGAAAAAGTGAAAGAAATAATTGATCAAGGACGATTTTACAAAATTAGAAGTATCTTTATAATTAGAGTTGTGATTTTTTAAACATATATATTAATACAGTATAAATTAAAATAATTAAGAGGTTATCATTATATAACTATAATCATAGTATTTCCCATTTTTTATCCAATATATAAGATTGCTGAGCTAGACAGTATTGGATTGTATTTTTTTTCATGAAATCGCTTATTCAGTTTGTAGATACATCCATTCATTTGTTTGATATTTTTACATTGAAATTTAGTTGACGAAGTAGTTGTTCTCGCTGCTAAAAAGAAGGCGAGTTAAATCTTATTTTATTAGCTGTCAACAATCATTCTTAAATGGCTTATTAAGCTCAATTATCAAATGCTTCTCTCTGTAAGGTTAAAGGGAAGAAGCTTTATTTCCGTCAGCATTCTTCTTCTTTACACTTAATAAAAAAGTAGCCGACTCGGTGGGCGAGAGCGCTAAGGCGCAGGTCTTGTCGCACTAGTTTTGGTTTGTTTGGTATTAACGTCCTTTTTAACTGCCATGGTCATTTCAGGACAGCGTTATAGGGGCCCCAAATTTTGCCTCGCAAGGGTTCTTTAACGTGCAGCCGGCAAACGACTACACGGGACCAACGGCTTTACTTCCCTTCCGAAGGGAGTGCGTGATCTCAGGATTTTCCCCCTGAAAAAATCCTCGTCTCCTCGGCCGGGGTCGAACCCGCGTCCTCGGGCATCAGAGGCGACCACGCAACCCCTGAGCCACCGAGGCCGATCTTGTCGCACTAAGATCCAGCGGGTCGCAGGCTCGAATCTTGCTGAAGGCATGAATGTTCGTGTTTGTTCCTTTACTAACAAGCTTGAAAAATCAAGCAAAACTTCCATTTGATTTAATGGTTATTTAACATCTTCAACACTGAAAAGGTAAACGAGAAGAAAAGCGAACTATGGAGAAGTCCTGATTTGATCAGTAAAATTTGTTGCTCACTGCTATATAAAAATCGATTACATTTTGAATTGTCGAGCTCCAAGTTAAATTTGGATAGTTAACTCTTCTATTCGTAACCAAAAATATATTTTATAATATTTTTGTATCTTATGATATTCAGCTAGTGTATGATTTCTGCTATTTTGTTCGTTTCATCTTGTTTGAGTTGGACCAAATACATGCAAATGATTTGTGGACTCACGTTTTTTATAATGTACAGAAGAAAAATATTAGTTTTTCAATTCCAACACGTTCACAGCGGTCGACTTTTTTCACTCTTTAAATTTACAGTTTCTATTTTTTTCCCCTTCGTTTCAACCATCTCACGGATTATGCGGATGGGCTTTCCAGACCTTAATTCTTTTTTTCTCTCGGTCTGGCGGTTATTGCGGTCATCCGAGAATGAAAGTATGCCTTTGCCTACGCGTATGAAGGACAAGCTTTGATGAATAGAACATAGGGAGAACGAGAAAGACGTTCTCTTCTTCTGTATTCTATTATTAGTGCATGCATGTCTTAGCTGACCGACTATAGAGGTCGCTTTTATTTTCATTAGAAAACTGTTCGAACAAATTTCTTTCTTTTTTTTTTTTAGGCTAAAATGGAAAACGAGAAGGCGGGGAATTGTTAGAAGTTATTAAATTAATTTTATATTATTACAGAACATTAAGAGCATAAAAAACTTCATTATCTCAAATTGGTGTCAGAATTATTGATTTAGAACAACAGTCATTGATAATTGGAAATCTAAGAAATTTTAGTTTGAAAAAAGAATGGAAAGAAAAACAATTTGAATGAAAGATATAAATTGAAGACGGTACATATTCCGTTTCTTTAAATTTGTTGAATGCGTGGCCCAGAAAATAAAACATTACAGATGATTCTGTCACAGATGGTGCCGATATTTTACATAAAGAATAATGGTATTCATATAGCTCTATTGCTAAACATACTTAAATTCATTCAGATTAATGAAACATCCTAATAGTTATCTCCTACACTCTTTTTAACCCGAAGAGTCCGAATTGATTAAACAAATTTATTTTAAAAAATTAACTTAATACTATAGTGTTTTAAAACATCAGTTAATAATGCCATAAAATAAATATACCAGCTTATTACTATTCCATATTATAGCTTTCCTTTTGAGAAAAACGTAAAACTACAAGGGGTCACCAATGATTTCGTTCATCTGTCTGTTTGTACAGTGGAAACAATATGACCAATTTCATATACCTCAGTAGTAACAAAAACAAGTACACGGTCATGCCATCTTATTAAAAATATATGACCCATAGGAAGTTAAAAATATGAAAAGAGTCGGCAAGATAATGATGCTACCCAAGATCTATAAAAGATCGTTTATAGACCTTGATGTTACCAAATTCATTGAGGCGCCATTCTGTGACAGCATAGAGAAATAAAAGGAAGTTAAGAAGTTATTCCGCTTTACAAATTCTAAATAAAAGAAAGCAAGAGTGAACTCTTAAGTCCTTGAACTACAACGATATGATTTATCCTTTCCACTCACTTTTAAATTCCCGTCTATCTACAGTTCAATAAATTGGCTTGATTTGATAAACAAATAAATCCCTGATCATTTATTTGGATATTGTTGTCATTTCTTTTCAGATCAATAGTATGACGAGTTGGATAGATGGAAGTTTTGTGTATAGCACAAGTGAAGCGTGGGTGAATACCATGAGGTCGTTTCAAGATGGCAAATTCAAGGTGGATCAAGATCATCCGGAACGGAATCTGCCGCCTAGAAATAGAGATCGGGTGCCTCTCATCAACGCGCCTGCTCCCCACGGAGTTAGGAACATGAACCCTGAGAAGATGCTTCGTAAGTCTTTTTTTTAAGTTTAGCGTTGTATTTTGCCTCATTTTATTTGTATTTTTATTTCTAATAAGAATAATGTTTAACTTATAAAAAAACATGTCTCCTCTAAGAGAAGAAGTAATTGCTTTGTATTACACCGTAACTGTTATAGACGTTTGTTACGTCTGTTATATATCAAGTTGTAGTAAAAGTTTATGAAACGCACTCCCATAACTTTATTCCGTAAATTCTTCACCGAGATGCTGGCCTTTATTTAAGAAAACTAAAAAAGCAGAAGGCAAAGTGAATTCAACTCAAATCCAATTTTTTTTTTTATTGCAAAAAAAACAAACAAAAAAAAACTCCATACATAATATTCCTTTATGAAAATGAACATATGCGGATACGAATGGTGCATATCGACAGCTGGAGGAATTTAAAGAAAATAGAAACTGATTCCAAAAGAGGAAAGAACTCCGTAGTTTTGTGATTTTATTGTAAGGGACCTGTAGAATATTATAAGGGTGTAAATCTGTGCCTGATGTCCAATAGATTTTATTTAATTAGTTCCGCGTATTGTTGGTTCCATAATTGGCCACTAGGAGCATGGATCGTGCGTGTAGCAGCGGAGGATAATATAGAGAGACAGGGGCAGGTTGTTACAGTTTTGACTTTTTTTCACTCTAAATTTTTTATGTATTGCTTGATGTAAATCATATTTCACATTTTACAGCCTTGAACCTTTGTGGTTATAAATAGCATTTAAAAAGTTTTATGAGAAACACTTGTTTTTTTTAACATATTCATATTTTTGACACAACCGCAAATGTAACAACATGACTAATCAATGAGGTAGGCGGGGCAGGTTGTTAAATTCATTTTTGTCCACTAAAATAGAACTAAATCATTGGTAAATCAAAAAATTAGCTTTAAAATTTTTACAGTTTTGGAAGAAAAAGTTTGAGACCACCTCAATTCAGAAAATAAGATTAAATTGAAAAATGTTTGATAAATTATAGCGATACACATATTTATTATCATATTCAACTTCATCATATTCAACTTCATCTATTTCCAAAAAAGAATAAATAAATAATTGAAAAATGAATCGAACGATACATTTTGCTATAGGAGAGTCGAGAAAAAATAGTTTGAAACCAGGATGGAAAAGTCCATGCAAATAATACGAACTGCTTTAACAAATGTCATATTACATAGACTATTTAAAAGCATACGCAATGGTGCATTTTCTACAATGGGTTTTGGCAAACAACTAATAGATCACCAAAAGGATCAAGTCAAAACGGGTAATTGCTCTTATTGGTAATTCAAAGACTGTAGTCCACAGTTATCTTGCTAACCCACAAATGTATGGAAAAAACAACGATCAGGACGGCCGAAAAGCTCAGTACAAGAGCTGAAAGACAGATCATTAGATTGGCCAGTGCTACAGGTGCCTCATCCAGTTCAATTACAAAATCACTGCAGCTGCCGGTTCACTCAAGAACAGTCCGAAATGTGTTGTCAGCATCAGAGCATCATGCTCACGTAAAGATGAAGTCCAAACCAAGTTGTCTTCCCAGCATGAAGAAGCCAGTCTGAACTTTGCAAAGCGATAGTGACGATAAGACTGAACTTTCAGTGATAGTCAACTTTGGAGCCACGTCCCTTTTAGTGACGAAAAAAAGTTTAATTTGTACGGTCCAGACGGTGTTCAGTATTACTGGCATGATTTACGTCAAGAACCAGCGTATCTTTCACGGCGTGCAGGGCGAAGGATTGGTTATGATATGGGCTGCTTTCACCGAGCGAGAGAAGTCCCAAGAGGCATTTGTTTCTCCACAATCGAAGGCAACCAGGACATCTTGGGCAACTTCCTCTTTCCTTTACGAGATCAATTAAATGATCCGGAATTCATTTTTCAGAAGGACAATGCGCAAATACACAAAGCAGCATCAATTTTAGAATGGTTAAACTACACAAAATCACATCAATGAATTGGCTTGCCTGCAGTCCCGACCTTAACACGATTGAAAATATTTGGGGATATCTGGTTCGAGTGGTTTATGCTCATGGAAAACTATTATAGCGTCTCCGATTTGAAAAAAATTACACACATCGCATGGGACCAAATAAGTCCACAATAACTTCAAGCTCTTGTGAAATCCATTTTGCCGAAGAGACTCATTTGTTATTGAAGTGACAGGACGTCCAACAAAATACTGATCCACATAGTTTTAATGATTCTCAAGGAAAATCCATCCTGGTCTCAAACTTTTTCCCGATGTTCATACAGCAAAATGTATGATTATTTTATTTTGCAATTATTTTTAGTTTTTTTTTTTTTGAAAATATCAAGTTGAATGTGACAATTTTTTCCACCACTGTACATCTCAATACCAAACACAAAGAAATAAAAAAACTAAAACTGAGCCACTACACGTCATCAGAATTGTAGTTATTGCACTCATAATAAGGATCCCCAATCGTGCCTTCAAAATGTGCTAATTTCTTGCACTGCAGACACTCAATCCAATTTTCTTGGGGAAAATTCTTTCTTCATAAAGAATCTATAGTATGTTCTCACTCCAGTCAGCAGAAATATTTGGGGTAAGTTGAAACAGCTTGCAACAACCTACTCCAGACCACATTTTTGAACAACGTTCACGAACAGCGAAGAAGAAGACACATTTTTTCAGAAATTTCCATGTAACATTATGACTTGATAACTGAGCTTTCTCAGAACCACGATAGCCCAGACAGTTCTACAATATCCGCTAAGTTATTTATCATCGTTTGAGTGAGAGAAAAATTACGAGGAGGTACAAAAAATCGAGTTTTATTTTTTTACATGCGAAGAGCTAATGCCAGCGGTTCGAGGAGGAAGAGAGTGCTTCAGATACAGTAGAAGCTGAATCCTATGTAAATGTCTGCTTGCTGGTGTAAGAACAAAGTTTAAGATATTTTTAAGTTATAACAATTTACCCGTGTAATGACTTCCTCCTGTCTCCTTTACTGATGGCGTGGCCTCGCACATTTCTCGATCATGCGATATGCGATTTTTCTCTTGTAGGGCTAATTCAAGGATTTTTCTCTTGTAGGGCTAATTCAAGGATAAGACTATGCCTATTAAAAACCGCTTTGAATGAAATGTGGGATGGCATTAACATTGCAGTCGTCACCATCGACTCGGGCATACTGAGTCAATTATTTTATAGTTGTAATTAACTTTATAGGTTCATATTAGGCTGCAATTAACAAGATGATTTTTTAAATCTCTTTTTAAATCATCCTATACCTAATCAGTATAAAGTATAGTTATGAGAACATACAAAGTTTTTCTTTCAGAATAAAAAAATAAATTATGTTGTTTTTACCATCGCATACGAGGCCTACCGGAAAGTATTCGGATTGAGGCTACAAAAAAAATACGGTTCGAACTCACATTCATGTTTAGTCACCTTCAAAATAAGCACCGTCTGCAGCAACGCATTTAGCCCAGCGTTGCTGCCATTGGTCGAAACAAGTACGGAATGCCTCCTTTGGGATGGCCAAGAGCTCCGCCGTCGCATTTTGTGTTGTCACGTCCACATCCTCAAATCTCCGTCCTTTGAGCGCTTTCTTGATCTTTGGAAATGCGAAGAAGTCGCACGGAGCTAAGTCAGGTGAATAGGGAGGCTGCCTGACCTGAGCGATGTGGTGTTTGGTTAAGAATTGCTGCACGATGTGCGTTGTGTGTGCTGGAGCGTTGTCGTGGTGCAGCATCTAATTTCCAGAAGCCCATATTGTTGGCCGTTTCCATCGAACTGCATCACGCAATCTCCTCAGCAATGTCATTGCTCAATGTTTTCTGTCATTTTCACCACGCGTCAGGAAAAGAAAAACGTTCTGCTTTAGCGTGTTACAACAATTGCACTCGGCACTCTTAACAGCTGCAAATTTCATGACGTCATCAGCAGAAATGTCGTCACATGATCCAGATAGGAAAAAAGGTGCAGCGAGTTATACTTTTTTGTTGTAGTCTCAGTCCGGAAACTTTTCGGATAGGCCTCGTATATATTAAACAAGAAATTAAGCCTCCCGAGGAAGGTATAGGAAAGTAGCGGAAGCCCTGAGTTCATCTATTTTTTTATTCACCTGCACTTTTTAACCCCCCATTTTTTAATCAAAAATTGATTTTCTCGAACCTTGTATTTAGAAAATATAAAAGAACCCTGTCTTTCCTTTCTCATTATTTTCGATCGAATGATATATGACACTCCATATGTTGCCATAGTTCTAAAGACAAAGTGATTGCCGCCCCCATAACTCCGGCCCTTTCAAAACAATTTGGTCCAAACTTTACAGTAATGTTGTTCTTGCTTAGAGGAACCTGCATACCGAATTTCACTCCTTTATATGCATAAGTACGCGTAGGCCTTTTGGTCCCCTCTAATTTCCGCCCCCGAAACTCCGACCCCAGTGGGCCAATCAACACCAAACTAAATAGTGAAGGTGCACATGCCTATAGTAATCTACATTCCGAATTTTAACCTTCTACCTCAAAAAATGCAGAAATTATGAAGGGGACGGACGGACGGACCGACAGACGGACGGACGGACAGACAGACGGACATCGTGAAAACAATAAGTAGCTCCATTCTTCCGCTACTTAATAACAATTTTATATCCAGTATTCATATCACCCTTAGTCTTCGCAAATCTTCTATCAAACACGCATAAATAAACTTTTTTTTAAAAACTGGATCGATGTCCACTCTCCATGTACCAAATTAAATGCAGAGGCTTAAAATAGCATGAGGAGAAATATGTCCAGCTATATAGACCTAATGCTAAAATGAAGGTGAGCTGTTGGTCCAGAGCAGTCCCGGCCATAGATTTTTTGGAGAATAAATTTTGCGCTGTACTTCCAAAAGGAAGAATTCCTCTCCCCAGCTCACTGCCTATGACGTGATGAATTCTCTTCTGCTTTCATCTAAAGTAAAAAGAATAATTGTTTATAAATTGAATATATAATGAAATAGTTTAGAGTTTTATTGTGCGACATGCTCTAGAAAAAAATGCTTCCCTAGGCCATGATTTCATGGTACCAGAAGTCTGTTTAATTCTCGAGATAAATCCCGCTGCAATCCATAAAGGAGTTAGTCGTAGATGCTCTAGACTTTTTGACAACTGTTTAAATAATAGTGAGATCCAATAATACTGGCCAACAAAATTTAAGATTTTTCTTGTTCACGGAATGAAAGTGGATGATTTTGATAGTATTTTTTCTGCTGAATACTAATATAATTTTGAAATTTCACTAGCATGCACAGTTTTTGAGATAAAGCGAATTGAATTTTTATAAGTTTTCCCTAAAGAAAATAATACCAACAAATAATACTGAATGTGTTCGAAAATATGCTCAAATATACTAATGCATTAATCAGATTAAATACGACCAGTACAAATGGTTTATTTGTAGGGATTTGAAGGTCAGTGGACTTCTTTTAGGCATACAAAGCGGGTATACAGAACACGGCTGTTTTATTTGCGAGTGTGATAAGATTTCCACTATAGCACAAAAGCCTGGATACGAACTATATCACCAAAATTTGATTCCCGGGCAAATGAATGTCGAAAATAAACATCAAGTCGAAATTGAAAAAATCTTGCTGCCTCCACTTTATATCAATGAAGACTTTGTAAAGGCAATGAGTACAGGATTCCAGCATCTGAAACAGAAGCTTCCCTGCATTAGCAATGCGAAAATAAAGGAAGACATTTTTGTCGGCCATTAAATCAGGGAGCTAATGAGTGATGACGGGTTTGAAACCGCATTGAACCCAATGGAACTATCAGCCTGGAAAGTTCTGAAGGTGAAATGAAACTTTTTTTTTCCTGCCAACCTTGGTGACGTTAATGAGTAACATGGAGAAAGATTCCACCAGGATATTTCTACCATGTAGAGGTGGTACCAAGGAAAATGGGCATCTGCTGGACCTTTCAGATGCCAAATACAAAAGAAAGTCCTCGGCAAAGCGGGTCTAATATGTTGAAAACTGAACGTTTAACTAGTTTATCATTTCAAAATACTTAATGCTTTAAGGCGTAGAAATTGGAAATACTTAATATGACGATTTATAAAAATTGGTTGTGATAGAATAATTTCTTTTTCATTTTCGTAATCAGCTTTAAAAATACTTCAAGAAACATAATTTGGTTCCATGAGCTTTTCGGCTGTTGACCGGTGTAATGAAAGCGCAATCTGCGAAAATGCATCTAATTATCACATACAATATTCACGTCTTCCAAATGCATTTTTATATACGATATGAATATATTTTTCAAGTCGCTTTCTCTCTTCCTGAAATTTCATTTGCACTCTGTTGTCTCATACCAAGAGCTTGAAAGGAGTAATACTCAATGGTTGTCGCTTCCAAGGGCTTCTGAATTTTATTTCATTCAGTTTTATCCTATAGAGGAATTCAATGACCATTGCATATCCGTGAGCGTTATGAGATAATAACTGAGCCAAGAAGCGCCTCCTCCCATTATTATTTTCATGACTTTCGTATAATGAAAGATGGGAAAAATATTTTTAACAGACCATCATTTTCTATTGTAATGTATATTTATAGGTTGTATGGCTTTTCATAGGCAAGTTCGAATTTAATTCCATGGGATTTCTGGCCACCTTTAAACTATGCATGTATAATTTCTTTTAATAGCCATACAATTCGTTAATCGCTTTGTCCGTACAGAAACTTATCTAACAGCCCAGCTGCATTTTTCTAGAGAGCGTTTTTCTCTTATAAAAGAACGAAATCCATTGAATAGGTATTTGCAGACGACTGAGCTCTTTGTATTATATGGCAAACATGGCCAGAAGCATATCGGAAAAATCAAACTTAGGTCCATGAAATTAATTCAGTCTCGTTCAAAAGAATAATGTCAAGGAGAAGTTATAATCCCAAATGATCATGTTCCTGAAATGCCTTTAAAAACCGAAATGTTTACATATTACAAAGAAATTATATTTGATTTTGAATTTTTACTGTTGCAGTTTATCTACTTTTTTACTTATTTTATTTTATTTCTTAAATGAAGATAAATATTATGGTGGGAGGGTATATATTTTATTTAAGAACCATATATAAAATAAAACAGAATAAACTAATAATTTTCTAATAATATTTCATATACATATTTTAATGGTATCCACTTCCTTTCAGGTGAATCGCTATTAACTTTATTTAGAAAGATTATAAAGATAAAAACGAAGTTAAAAAATGAGTTTAACATCGAGAATAGGTTTATAACAGTTTTTTTTATATAATCCAAAAATAAAATTAATCCAAATAATGTATAATTAAATAATCCAAACTTAAAAATTAACGTATTTCATACATAGGAATTTAACATCTGTGACCTGAAAAACCCAAAAATGTGCGTAAATTTGCATTACGTAATGAGCACTCTATATCCTTTCGACTTCTTCCTTGAAGAATAATCCAAACACGTCTCGCATTTTAATGGTCCATGAAAAGAATATTATTGTTAAAAGATATTTTAAGACCTTGCATTCCATTATATATTAACCAAATGAGAATTTAATTAAACAAAGTCTCTTAATCCCCTCCTGCTATTGTAAGTACTTGTGCTTTGCCACATGCGTTCATTAAAACTGCTGAAATAGATGGCGATCTATTCGAATGGGATTGATCTAGCCATCCAGTTATTTTGCATTAGTGCTGCCTTGAACTCGAACCAAGCTGTGTACCTTCAATCCATAGGGAACATCTGTGAAAATTCCAAAATGCTTATCATAACATGCTAAGAATTAGAACGAACCACTCCTCCGAGCACGAGCACTGCTTTCAAGGATGAAAATTAAGAAAACTTTTGATCTTAAACCATTCATTTAAATGGCATATGATCAATCAAAGTACATTAAAAATTCGACTGATATCATAACTTTAAAATATTTATAAAAATATGTCAAATTAATTACTATTTTTATTACAGATGAACAAATAAAAATATTTTACATATCCACGAATAATTACTTATTCATATTATTAATATTAAGATTTTTAGATCAAGGTCGTAGATACGTTAGAGGAATATTACAAAGAGATTTAAAGAAGGGAGGCAGAATTGCTCTATGTAGCTCGCTATTATTAAGTTGCTTGCATTTTTGACGAAAAAGATTGAAATTAAAGAAAATTTCTGAAATTAATTTAAAGAAACGGAGATATCTAAACGATAAATATGGTTTTGTAAAACCTACTTTCAAATTCATTGACATATCGTGGCGAGGGGATGCTGAAAATTGATGACTTCTAAATTTTTATTTGAAAATGGGTATATTTATTTGAGTAAAACAAAAAGTGGCAACTTTCTACAACTGTACTGTTCATAACCACATATATATTTCCCCACATAAACTCTGGCGATGAATACATTTCTCAGTGGAAGACGGCAAGCGTTCGGGACGGCCAGGAACCAGCACAACACCGAAGAATGTTGCGAAAATCGCATAACTGATTCGCAGACTATATCGCTGTCAGCAGGGATGTTTCGTCATTCATTCATTCATGGATCATTCGATTCCTTAGTACAGATAACAATAAAAAGAAGTTCAACAACCACCTGTAATAGAGGATCGTCGCTGAACCATTCAGGCACTGTGTGAAATCGTAGGAATTGGTTACGCGCAGTGCCAAGCAATTCTCACCGAACACCTCCAAAGTTCGTTCCCCGATTCTTGACTGCCGACCAGAAGCAAAGTGTTGATGTATGCACGGAGCTTCCTGCCACTACACGTGCAGACGCAACCTTCATCAACAGGGTCATCACTACTGATGAATCGTAGGTTTACGGCTACGATCCCGAAACGAAGCAGCAATCTTCCCAATGGAAGAGCTCGAGTTCACCGAGACCAAAAAAAGCAAGACAAGTGAGGAGTGCTACCAAAACCATGATCATCGTTTTCTTCGATGCAAATGCTATAGTCCACAGGGAATTTGTTCCCAAAGAGCAGACTGTTAATTCAGATTTCTCCTGTGATGTTCTATGACTCCAGCGAAAAGTCGTCCGCCGGAAACGACCTCAACTTTGGCGCAACAAAAACTGGCGTTGCATCATGACAACGCGCCCAGTCATACCTCTCTCAAGACCACTGATTTTTTGGCAAAGAACACCATGGCAATCGTACCCCATTCTCCCTACTCACCCGACCTGGCCCCCTGCTACTTTGCCTTGTTTCCCAAAGTTGAAGCTGAAAGTGCGTCACTTTGACACCGTGGGCATCATTCAACAAGAAGACAGAAGGTCCTTGACAGCTTTACGGAAAACGACTTCAAGAAAGTGTTCCAAGACTGGAAACGCGCTGGGACAGATGCATTCAGTCCCACGGGGACTACTTCGAAGGACACTAAGCCTAAACCGATGTATGATAATAAACCATTCTGTGCACCCAGTCCGAAAACTTTAGGATACCACTTCGTATACCAACAGCCGATTGAATGCCTTTAGCTTCCTTCATTGTCAAATACTTTTTTTCTCATTGTTAACAGCTGTTTTATATAGCGGTCTTGTAATTGTTATTTTCACTTGTGGTTTCTCACTGATGAAGGAGACAGAGAGCTCCGAAATGTACATATGAGTTTTTATTTTATAATATTCATTTATGTGGAATAATGATTTCTTTTCTTCCTTTATTCCACAAACATACGGTTTAACCTATCAGCCATTGATAATAAAATGTTTTCACTGCTTGTCTATGATGGAATATCATCACTATCAATAGGAAAAAAGTTTTCTTTGCAATCTCATATTATTTAGAAATAAGATTGCAAAGAAATAAATGAAATTGCTGATCTTGTCTGGCGATCCGTTTTATCTCCGAAATTGAGTGAGTCCTTATATAAGCAACCTAAAAATGTACAAAAAACAGGCTTCTTCCCGATTTCACCAAATTGGTTCAGCAAGACATAATGTACCTAAGTATATATGCTCGTGTTAAGCTAAGTTTCCCATTGATCATCTTGACAGTGCCTGAGAGTGGTTATAATTGACCTATTTGAAAGCAAACTTGAATTTCATGGTTAATTATTAATTAAAACGCAGCCGAAGAGCAAGTTTCGTAGATAAAACGGAACTTCCCTCTACGTAGGATACAAAATTTGACCCACTTTTGCAAAACTTGGTTGATTGAGTTTCGTAAAATCTGTTCAGTGAGGACTCTTCCATTATTTTTATGAAGAACGGTCATGAAGAGATAGACTGTTCATTATACGATGAATACAACGTACGTTTGAATGTATCAAAATGCTACTACACTAGTTAAAAAGGCTTCTTCTCACATCTTCTCAATAAAAATTGGCAACTACTGAAATACAAGATCACGCAGAATTCGAAAACGATAAAACTCAGAACGTTCAAAATATACAGAACGTTTATTGCACACAATTACAATAGCAATAAATATATATGTATAATGATTTTAACCGAATTAAAACATGTCCAAACGGGTTCTAGTTTTCTTCGAACGTAATAAGTCATTCAAAGCTCTGTAACTTTAATGCGAGCAGCAATTTTGAAACACGATTTACTGAAAATTTCGGCAATATATCTTTAAATGTTGGGTGCTAGGCGATCTCTTATATCTAGTATTCCGAATGGCTGCTGTGCTACTAATTGTACGTGGATCGTTCAAAAATGATCGACACACTCCTATAACTTTCGAAAAGTAGGCATTTGAAGCGTGTATCCGTAAATGTGAAGATAAGCTATAGTGACGATGTTCTACGACACACGAAGGAATTTATTCAGCCAAATTTTTGCGTTCGTGGACAAAGCGAGAAAACATGAAAGCAGATAATCAAGGGCTAAGATGGTTTGATTAAATATTAGCCAGATATTGATTTTAGTATAAAAACAGCTGTGAACTTGCGCTGAAAGTGCCGGAGAATATAAGCATTGATCTACAACTGGTTTCCTTCGATATCGATTCTCTATTCCCCAGCATCCGGATAAAAGAGACTTTCTGCGTTGGAAACAATCCTACATAACAACCAGGTCCCCGTCGCTCTCGTCAATAAGATTATTATCTTCACCAACCTGATCTATTACAACAATATCTTCAGTTTAATCGTGAATATTTCCATATGGAAAATGGCGCCCCAATGTGTGCAATTCTAATACCAAAATGTATGGCATCAGCCCTTTTCTCGCGAATTCTAATACCAAAATTGGAAAACCAAGCCCTTGACAATTTCAGATATTTCTCCACCATTTGGCTTCGCTATTTGTTCGACACACAGAATATGGCTTAAATCACTTTTTGAAAATATCGTTCCTGTACACTGTAGTTGTGCATTTGGTGACCACGTGGATTTGTAGTTGCTCTTCTTATTCTTAGTTGCAACCTTTACCCTCCATCTTTGGACGGTCCTGTTGTTTGCCGGTACCCCTGGCGCAACTCTTTCTTTCTTACGAAAGGGGTCAGTTGTTTGCCTGATCACAGCTACCTTTTATTTTTGCATCATTCATTTTAAATAACCCTGTATTTAAATTGTTAAATTTTAACAATTTACTTATTTCATTATTTTCGTTTTCTACTTTGTAGATCATTATAGTGTGAAGTTTTCAAAGTACTGATGCTTATTTCATTATCCTGCTGTATCTAATAGCCTTTTTTATTGCAGTTCTCGGAGACCCCAGGATTAATCAGAATCCCGCCATCCTTTCATTCGGGATCATGTTCTTTCGTTACCACAACAGGCTAGCAGAAAGATTTAAACTCTTGCACCCCGAATGGAATGATGAAGCTCTGTTTCAGAAGACTCGACGATGGGTCATTGGCAGTTTACAAGTAAGTTATTTTAAATTTTATTAAAACTTATGAACATCCCCATTTCCTCTGAATCACCAAAAAGTGTGGATTTCCAGTTTCGTGCACACTTTTTGCCAAATTTTCCTGTTTTCCACAGAAAACCACCTTGGAGATCAAAAATACTTTAACAGCCAAAACAATTGTGTTGTCAAATTCCATCATTAAAAATATGTACCAGTATTCCAAGTCCTTATTTCATTTTAATTATTAATAACGTAATCGAAGACCAATTTTGAATATGATTTATTAAGTACCGAAAGGTGCTTTATGCTATTACTGTGGGGGAACGTGTCTGTCTCTCTGTCCGTCCGTAACTTCTCGAAGCCTATTATTATTGTACATGACACGAAGCAATCACGAATATGATCGAAATCGGTTCAATGGTAAGTGCACAAATGGGACCATTATACCCTATCTAGCAATTTTCAATGCTAAGATATAGTAAGTAATACATCAAACAATTCGTAACGACGAGCTATAAGCAATTGTAACGTTAATTACTGCTTTCGCCAATCGATAAATATGGTTCCGCGTATGAACCATTTTGAAGACGGTCGTAAGCAATACAATGGCACGTGTTCTAATGGTACCCTATGACACCCTCTAAAATTTCAATACTAAGATATAGCAAGAGTAATATCCAAAATGATAAAATAAGAGTCATTACCAAGTTTGAAGATGGTTGAATTTGATACAGTGATACATGTTTTAATGACACTATTATGTTATCATTGAATAAATTCAATGCTAAAATATGTCATGTAATATATCAAACAACTAGGAAAGACATTCCTGAATGAATATATAAGAGTAGCTAATACGTTCGAAGATGGCCGATTTTTATTCAGGGATACCTGTGCTAATGGAGGTGGCCGTGGCGTGGTTGTCTCTTCGATCGGCTAGCTGCTGGCTGGCTGACAGCCAATGGACCACTGCTGGGAGGGATGGCTATTTGGGGCCCAGCTGTTAGGGAACTTTAATGTGACCCATTTGCTGAGTGACCAGTGCTGGAAGCCCAGCAATTGGTGATAGCCACTGGTTTGTTCGTCCACCATCATGAACTCGTGCTTCGGAGGGCACGTTAAGCCATCGGTCCCGGCTGCTACTGTCATCACGTAGCAGCCATTAGTTATTGGGATGGCGCAAAACTCCCTCGAAGGAGTAAGTGCCGTAGATTATCGTTCTGCGATGATCTATCCTCTGTACAATATAACAAGATTACCTGTGCTAATGATACCATTTTCGGACCATTGGAAATTTTTATTGCTAAGATATGGCATGTAATATATCAAACGACTCGTAAGGACTTGTCATTAACGAATATATAAAAAGAATTACAATGTTCAAAGATGGAATATGATGCAGTGGTACATGTTCTAATGACACCATTATTGTACCAATGAAAAATTTCAAAGCTAAGATACATGTATGTCATGTAATATATCAAAATACTTGTAACGACATGCCATGAACGAATATATAAGAGTTAATTAATAAGTGCGAACTTGGTCGAATTTGATTCAGTGCTACCTCTGCTAATGACATCAGAGGTACCATTAGAAATTTTCAATGCTAAGATAGGGCATGAAACATTCCAAATAACGTAACGAAGAGTTCTGAATGAATGTATAAGAATAATTATAAAATTTGAAGATTACCGAAATTGAATCACTGGAACTTGTTTTGATGTTATATACAAGGTTTCTCCTAAATTCAAACATTGACAATTAATTACCAATTGACAATTTATTTGAAAACCCAACGATGAAAAAACAACTGAGGCCATTAACAAATTGTATAGAATCATTGATATATTTTAGTTGTATAGTTAATTTTGAAATGGTAGATCTGTTACATTCTAGCATTGGAGGAGGGTGGGTTGCTGTTTTTAATAGTAGTGGTTCACTTTTCATTTTATTATATAGCTTTTCTTTTTTGTTGTTCAGTTGTTTTTATCGTTGGGTTTTCAAATTTTCAATTGCTAATTAATTGTCAATGTTTGAATTTAGGAGAATCCTTGTATATATTATACCTTAACCCAATCATTTACGTAGTTAAATTTGTTTTTATGTTTTCAAAAGCAATTCAAAAATTTTGAAAATATGTTTCAAATAGTTTGAGACGGCGATTATTTAGCCTTTCGCTACTTGGTTATGTCGTTCCTTAACGGTTTATAAATATTATGAAAATGGCGTTAAATTAATTTTATTTGCAATTTTTTTTTTCAGAATATAATTGCCTACGAGTATTTGCCAGCTTTATTAGGCCGACCTTTGGATAAATACTCAGGTATATGAAATTTTCAGCTTGTTTAATTACGATTCAATTGAACTGTAAAAGATGCATTGTTTCATATCATATACTAGTTTGTTAATGGGCGCTCGAAAATTTCCGCACAGTAGTTTGGGGGACTAATATTTATTTATGTATGTGAAAAGTTACTGAATAATCCAAAATTACTTCAAATAAGTTCGTAATTAAGACATTAATTTATTAAAAGAATATAATACTTACAGTTGGGTTTATAGGATTTAAAACACCTGAATTTTTTTTAATTAGGTTACAATCCCGATATCCACCCGGGAATTAGTCATGTTTTCCAATCGGCAGCATTTCGATTCGGCCATACAATGATTCCACCAGGGCTGTTTATGAGGTGACTTTTTTTTCGTAGACTTTTCATAAGAGTTATGGAATAAGCTTTTTGTCTTGAAGATGATGTTTAGAATATAAGCATCAATTATGAATGAATATTTTTATAAAAGGTTAGTATTTTATTTAAATAGGGATGGAAATTGCAACATTCAGAAGACACCGTCAGGTCGTGACGCAGTTCGGTTGTGCTCTACGTGGTGGGGATCTGAGGTAAAGTTTCTAGTAATGGATTTCAGAAAACTAACATTTCAATATCAAAAATGTAACTTCATTTTCATTATATCCACTCTTCCTCTTACATTATTATTCAGTTGCAGGTTCAGTTTTAATTTTATGTTTAATGACGTATTTTTAAGACTTATTGGCTATTTTATATGTTCTGAAACATTGGAGAGTCATAGGATGTTTTTTTTCGTTACGAGAAATTTTTGAAAACAAATTTGACATCACCTCCCTAAAGTTTTTTTTTACTAACACACGAGCATGGATGTATAGGGATTACTATTCATTGTTTAGATGTACGTTTGCATAGATGCATTGAGAACATCCATTTACATGTTTTTCTATACATCCAATCGCAGGAAAATCGTCTAAATTTAACGGAAGTGACGTCAATATTTTTGATTTCGTTTAAAAATTTTCTCGTAACGAAAAAAAGGCAACTCTCTATTAATGATTATAAATCTTATCATTTAAAGAAAAAAAATCTTAATATTCCTGTAAAGTTATACACAATATATCAGGTCGTTGCATATCAAATGTCGGATTGCAGAGGTCATCTTTAATGGCCCTCTAGAAAGGACACCTTCACACGTGCTATTCGAAATAATCCCCATTGCAATCCAAACATTGTTGCCAACGATTTGGCAGCTTCTCGAGCCCTCTCCGATAGAATACATGGTCACGGGACTCAATAAACGTCCAGGGCTCGACGTCTGCTTGGGTTAGGAATGTTTTCCTCCGGAGAAAATTGTCCAGGCTGTGGAAAAGATGTAGACGGTAGGGGAGAGCTCCGGAGAGTACGGGGGGTTTGGAAGCACCTCGTAGCCCAGAGCCTATAGCACCTGCACGGTCGTTCGTGCAACGTGAGGACAAGCGTTGTCATGCAGCAGAAGGACGCCTTTGCGATGCACAAGTGTAGGTTGTTGCTGACACAGTTTTGTGTGGATACGATGCAGTTCACGACAGTAGGTCGCAGCGGCGATCGTCTCCCCCTGCTGCAGGAAGCTGTAATGCATTACACCACGGATGTTCTACCAAACTGCAACCTGGGGTGCAACGGAGGTTTAAGGAACTGTCGCGGGGATTCATCAGCATCCAACCATTGTGCTGACCGTTTCCTATTGCGATCAAGAATCCCCGCTTCTTCATGGCGTAAAAGCAATTCCGTATGCACCTCCAACCGACGCTCTTTTTGCTTTTCCGTAAGTTCATGTGGGACTCATTTGTCCTGCTTTTTCACCTTGCCGATGGTCCTAAGGTGTCAATTGACAATCGATACTGATGCAGCATGATCCCCTGCAGGGTCCCGATCAGTTTTTGACGGGTCCTTTTCCACAGATCGCTTCAGATCAGGGTCATTCAACACGATGGGCGATCTGCCGCGTGGCTCATTTGTCAGGTCCGTCACTCCCGCCCGGAATTTTCGGAACCAACGTTGGACAGTGCGTTCGTTTATGGTGCCTATACCGAATACCTTATTGATGTTTCGAGAGGCGTTGGATGCAGTGTGATTCAACCTGAACTCGTAATGCATTATCACACGTAATTCGTATGAAGTCATGGCTATCTTCGCTTGGGTTCAAACGCTATTAAATATCATCGCAGACCTGCAAATTTCAGGCAGCTGGTCGCTGATAGGTTTATCTCTGGGAATGTACCGTGGAAACCGTGCTGAAGCGTGGAAACCGTGCTGAAGCGCGGCGGAACCCGCCTCGAAATCCGACATTTGATATGCAACGACCTGATACTTTAGGGTAAAACGTCGGCCGAGGGGAACATTTTCTATGCTTAGAATATTCATATAGAATCTATAATATACATATGTTAGTTTAATGGATGGTTTTTCTGAACAACATTTATTACATTATACCGCATACCGGTTTCGGCTATAGAGCTGAAATAAATATTGTTCAGAAAAACCATCCATTAAATTAATATAATAAACGACATGATCTTATTTCTCTATGCATATATCAGATGACAATTTGTTGCAATAAAATTTTACCCTAAATCCTTGAAAAAGTAAAGTATTGTAAAAACCAAAAATCAGGCTATATACAATAAAAAATTGTGATTTTTGTTGCAACTGTAGGGTTTGGTGTGCAGTCCGAGGGTACTGTTGACCATAGTGTGACCCAAAATGAATGACCCATATTTGGTAATGCTTAGCCGATTATTCATTCCCACACAATATAATGACTACATTACACCTTATTTCTGCTGGAAGGGAAGGCAGTACATACAGGGATAGAAACTTAGACTTATATCAAGCCACGCATGCCTTTCTCTGCATACAGGGTGTTGCAGATAACTACAAAGCAGTATAACGGGAAGCCTACCCGCTCGATTGCAGGGGCCGGCTCGACATCAAATGATAATTGGGTAATTTTATCAAAAACATGACAGTTTTGACGTTCACCCCTCCCCTCACCTCCCCGTCTGTGGAAATTGCTGGCTGCTGCAGGCCACCTTCATCTCCCTCCATTCTGCCAATCGACCGAGCCGGCCCCTGCAATCAAGCGGGTAGGCTTCCCGTTATACTGCCCTGTAGTTATCTGCAACACCCTGTATATTTATTTGCTTCCTACGCTGTCATCCTCTTTTTCATACAAGTTCGCCTTTTATTCAAATTCTCAATACCATTCAAACTCAGGTATTCCTCTACTTCAGTGGTTCTCAAACTATTTTGTTCAACTCCCTCCGTTCACTATTGTTCAGACTATTATTCCCCCCTTTGGCGATAGTTCGGACTATTTCTAATAATGAGTATTTATTTAGCTTCCCTTTTTCCTAAATGGAAACGAAATAAAAATTAATATTAGTCTTAATCTATTTAAAATCTATCTGTCACATACGTAGTTAAGACCATCATTCCCTCTTTTTTATAATTTTACAGATTTTACATAATCTACAGAATATCACATTAAGCTGAATAGTAATTCCAATTTCCCCCTAAACCCCTTAAAATTCCCCTCGGGGAAGGGGGGGGGTTGCTCCCTGGTGGATCTCTGGGCTTCCCCTCCCATATTTCTAATCCATATGACCAGCATACAAACTTAATCAGCCACTCATCATTCATTCGTCCCATTTGCCCAAGCTATCTCAAACAGACGTATAGATAACATATACCTCTTAATATTATCATTCGGAACATGGTCCCATCTATCCACATCTCTTAAAAATTTCATCTCCTCGCCACCCAAACGCTTCTTATGCAACATCCTAGTTTCACTTCCATATATTAATGGTGTATTACATGAAATGGCTGGTTCAGTATATCAAATTTATACCTTTATATTTACGACAGAGGTCAAGATGGAAATCCAGTTACGTGTATGCACAGACGCGTTCCAACATAGCATGTGATATCTATTCCACTGCTTTGGAATCGTTTGGAGATGCTTTGCTTCAGGTCGCGCAATAGTTGTGGAGAGGGGCCTGTTTGTCCCCCGTAAAAGGAAGTCGTAAGGTGTTAAATCGTAATGGTCAGTGAGGCATTGGAGATCGTTGTTTCCGGCACGACCAATTCAACGTTCCGTTAGGTTATCATTCGGATGAAATGCGCTGAGGCACGATCCTGTTGAAATAATGCGTCGGGAAGATGCTTCTCAAGCTGGGGATCTGTTAACATATTCATGTACAATATATTCGGTAAAGAAAAGAAATCTTACACTTTGCGTCAGTCGATTTTTGGGTGCTCGACAATAACATGTGGGTTTTTTATGCCCCAGATCCTGACAATGTGGCGAATGAAGTTTCACTAAGATAAAGGTTCCTTCGGCGTTGAATGCTAGCCTGCGAGTGAAGCTGTCATCTTCCAATCGTTCTTGTATTTCAAAGCAAAAGCATTTTGTCATATCGTTGATGTTAAAGCATGCAGGAGCTCTGATCTGTAAGGCTTACACCGCCTTTCCGTAAATTGCGACATCTGCAGTATACTGAACTGGCCACGATAAGACTATCATAAACAAACTACAAAATTCACGGACAATTGTTGACTGAAAATGGCATACGTTTTGAAAATAGCAGTTCAAACAGGATTGGAATTTAAACAGGAACATGAACAAAATAACAGGCTGGTGAATAATTGGTAAATAAAAATTAATTCGATTTTCCAAAAATTCTAAAATTTAATTACGTGATTCTGGCATCGATTTGTTTTCAACTATACCATTTTAATTCCTGAATATTTTATTTACCTTTAAATGATGTTATTATGCTAGAATCGAGGCCAACGAGAGACAGGCCAGTCTATGACTGTCTTAGATTATATTTAAAACAAATTATTGATTCAAAAATGGTTGAAATCATACATGTTTTGATTTTTGTATGTTCTAGTGTTCCATTAAAATTAGAAAAAAAAATAGAAACTATATACCAGAATCACATTTATTATTTTCTCTTCATTCAGGATTTCTTCAATGACAAATCCATCGACGTCCTCATTATGGGAATGTCATCCCAGCTGGCCGAGCACGAAGACAGTGTTCTCTGTTCCGACGTCAGAGGTTAGTAACAATTAACCCGCGTTTAAAGTTCTATCTGTCTAGAACTTTAACCGACCTTATACGTAGATATAGATTTAGGCCACATGGCTTTAGCTCTCTTAAATTCGAATTCCAAGTTTAAGAAATTAAACAAATGACAAAACATAAAATCAATAGTTATTGGGATTCTTATAGTAAGTTTTTAAATAAACATTTTGAAGGCCATTTTGTTATTACTTAAGAAATTTTTTAATTAGTAAAATAACATCGAAATTGGTTTGCTTATTATGCTATCGTTGTTGGGTTTTTTTTCTAAAATAGCAGATAAATGAATATTAATAGATGCTTTTCCCCTTGATTTATTTTCAAGGCAAACATGGAATGTCTGGTTAACCCAGTTTATACTTATTCTAAGTAGTTTTCTGCAGCGACGGAACCTTGTTCCTGTTGAAGGTCAATGAAGAATAGTAACAATTAACTTCTTAACGGTTTGTTTGTTGTTTTATCACAGTCGACTACACAATGAAAGGCAACACATGTTTTGGTTCAGCGCTAAATTATCACAGAATTCCTACCTTTTACGCTGTTGATTAACAAACGCTTTTACGTGTAATTCATAAATATTTTTGAAATATTAATTTAACAAATTTATGAGTAGGGTTTGCGATATGTATCAGTTTATTAAGATATTTAAATTAGATGGTCTCATTCCGCAGGGAAAAATGAGATATATTACGTTGTTCTTTTTTGTACCCTTTACGTTGTTCCCTGCATTTTTTTATATTTTACTTGAAGGTTCATCTTTTGCTTGAATGCTTCCTTAGTATATGTATCTTCATGAAAAGATTGAAATACAAGTACAATGATTGTCGCAATGGATCATTTAATATTCTGCATAAGAATAAAATTAATTAATCTTTATAACCTTAATCTTTGAGAACGACGATGCTTTATAAGTTGTTACCTTGATCACTTAAAAAGTATGTTTAAATATAGCATCGTTTGGTCTATTGTGGGCTTAGACGGAATACTATACATTACTTGCCAAATAATATTCAGTGTTCTACAGAGACCGGACAAAATAATAGAAACATCTCTTTGATCTTGGACACTTTCTATCGTCTCTATTTAAAGGACAAGTACCACTAAAAATCACATACTCTTTTTTATTTAAATTTTGTTAGTTCATGACGTTTATAGTACACTTTCATTAATAATTTTCTATAAAAATCATCATACTCCTTAAAAATCTGCGATGAAAACGGCAAAATACGACAGTGAGCGAAAAACGGCGTCCGCCATGATTTTGTTAGCAAGCTGGCGATGTGACGTCATCGGCCTGCTCCACAATTCAGTAGGAGACGTTAGAGAGCTCATCTAATTGCTTGTAATCTTCGACACCGTGATTTTTTTAAGTAAACATACAAGAAAGAGTTTCTAAATATTACCTTGGCCATTTTAATTTATTTAATGACCTCTGTGTAAAGGAATGTTTATTGAAATGTGTGTAGCTTAGGTTAGTAAAGTCACGACTAAATGATTTTAAAAAAGGAGACGTTATATAAATGACACTGAATGAATTTGGAAACTCTTCTTTCCAAATTAGCACAGTTTTGCTCATGATTAACATGACATCGATTTGAACAATAATTATGTAACTATTGTATTCGTTCGGTATTCGTGTGTAACAATTATGCTTCACCCTTTTCTGCTCAAGAAATAAGAAAAAAGCAACGGATAGATTTTTTCGGACAGATAAATGGAATCCCGGCAAAAGCAACAGCGTCTCTTCTGTGTGAATATGAGGTCGATCCAATTATTTACCAAAGAAAAAATAGGAAAAGAAACTATTCAAAACTACCACTTTTATCAGATATGTGTAATCGTCCAAGCAAAAAAAAAAAGTATCTATATACAAAACTCGCTAAATAAATAAATGAAAATACTGCCTGTTATTAGACAGTTTGCGATTTTTCGTACGAAAATCAAAAAGATACGAAAACGAAAAATTAATACGACATTTAAAAATTTTTCATTTTCATCACTTATGTAACGGAATTTTTTCAAGATTTTCGTAGGGAATTTCGTGTGCAATTTGCGTATGACGAAACGAGTGCGCATTCATCTGCGCATCAGCTCCCCGATTCATAATGGACGCCAAACTTCAGCTCCGTCGAAGAAAAAGT
Source organism: Rhysida immarginata (assembly GCA_023313115.1). NCBI lineage: Eukaryota > Metazoa > Arthropoda > Chilopoda > Scolopendromorpha > Scolopendridae > Rhysida > Rhysida immarginata. Next base: position 1,114,497 of record JAHWFO010047778.1, on the reverse strand, counting down.
TTGAACGTACAGTGCATTTCGACAGCACAAACAACTCTATTAAATAAACATGAATTACCTACTGCAGTAGCTTAAGCAAAATGTTGATAAAATGCCTATTCTAAAATGTTGATAACTAACTTGCGAATCGACTGGAATAATCCACTTTGAACAGGGACGAATGCTGCAAGGGAAACAAATTTCGTTTCGAAAAAATGAAAAGTCGGTTTCGTGCGCACAGCGCAACTTGTTTGACGAAAAAAAAAATAATCATGAGCAAATACGAAATTGCCACTTAAATTATGTCGTTTTCGTGTTTTGTTTTGTTTTTTCGTACGAAAAATCTCAAATTATTTAAGAAACAGAATCAAAAATGTTTTATTACTGGAAAATTAATCAAAGATTTTTTTGTAAGAAAATTCAAATTTTATTGATAAGCAGATAAAGACAACTAAGTAGGAATAAATGAAGAATGAATAGAGACACTGTAGGAATATATGTAAATATGCTATAAATAGGTCTTTAATATCTTCGGTATTTAAACGCACAGTACTCCTCAGAGAGAAATTCTTTCCTGATAACGCTCACAACACAATTTGGAAAAACTTTTCTGTTATTTTTCTCAAACCAGTATATCTATATTGCCTGTATAAATAATAAAAGTTAATTAGATAACGGTCTAAAAATCATACATGTTATGAATATTAAGCTATGTGGGAGGAGCGTTTTCCCCGTCATGGCAGTTGCCTAGAAGTTCAACTGGCAAATCTTTTTATTTGCGGCTCCAATTTGTATGGCTTAATTTCACGATTTTCAAATAATTCATAGAATAGTTTTAAAAATCTCCATCGAAATTTTTGTCGCTTGAAGAGAATTCAGAACTGCTATCCGAACCGCACTTAGCCATATCGTATACCTCAAACAATACTAAAAGTAGCTACAACTCGCATTTCAGCAGGCCGATGACGTCACGGGGATGATCGCTCCACATCCAAAATGGAGCGCGACGGATTTTACGAAATAAGTATATAAACGCAGTTTTTATATATTTAGAGAAGTTTTTGGAAATTTTTAATATTACTACATTAATTTATTTTCACTCTAGATTATTTAGACAAAAATTAGTTTTTAAGTGGTACTTGTCCTTTAATTCAGCAGTTTCACTTCTTTCAAGGCTTGACTTTGCTCTTCAAGTTACGTTAAGAAAAATTAATTTCCAGTCAAGTTCCCGAATTTTTAATCAAGTGCTAAATTCTCAAGAATTTTAGACTTTGCAGTTCGCACAACTTTGGTTTGATTTTTTGTTTATATATTTTTTAAGTGTTGCTTGAGGGATTTTTAACATGGGAAGGTTCTTAATTTTAAATGCAAATCCCTGTATATATGATTTTATTGTATTTGGCGACGGGAAGGTTTTTGAAAATTGCATAGTTAAATTGGTTTAGTTTAATCGGGTTTTAAATTCCTTCTATATTTTAAAACTGTGTTGTTACGACAGAAACTGGGTTGAACAATTGTTGTCAGTTTTTAACATTTATTTTTGTTTATATTAATTAAATCTTGTTGAAGTTAAATAGATTTTTAAAATTTGTTCATAATCGAAACACTAGAAAAACACTTTAGTAGGGCGTAGGCCCACGATTTGCTTGCAAGGCAGCATGAATCCGTCTTGGAGTTGATACAACTCCTGGAATCTTGGATTTTTCCTAATGGGATGTTCAGTCATTCTTCATGCAGACGTTGCTCAAGTTCTTTCAGAAAGATTGGAGGAGGGCAAAGCCTCGGATCTTGAATTGCATATTTTCGTCGGTATTCTACAGACAAACACACATCATAAGACGGGAAATAATATGAATGTGGACCACTTTTTTAATGTAAAGGGCCGATCCCAAACTCTGTTCTCTTTGATTTATTGAATTCATTCTTTTTTTTTCTTTCCTCCTCTGAGAAGGTATCTCCTGTCATTTTATTGACCCGCTGTTTAACTTGTCCAATAGGCGTTATTTCCGCTTAAACCAATGGGAGATATTCTTTTCAATTACCCCTCCCCCCCCCACCTCGTCTATATATTATAATCAATTTTTATGAAAAATTAAAACTCTATCAGTCTAATTTAAGACCTTAATTTTCATTACTCTGATGATGTGCATGCTATTTACAAAAAAAAAGCATTCTAAAAAAATTAATAGATTGGTTAGACTTCAAGTTATAGTGGTGTTCAACCTTTAATCACAAAGGGTCACTTTCACATTTAAGAAGAAACTCGTAACATTAACTATGCTCTCGGCCTGATAGAAACGTTCACTAACCTAAAGACGTTTGCTTTAAGGCTTAAAAATTTAAGCAGTTTGAAAAATGCTGGCCAATGCGAACCTGGCAGCGGGCCACAGGTTGAATACTATTGGGTTAGAGGAAGGTACACGAAAGTCTACAAGGTACATCAAATTGTTGGTAATTTTAATTTTATTCTTCTTCTAGATCGCTTGTTTGGTCCATTAGAGTTTTCACGACGGGATTTAGGTGCCTTGAATATAATGCGTGGAAGAGATAATGGCCTTCCAGACTACAATACAGTTCGTAAAACATTTGGTCTTCCACCCGTAACTAATTGGAGTGATATAAATCCGACGGCTTTCAAAAAATACCCCGAAGTATGTAATAATGCTAAATGTTAACTTGTAATATTTAGCATATTCTTGATTACATTTAGATAAAATTTTCTGACATTATATCTTTTCATTTGCATATAGATTTTCAAGAAGCTCTCAGACTTATACCAGGACGTGAATAATGTTGATGTATACATTGGGGGAATGTTAGAATCTGATGGAGGACCAGGGGAGCTATTTCAGAAGATCATTCGAGAACAGTTTACTAGGATAAGAGACTCAGACCGGTTCTGGTTTGAGAATAAAGACAGCGAGTAAGATATTTAATCTTCTGTCAGGAATTTAAATTTTGCCTGTGTTTACCTAATGGATATTTTATAAAGTAAATAATTAATGCGCATATGATGCTTTAATCGGATCCTAACAATAAAATTCAATGTTGCTTGATACTGATTGCTTATTTTCAAAAACATAACTAACAGTCTAGAAATTCCCAAAACAGTCGAATAATTTTAGATCAAAAGGTTATTGAGCCAGAAGTCTATCTATAGGAAAGTCTCAGTGCCCGATTGAGTAACGCGCCATCAGCACGGTGAGTTGAAGGATCCTGGTTCAAATCCAAGCCTGTAGAGTTTTCTCATTAAAAATCAAAACATCTGAGCTGTGGCGTAAGATAAAATCCTCATCGACCATTCTTGGGTTATTCTAAATTTTATTGTGGTTTGGGGTAGGGGGGGGGCGAATGATTATAGTAACGTTTAATGATGGTTTTGTTTAATTTTATTCAATCATTCTTTGTGGCAAGTATTAAATAGGAGCGATTTCATGCCTTTGATATTGTACACGAGAATATTATTATGTATGCTGATCCATACATCAATTTTTCTCCCCCACATTTTACGAGTTTTATGATTTTTTCCGAGTGAATTTCCACTAAATCGGTAACACTATACAACTTTGTAATTGGAATTTTTTTCTGACTTTATCATGGCTCAAAATATAATTTTCCTAACTTCTTAGCACTTTCTCTAGGGACGCTCTGTTGTTCAATCGGGCACGAGCACTTTCCTATAGACAGACTTTTATGAATCTTTATTCTAAAGTTATTTTACTGTTCGGGAATTTCCTCTACACCCTATATACAGTCGACCTAGATATTTAAGGACGTTATTATTTTAGGGTCGTTGCCGATAGATTTGACCCTATAACATACTATCCAAAAGTTAACCGTTTTCTAGACACACTATCCTATCAAAAGTCATGGGACCCCATCACTTTAATAGAAACACTAAAAAATATACATATTTTAGTATCTTGTTGGTCCACCTTATGCTGCTATCACAGCTTCTACTCTCTGGGGCAGACTGTCCACAAATTTTTGATACGTTTCGACAGGTAATTTTGGCCATTCTGCCATAAGTGTCTTGGACAGTTCGTTCACGGATTTCGGGCGTTCCGCACATGCGCGCAATCGACGTTCCAACACGTCCCACAGATGTTCGATGGGGTTCAGATCGGGGCTCTTTGCAGGCCAGTAAAGTTCTGGAACCCCCTTTTCATCAAACCATGTGGCTACAGCCCTTGCTTTAAGGCAAGGTGCGTTATCGTGCTGAAACAGAAAAGGGCCATTGCCAAAGTGCTGCAGGAGAGATGGGAGTGCTGCGTTGTCCAGAATGTCTTGGTAACGCTCTGCGTTTAGATATCCGTCCACAGAAACGATTGCACCAAACCCATACCATGAAAAGCATCCCCACACCATCACCGACCACCCGCCGAATTTCACCGTGGTCACAACACAGCTTGGCAGATAACGTTCGCCGGACGTTCGCCAACCCGTCCATCCGATTGCCAGATGGTGTAACGGGACTCATCACTCCATTCAACCATTCGCCATTGATCCACAGTCCAATATCGTCGCTCTTTGCACCATTGCAATCTCCTCGCTCCGTTGCTGGTGCTGATGTGAGGTTTGTGGGCTTCCGCTCTGCCTTAAAAACCCATTGCACGCAGTTCCCTGCGAACAGACAGGGTGCTAGCAGTTGTTCCCGTCGACTCTATGAACGATCTTGTCCGTCCATCAGGCGATGTGTGACGGTTTGCAGTAACCAGTTTACAAGATCTTGGGTCTTCCAGTCCTAGGCGGAACACTTGTGGCTCCTTTCTCTTTCCATGCCCGGATGACGTTATGAACGGTCGATTTCGGGATGTTTAGGAGGGTTAACGTCTCTCTAACAGTTTTGCCTGCGAGATGGCACCCATTTTTTTAATTAACGTGTTTCCAAGTTGGGAACACTTAGTGAAAACATCTACAAGCAAATTGTTTCACGTTTTATTATTTATTTTTATAAATGGCACACCCCCTACGTAAAAACAGCAAAAAATTGGACCCTAGAGTCTGGAAATTAAAGAAAAAAGTTGAAATTAGAGCAAAAGATGATATTTTTAACTTTTAATTTAAAAGTCACATATCTAGAAAACGGTTAACTTTTGGATAGTAGGTTATAGGGTCAAATCTATCGGCAACGACCTAAATAATAACGTCCTTAAATATCTAGGTCGACTTTCCCTGTAACCCTGTATATACACGATTTTGATTTGTACATATAATTTTCAATATCTTATCCAAATTCTACTTTATTTAATAATTATGGATATTATTAAATTTGCCTATTATAAAAATTATTTGTTTTTAAGTTTGTACTTATGATAAACGCATTATTATTTATCACATTGATGTTCACTTTATTTTTTAAATATGTTTGTTAGTTTATTTACCGAAGAAGAAATACGCCAAATTAAGAATATCCGATTGTATGACGTCATTCTCATGTCAACCAACATTACCGTCGGCCAAATACAAGAAAATGTTTTCTTGTGGAAAGAAGGTAAACTTTCAAGATAAAAATCCTTTATTTTTAAGACTATATTTAATTTCGAATTTCCTATCAAGGCTTTATAAAGTAATAATAAAAGGTATTACAATGTTAATATAAATCAGCAATTGCCAGAAACCAAACTCTCTGAATTGTGTTTGTTAATTGGAAATAAAATAAGCAGAAAGCATTAGTAACTATTCTTTAACTAAGGAAAAATAAACTGAAATGCGGGAAAAAATGATATGCTACTTCAGCGTTCCTCAACCTATTTACTTTGCGACCCAACAAATTTGTTTTCACCAGTACCGTGACCCAAATATTATAAAATTATTATACCTCACAATGTAACAAAATAATCTAAAGAATAAATCAAGAATGGTCTGTGAGGGTTTCAATTATTGATGAAAATAGGAAAGAAAATTTTACAGCCTGGACTCGAACCAGGAATCTTCAGCTAATCGCGCTGACGCCCTAATAAATTGAGCTCAATTTATTAGGGCGTCAGCGCGATTAGTTGAAGGATCCTGGTTCGAGTCCATGTTGTAAAATTTTTGTTCCTATAATTATCAATAAAATAATTTAGAACTAACTGTTATATAAAGGTCTGTCGAAAACGGATAGTGACCGCCAATGTTTTTACAGAGTAATTCACGATAAGTGTATCAAACTTCGCCATTTTGTTTGAGAGGTCTGGTTGAACAAAAAATACCGAAATTTATTACATTGTTTGTGAATCACCCTTTAATATTTTTCTGTCATTTCGTGAGGCATAAAAAATTAGGCGTGGCTCAAAGGTAAGAAACGCGGAACTATTCAACTAGATTGGTTCCCATCGGAAGCGTAGAACTGTAGAAATACGACCCGTGTCCGGAAAGTAAGGTAAAATTTTTTCAAAAAATGTTTATTTGACAAAATGGTCACTAAAAACTTAATTAGCGATACAGGGGTTATTTTTCGACATAATTGCAGCCACTATCCAAACACTTATTAAGTCTAGGTACTAGCTTTTGTATCCCACAGTTACAATTCTCGCGCCTGCTGCTGGAACCACATTTCAACCTCGTGCTTGATCTCTTCATCATCGTGGAACCAAGATGTTTCTTCAGGTTAAGAAACAAGTGCTGAAGTTCATCAAACAACACAGATAGCCTACCGCTTCTGTGTCCGTCATGAACATCGGTTCCGCCTTTAGAGAATTCACGACATCAATTCGTTACATGTTGTCGATTCATAATGTTTCCATAAACGGGAACAAGTGCTTTGTGCATATCCGCTGGGTGCTTACCTTGTGCTTGAAAAGAACATATGAAGAAGCGCACTTTACATTTGTTAGGATTCTGAATCGGTACAGCCATTGTAAACACGTATTACACGAACTAATCTCCACGTAGCAACGAGGAATAGCCGCGAGAGGGAAAACTAACAGTTAAAGCCAGTACAGCCAACTTACGTAATAAAATATTACTTGTCTGCCTACAGGAGTTGTAACCTTACATTCCGGACATACGTTGGGCATAGAGCTTGCAGAAATATTCTGTAGGCAACAAATGTCATTGCAGAGCAGTCCACAAATCTGCCGTATTCCGAGCTGCTGGATTTTTATGATCCACAGCGCAAATAGAGCATCCAAGATTTGTTCGGTAATGTTGAAATCTGATGACTTAGCTGGTCATGGCAAGACCACAATCTCAGATGGACATTGTGCCATTGGAAGAGACCAACCCGGCTATACAAAGATCATGGAGGAACGCACAGATAATTTCAAAGATGCTTGCAGACGTATAAGGGATCCGGTTGAATGCATCTATAATACACCCCAAACAAACGTACCATCAACCTGTGCAAATCCCTGCTGACATGCGCGTCCATGGTTTCATGAGATTTTTCATGGATCTCCGGATCCTTCCACTAGCCTAATACACTGAGAAACGCGATAGTCCGTTTCCAATCATTAAATATCCAGTAACGGTGTTTCCGAACCCGGATGAGGCGTATAGCTCAGTCGACTATTCATCAAGGATAGCAGTGTTTGTAAGTCGGCTCCCGAAGCCCAGATTATAATGGGAAGGGTATAAGAAAGTCCTCATGGCGATGTTTCTTCAGATCCCAGCATTGAATTCATTCCGATCTTACTTCAGGCAATGTTGCACCTAATGCACTAGCCGGCGCTCTTCAGCTTTCATCCAGTGATTTCGTAAGTTCGAGATTTGCCAAAATTCTTGTAGTCATCGAATACCCTTGAAATGGTTGGGCGAAAAAAAAACACAAATTTCGTCTCTGTCTTCGAGCTCACGGGCTTCAACAATTTTACTGCGTTCAAAGTCGCTTAAATCGTGATAACGAATCATTCTCAAGGCGGAAACAGTTCTAGAAGCTTCCACAGATGTATGTCGCTTTATATACAAGTAATTAATGACGGACGAAAGGTTTGACGTATTTAGGTGGCGATGCTATGAATTCTGCATGGCTCATCTGTGGCATGTTTAAGGCACTTCAATGTATGAGCAGAATTTTGTAGATTTTCACATAAAAAAAGAAAAAGTGGACAATTTTGTAGTTTTGAAGTACAAATTTTAGTATGAAAACCATTTCATTTCAGATTTTATATAGAGGAGGGCGTATTGGGTGGGGAGAACAGAAGGGAACCAATGGGAAGCCTGGAAATGAGATATAAGATGGACAAGAACGAGAGCAATGGGAGATGATAAAAGGGCAGTGAAAAACGTGCAATTAGAAAAAAAATTATTTTATAATTTTCTTATTTTTTGTAGGTGATCCGTGTCCTCAACCATATCAATTAAATAGTTCCGTCCTGGATACTTGCGTATATATCAAAGGATTTGATTACTTTCAAGGCAATGAAGTTGTATACATATACACATGTCTTTTCATAGCATTCATTCCAATTGGTAAGTACAGTAAGCAACACAAGTGAATGTGATCTAATAAAAATTTCCTCTTAGATCTAAATGTTTATTTACTGAAGAAAACCAAAATAAATTACATCTATTTTTTTAAATTCTCTTTAATAAATATAATACTTTTTACTCTTCTACCCTTCATTGGAGTATTTTATAAAGTTATTATAATAATTAGAAAGTGGTCTTAGGAGGATTTTTTCACGCCATGACCTCCGATATTGATTAATAAATAGTGAAAAATAGTAAAGAATTGAAGCTTAATTATAAAGTACAAACTTTGCCTTTTCTAAAGTTACCTTAATAATAATAACAACAATGGCGAATGTCCCACAACCAGTCGAATGTAGCGTGAATATTTATTTGAGCGCCGATTGATGGCTTTACTTTGATAATACTTCATGGCATTAGGATACAGTATTTAAGTAAAAAGAGAAAGTTTGTATTTTGGACGATACATGCAGGTACGGGGAAATGTTTCCGGCAACTACGAATACTTACCTGATAACAATATTTTTCGGGAATTTATTAAACCTGTTTATTTGAAGCTATCAGGTATCTGAATTCATTTATTAATTTCTATTTGGTACCATTTTAAACATGGAACAAAATAAGGAGTAAGACCTCACGTATCTTTGACAACTCGGCAGAAATAACTGCAATTTGGTTGGGATTTCTTGCTACATATAGCTTATTTCTCCGATCTGGCACTTTCGGATTTCCACCTGTCTGGTCTCTGCAGAATTCTCTAAATGGGAAAAAATTCATTTCTTAGGAGGATTGTAAAGTTCACTTGGATCAGTTTTTCTCCGAGAAAGCTAGATAGTTCCAGGAGAAGAGAATTTTAATTTACCCTTTCGATGATTCATATATGATTGAATAAATTCATTTACAGTACAAAAGTTTGAATACCTGAGTTCGAGTGGCTTGGTTAATACTATCGAGGTCATGCTTCTGATCATGGAAGATCACGATAACTGGAGATCATCCAGAGGGCGACTCTGAGGGACAGTCAGGCAAATTACGTAACGCAAGCTGGTCATTTTTAACTCCTCCCTCCTCCTTGTAATGCACCTGTAACTTAACGTCCGGACCCCCACTCCTACACACATACAAACGCATTTGGATTTATAAAAACTGCAATTTTCAAAGGGTTCATTTTATTAGAATTTGCACCAAATTTATAATCTGGTTAAACTTTTGAAAAGTTGAAGAAACATTGTATTTCATGAGTAGGAATTATAAAGTTATTCATAATTTATTCAAGCAATACGTCAAATTATGGACGGTCTCTAATGGGGAAGTGGCTTCGAAAAGTAAGTAAGTACAGTACAAAAGTCTAGTGTTTCAATTTTTCTTGCAAAAAAGAAAATGTGAGACCGCTCGAATTTTGTGCTTCGTAATAAATTTTCATTTGGTCCCGTGAAATTTTTCACGGACGAAATACTCATCAGAGTGTTTGAGAGCGTCCGTATCAGCCATTATTTTGAACGATATTGATTTTAGATGTTTGTAAATAGAATTTTATAGAAAAACTTAAGATAAAAAATTGATTTTTGGTAGTTTCATTTTCTAGAACAAACAGGAAGTAGGGGGAACTGGAGTCAACTTTGAAAATTCAAATGAGAACCAAAGGTCATGTAAGGTATCACAGTTTTTTTCTAATCCTCCATCGTTTATTCACATTTAAAAAATGAGGTGTGGTCACCACCCGACTTTCGTATACATAAATGTCCTGGTCCAAATACAGAAAAAAATAAAACAACTGTCAGGAGAAATGGAAAAGATGTTAAAACGAGTAGAGGATTTTTTGACAAAAAATGATTTGGTATTAAATGTAAATAAATCGAAAATGATTTAAAGTGTTTAAAAAGGGTGGGAAAGGTAGTGTAAAAGGAAAATGGAAATGGGGAAATGAAAAGATTGAAATAGTGAGAAAATATAAATATTTGGACGTGGTTTACTCCGAAGAATAGTTATGGGAAACAGAAGGAAGAAATTAGTGAAAAGGCAAAAATGGCAATGAAGCAGGTGTGGTCATTAATGAAAAGAACAAAGATGAATGATGTTAAAATTTCTTTTTTCGCCTATATTAGCAAAAACAGGATTTTGTCAAGAGTAGAACTAGTACTTCTGGTTGGAATTTTGAAAAATTTTTGTTAACAAAAGTTGTTTAAAATTAGCTTCTAAACACTTCTGTATACTTCACAAATTGTCCTATTCCGTCTTATTTCGCCTATATTAGCAAAAAACTGGATTTTGACAAGAGTAGAACTGGTACTTCCGGTTGGAATTTTGAAAAATTTTCTGAATAAAAGTTGATTAAAATTGTAATTGTAACACTTTTTAATCCATTCAAAATTTTCATAAACGCAATGGTTAACGAGATATTTCAAAATTTATATTTTGGCGCCGGAGTAAACTGATACTTCCGGTTCACCGATTCAACTGGAAAACTAATCAGACCTCTCGAGGAAGATTCTAATCTTAAGTTTAAAGTTTGGTCTCGATAGCTTTAGCCGTTTGGACGCTATCGTGGACACAGACACACAGAGAGACAGGCATTTTCCAAAAACCACTTTTTCGTAATCTAGGAACCCTAAAACGTGAAGATCAGTGAAAATCTCGAGGTCGAAATTTTTCGTGATTACAATACTTCCTTATACTAGGTATAAGAAAGTAAAAAGTGAAAAATAAATCAGTAAATTAAATTAATGAATTAAATAAATGAGTTAATTTAATTATTGTGATATTGGTTTTCTGTAGTTACGTTCATAAGTGCTCAAAATGTGCAACAGTTTATGCCAAACAATCCTGTCTTCTCTTTCTTACATCCTGGGTTGCTCTGAGGACTTCAGCACTGCTGAGAGACTCACAGGGCACACTAATTCTTTCTTTCATGTCTACCCTTGTTGTTGGATGCTCTGGATAGAAGATATCTTTAATTCGCCTCCGTAATAAGGATCATTAAGAGATAAGTGAGGAGAACGGGGTGACCAAGCACTTGGTCTTCCTCGTCCAATTCACCATCCAAGAAATAAGTGGTCAGCATTTCTTCGTGCTGCACGTGAATTGAAGCCACATTGTTAGTCGTACAGCAAGAGGAACATCATCAAGCAATTAAACGGCCCTGTGTAGTGACCAGGCAAGTGCACTTACCTGGTTTTTACCGTTTCCTATAGAAATAAACACTAAAAAAAGAATAAATAATTAAAAATAGTAACTCCTTTTGATTAAAAAATAGAAAAATAAAAAATAAAATTTTAACAATTGATAATGAAAGTCACCCAATGTGGAGTAATGCAATATATGAAGTGGACGGAAACACAGATGAATCGAAGGTCTTGGTTTTCACCTGTTTCATCTGCTTCATCCAGATCTATATACGCTCCACAAGACCTTCGATATTAATACAGTTTTAAAGGTCAAGCTTGTCTATGTCTGTTTTATAAGAATTAAAAATGTTTCATTGCATAACTTATACTTGAAATTTCTAGACGCATTTTTTCTTCTGTTACTTGCCTGGTTACTGCATCGGGCCACTCAATTGATTCAAGATATAATCAAGGAAGTCAGCATTTATAGCACCATTCAGCTTATCTTCAAAAAGCATGGTTCTATGATACAGTGTTCTAGGAGGCACACCATGTATTCAGGTTACTGACGTAGCCAGGGTAGATTTACTGCAGGTCAGTAGGGAGCATTATGAATGTTCACCTCCCCGTTATTTTTGAAAGTGGCCTCATCAGACCACAGAATGCTTTCCTGAAAGGAAGTGTTCCTGTTTACAAACCAGTTGCAGAAGTTAATGCGATTCTGGAAGTCATTTCCCCCAAGTTCCTAATGATTATCTTTGAGAATTCTCCACATTATGGTGTAGTGCATTCTTGAGTCTCGCGCAATCCTCCTTATGGAGTCATGAGGATTAACCACTACTGCAACAGGAAATCAGCAGCCTTTTCATCGCTCATTGGTCGTCTGATGCGATTACTCCTGTTTTATATTGGTTACACGTGACCGTTTCTTCGCACACGATTTCCAAGACGATGAAAAACATTCTGTGTGATGGTTGCACTGTAGTTCTGACGGCATTCTCCAAGTATCATCTTCACTTGTAAAAGACAGTTTCTGCTGATTCATTGCGATCCTCAACAGTCAGCCTTTTTATCTTCCTTTAAGTATGATCATGTGACAGTGATGTAATCTGATGTCACTTTAAGAAAATGCATATTTGGGCATGTGTCCTCATATTCGTATATATCACATCTCTTACTTTTCTGATTTTAAACAGTTTAGATTCATCATGTAGGTTTATTTTTCATTTTTCTTTTGCTGTGAATAAATGATGAGGATTAGAAAAATTTTTTTATTTAAAGTTGTTTATTTTTAAAAGTACTATCAAAAGATACTTTTCTTTGCCTATGTTCTCATTTGAATTTTCAAAGTTGACTCCAGTTCTCCCTACTTCCTGTTTTTTTTTCTGGAAAATGAAACTACCAAAAATGAATTCTTTATCAAAGGTTTTGCCCTTAAAATTCTTTTTTCAAATATCTAGAATCAATATCTTTAAAAAGAAATGGCTGATAGAGTACTCTGCAACACTAAGTACCTTTACAATTGTATGTTGCATACAATTCGAAATTAGTGCTTCGTAATAAATTTTCTTTGAGCACCGAGAGATGGCATTACTTTAGTAGCACATTAAATTCCCAAATTCTTACTTTGTTATTATTCAAACTATAAATTTTTTTATTCAAACAATATAATTACGAGTGTACTTAACCATTTGAGCAAGTGACTCTCAAATTTTGTGCATCGTAATAAAATTCATTAGAGCGTCGAGTGATTATTTTATTGCCTAAGTGATTATATTGAAATTAAATCTTAATTGGACATTTTAATTATGAAGTTTGTCTAATGTGAAGTTGTTGGTCCTATGCTTTTTTCATGGGTGAAATAATAGTTTACGAAAGAATTGTGTCTTTTTCATATTTTGCTTTAACGTCGACATCGGAACGTCGGATTATATGTTTTTAGGAATTTATAAGCTTCTAAGAATTCTTGATTATTGGAAAAGGTCTTAGAAAAATAGGAGTTACAAGAAATAGTCTATAATGAAGCCTAGTAGCAAATTCCTTGCCATTTCAATTAGTTTGAGCAGCAACAGCGAAAGTCATGTCCAGGACGCGGAATTTTTTTCAGTTTCTTTATTTTCTCTTTGAGCATTTAATATTTCACTTTCTGTTTGCGGAAACGCTAGTTAATCATATATACAATCCATTAGGAATACAGGGTGTAAATTTTAAGTTGACAAAGCAGAATAACTCGAAAAATAAGCTTCACACGAAAAAATGCGTAGAATCCAAAGTTGATTATTTTCGAGGGGGCATCTGCTGGTGCTAAAATTAGCCCACCCCCCCCGGCCCCTGGGGGTGGGGCGGGGGGCAACTTTAAAATTTCAAATGGGAACCCCTATTTTTTATTGCAGATTCAGGTCCTACATAAAAAACTACGTACATTTTGTCTGAAACATTTTTTTTATTTTTGGTAGATGGCGCTGTAATTCAAGAAAATCCATTTTCTCATTTTTGCGTGGAAATAACTAATTTATTATTCATTTCGATTCCTACATTGTTTTAACTACAATGTAATTTGAAGACATTTCGTCAACAAACAAATAACGTAAACATTGGCATTTTTTTCAGAATGTTTACATTTTAAATTCTGATCTTTAGAAGAAAAGATTGTAATTTTTCAACTGTTTTTGTGAGTGTACAACGCCGTATTGCTTTTGAATTTACATTATGAATTATCTTTCTGTGGAAGAAAAAATTGAGATGGTGTACATTTATGGAGAAAGTGGGAGAAATTTTGATAATGCAGTCGCGCTTTATGCTCAGCGTTTTCCTGGCCAAACGCGATCACGGTCTTCTTTTGTTCGAGTTATTAAACAATTTACTGCGGAAGGTAGTGTGAACCAGAAAAAAAGAACCCGTGCAGCTACTGTTTGTGGAGAAAACAATCAAGTGTCAGTCCTAGCTGCTGTGGCTCATAATCCACATGCGAGCACAAGAGAAATATCAAGGCAATCAGGAATTTCACATATGAGTGTTTGGAAAATGCTGAAGCTCCACAAATTTCATCCATATCATGTATCTATGCATCAGGAACTACATGGCAATGACCACCAAAACCGTCTAACGTTTTGTCACTGGGCACTTCAGCAGATGCAAACAAACCAACATTTTTTTGCACGAGTTCTTTTCTCCGATGAGTCAACATTCACAAACCACGGGGAAGTTAATCGACATAACATGCATTACTGGAGTGAACAGAACCCACACTGGATTCGAGAAGTCAACCATCAGCGACCTTGGTCAATTAATGTTTGGTGTGGGATAATTGGCGATAAACTTATCGGTCCATATTTTATAGACGGTAATTTGAATGGCAACAAATATCGTAACCTACTTGAAAATGAACTACCAGATCTACTTGAAGACCTGAGTATTGAACTTCGACAACACATGTGGTTTCAACATGATGGTTGTCCAGCGCATTATTCATTAGTAGCGCGCGAAGTACTACATCGACTTTACCATGGTCGCTGGATCGGCAGGGAAGGTCCTGTGAATTGGCCAGCCAGATCGCCTGACCTTACATCGCCAGATTTTTTCTTATGGGGTTACCTCAAAGATATCGTTTATAAGGAAACGCCAACCACTCGCGAAAACATGATTCAAAGAATAAGAGATGCTTGCGCTGCAATTACACCAGACATGTTATCAAGATGTGTTCAGGAATTTACAAAACGAGTCAATAAATGCATCGAAGTTGGAGGTCATCAATTTGAACATTTAATTTCATAAAACGGCGAGATGCAAGGGATTTAAGGACAACAAGCAGGCCGAAAGTGAGAGGCGAGGGGACTCACTGGAAATACAAGCACCCCGAAATTCATTTACTTGCAAGTATTTGCAAATAAGAAAAAATAAAACGAAAACAATCGGTCCTTTTAAGGACCACCAAATCTTAAACGGGAATAACTTCATCTTTACACAGTCTTTTACTTTTTTACTCTGTTAGTTAATGAGTTCACTCGTTAGTACGTAGGATGTTCGGTTAGTTAGTTAGCTAATCAGTTGATTTGTTTGATAATTATAAAGTTGTGTGGCCTCATGACCACGAAACAAAACAAAATTATCCTAATCCGCGGCAAAAAATAATAAAATAATAACTTTGCGGCAAAATTTACGAAGTAAATAAGTATTTTTTATTTCTCCGTAACCATTTCCACGCAAAAATGAGAAAATGGATTTTCTTGAATTACAGCGCCATCTACCAAAAATAAAAAAAATGTTTCAGACAAAATGTACGTAGTTTTTTATGTAGGACCTGAATCTGCAATAAAAAATAGTGGTTCCCATTTGAAATTTTAAAGTTGCCCCCCGCCCCACCCCCAGGGGCCGGGGGGGGTGGGCTAATTTTAGCACCAGCAGATGCCCCCTCGAAAATAATCAACTTTGGATTATACGCATTTTTTCGTGTGAAGCTTATTTTTCGAGTTATTCTGCTTTGTCAACTTAAAATTTACACCCTGTATGTTAAACTGAAAATTTTATTAATTAAATGTAACTATGCCAAGATAACATGACTCTTCAAAATATTCTTTCACTGACTCTTTCTGTGATAGTTTGCGCAAGTGTGGGTTATGGAGTCGTGAAATTACAAAACAGAAGAAGGAGGAGAATTAAGATGTTGCAGGAAGAGAATAACAACGCCAAAACAGTAGACAAGATGAGAGGTAAACAATATAAAATTTGAAGTAAAGCATACCAATCTTTTCCTTAAATGGTATAGTATATTTTTTTTTTGTTTTTTACATTTCATCTGGACAGTGAAAGAATGGCTTCATCAGAATCACAAAAGATATGGAACAGTCAAGTTTGGGCCTGATCAAGCAGTATACACCATGAACAGAAAAGGGGATAAAATGAGAAAAGTCGACTTCCGTTCAGTAGAAACATTAGTGTGTGAAGTGACTAGCGATCATTTAAACAAACCTACCGTTCTCATTCGGGTTCCCAAAGATCATGATCTGGTTAGTATCCCTAACAACTTTTTCAAATAGAGAATGCTTGTTAATAAAGAGAAAGG
Organism: Rhysida immarginata; assembly: GCA_023313115.1. NCBI lineage: Eukaryota > Metazoa > Arthropoda > Chilopoda > Scolopendromorpha > Scolopendridae > Rhysida > Rhysida immarginata. The sequence goes on along the minus strand of JAHWFO010047778.1, from coordinate 1,097,958 downwards.
AAAGTTCAAAATTCAAGAAAGTTAAAAGAAAAACTTATCAAATTAAGCAAAAAATGTGGATTGAAACAAACGAAATCGGAGGGAACCTCTAATCCACTAGGAGAGAAAGATGCTGCGATGGCCGAGAATCGAATCCGGGTCAACTACTTGGAAGGCAGCTATGTTCACCACTATACCACCATCGCCATCTAATCCACTATGGTCTCCTTGTGGATTAGAGTTTCGCTCCGATTTTGTTTATCAAATTATGCTAATTTACCTGGACTGTGTGTAATCAAATATTTTTTCCAGGTGTTGGAATTCGATTCCGTTCCTTCTCGTAAGAAGTTTCTTAATAAATTAGAAAACTTCTTGGCGACTCACAAAAAAACCTTAGAGCAGATTCCTTCGTCTAGAGAGCAACTGATTGCCAACGCCGAAACCAAAGAAAGACGACAGAAGAGGCTGGAACACTTCTTTCGTGAGGCCTATGCCTTGGTTAGTATCATTTCATTTCACTTAATCACTTTCAATAAATGATTCTCAAATAGAAAATTTATCCTCAGTGATGATATTAATTGTGTGTGTGTGTTGAATTTTCATGACTTTCAATAATAACCTTTATATCACTTTCTGTATTATAGACTTTCGGATTGAAACCGGGTGAGAAGAGAAAATTTGAAGACGTTACAAGTGACGTGATTATGGTTATGAGGACGTCCCTGTCGAAGAAAGAATTCGCTGAGGCATTAGGAATGAAACCAGATTCTATATTTGTAAAACAAATGTTTAATTGTGTTGATAAAGACGGAGATGGACGAATAAGTTTTCAAGAGTTTCTGGACACTGTAGTGCTCTTTTCGAAAGGTAATAACAAACCCATCATGGACAGACTTGCTTTTTTTTGCTACATTAACGGACATCTGAAAATACGAGATGTCTATAAAACATTTCTACATAACTATATTTAATAATATTTTCAGCATGTTACAATGAAACTCCAAAAATTTTATCTGATACATTCGTTTATTCCAGATACTGCTCATAGGAGGCAATGGCATCGACAGAAAAACAGATTGCGTTTATCATAGATAAAAGATTTTGTGTATTGTATGGCTTGTCGAAACAAAATCACCGATCACTGCTCAGAAAAGATAACCAATATAAAAGGTCGATTAATGCCTAAATGAAAACTTTTTTGGGAAAATCTTTAAAAACGAAGATAAGCTGCTCTGATTTCTGCTATCGTCTCTGCCCGCTGCTCTTATTTTTCAGTGAAAAGTTTTCACTACCTAGTCGGACGCCAAAAAGGTTTTAATCCAAGCATTAATATGTTGTTGTTTACCGTAAGTTAATTTGTATTGCCTCTGAACAATGATTTTGCTTCAGCAGGCCATGATACACACAGGTGTTTATCTATCATAGACGTCATTTTTTTTTTTTATCCAGGCCAGTGCTTCCTATGAGCTTTCAATGCAATAAACGAATACTAGGGATACCGTTTAATAATGCGGATTTTTTTCAATAGATGTAGTTGCACGTATATTGATATATAGGGTGTGCTCGAATAACGTGTACAAACTTGGGGTACTGGTTCCTCATACCAAAACAAGAAAAGAAGTTCATATAAACATCGATCTAATTTGAACAATAACTGAGATATGAACAGAAATAAAAATTGCGCCACTAAGATCAACAAGTTAACAACTCAGGTTCTATAACATCTAGGATGGTGAAATTAGGGGGAATAATAGGGTTCATACAACTCTGTATACCATTAAAATATGGTCGAATTCCAACGAGTAGTTTCCGAGTTAGGCTTTCAACATCGTAGTATGTTCTGGTTAGTATTCAACAGGTGAGCATGTGTTACGATGTTGAATGCGTAACTCGGAAACTACTTGTTGGAATTCGACCAAATTTTAAGCTACCAAAAGCAAATAATCAATATGAACCACGCTTTGATCGTCAATCGACCAGCACGGGCCAGAAGACACGGCAAAGTCATTTTGCTTCATGATAACGTATCATCACACACTTCAGAAACAGTTAAAGACACATTAGAAAATCTTCCTTGGGAAGCATTAACCCAACCGCCGTATTCACTTGACCTTGCTCCTTCAGAATAACACTTGTTCCGATCAAAACGTCCCAAAAACTAGAAAAGTGGGTTTGTGAATGGATTGCTTCAAAACATGAAAAGTTTTATTGGGACGGTATCGACCAATTACCTGAAAGGTGGGGGAAATGTGTAGCTAGCGATGGACATTACTTTGAATAAAGCACTTTTGTAATTATCGTGTTTTCTTTGATTACAAAATCCGCATTATTAACCGGTTCACCTAGCATATCGGATAAAACTTTTGGAGTTTCGTTGTAACTTGCTGAAAACCATACATGATTATGCTAGTACGTTCAAAAGTTATTATGTATTGTTATAGTACAAATCTTTTAGGGACACCTTGTATATTTTTCTTGACAAATTGGACAAGCATAAAATTTTGCAAAATACATCGATTACTGTTTTTTTGTAAAGTGTACACCTTAATACTGCGTTATCCAAATCCAAATAACAAAAACTAAGTTTGTAGAATTTTGGTAGACGTAAGAGCTATTCATTTGCATAAATTATTTTAACGTCTTTTCTACCGTCGAAGCAAAAACAAAAATATGAAAAACATTGCATGATAATTTATATGCCAGGTTCATTAGGTTTCTTTTATTGTTATTTTCATTTTACTGATTCTTTGCTGCATTTTTAAATATTAACAGAACCTTTTTAAAAAATATTAACAAATAAATTTTATGAATCAATAAAGTGTTCACATAATTCTGAGTTGCCTGAATTTCATAGGGTATTATACATTTCTTAAAAAGTCTGCTTTAGTCCAAATTAGGAGACTTAATTGTGTTTAATTCTGAATAAAATTGTGAAATAACATTGTGTTATTTTAAAAATTACATCTCATTTTTAACCGACTTCAAAAAAAAGGAGGTTATCAATTTGATGCGTATGTATGTAATATTGGTGGAATTGCACAATATTCATATATGTTAGTCTATGTGGGCTTCTAAACAAGTATTCCAATTTTCATAAGTGTGCGTATGTATGTAAGTATATATGTATGTTTGTCCACGTTTTTCTCAGAAACTAGAAATTTAATTGCAATAATTCTTTTTTTATTGGATTAAGTATCTTTCAACTTAGGGATAAATCCAAGGTATCTTTTTTTTTTCGATAAAAATCGGTTCAGTAGTTTTCAAGGTATGGACCGATATAGCTAGGTGATAGTAAAAGTTTCATGAAAGTCGGGTTTTTTATACTCTGTTTATTTATTTACAGGTAAAACTGAAGATAAATTACGTATTATTTTCGACATGTGTGATTACGATGGCAATGGGGTAATTGATAAAAAGGAACTTTCCAATATCATCAGGTAAACACATACATAAATAAAAAATGCTTTTTTTAAATAAAAAAAAGTTTATTCACACGTGCATTGATCATTTATAAATATTATTTATAATTGTATTTAGATCGCTAGTAGACATTGCTAAGACGACTTCGTTGACAGAGCAGCAAGAAACTGAGCTGATCGAAGGCATGTTTGCTGCAGCTGGATTGGAACACAAAGACGTTCTCACATACGACGATTTCAAATTGATGATGAGGGAATATAAAGGAGATTTTGTTGCCATTGGTCTCGATTGCAAAGGTAAATAGAAGGAACATTCTTTGTAATTTTATTTAAAAAAATACCGATCAGAATGTTACTGTTCTCTAATGGAGTCCTTTGTTATCTTTTTACCCAGGTGCCAAACAAAATTTTCTAGATACATCAACTAACATTGCTAGGTAAGCAATATATAGTAGATGCCTTTATATATTAATTATAGCTGGGTTTAAATGTTCCTCTTTTAAAATTTCACCCATAAAATTTTTATGAATTTTATTTTGAAAAGCGTTAATAAATTTCGATTGCTCTTAATATCTTCAGTTTCAAAGGTTTGTTAATTGCTCATGTAACAATAAGTTGTTTTTTGCAGAATGACCAGTTTCAACGTTGAAACTCAATTTGATATGCCACAGCCATGGACTCATAAGAAATGGCATGAATTGACCACATTTTTAGAAGAATATCGACAGCATACATTCTATATTTTTATTTTTTACGTGATCACTATCACTCTTTTTGTAGAACGGTTTATTTGTAAGTGAATTATTTTTTCATAAATTGCAGTTCTGTAATATATTTAAAGTTTAATATTTTATCCGTTTTAATATAAATGTGTAATCCAACTTGTACACAATTTATAAGTGTAAATTCCTTGATGTTAAGAACTTTTTTATATAGATGAGACCCTACATATTTCTATTAACAATACAAGACCCTAACACCATGAATAATTTTTTCACTTTTTTTCGTTGCAGTCTATTCTTATATGTCTGAACATAAAGATCTCCGTCATATAATGGGAGTTGGTATTGCCGTTACTAGAGGCTCTGCAGCTTCTCTGTCTTTCTGTTACTCTTTACTCTTACTGACGATGTCACGTAATCTTATTACGAAGCTTAGAGAACTTTCAATTCATCAGTACATTCCGTTAGATTCTCATGTACAGTTCCACAAAATTGTGGCTCTCACTGCACTGGTCTTTACAGGTGAGAAGAAAATACCTCTTTAATGAAGTACCTCTCACGAATAAGTACACCGCAAAGAATTTTAAAAGCCCAACATAGATATTAATTTATAAACTTATACATATATTATTTTATGATATTATTCAAATTAATCTATTTCAGTCACTCACACAATCGGCCATATTGTGAACTTTTATCATGTATCTACCCAACCCTTGGATCATCTGCGCTGTCTGACCAAGGAAATGCATTTTCCCTCCGACTTCAGACCGACATTAGCGTTTTGGCTTTTCCGAACACTTACAGGTAACATACGTTGGTTACCTTGGCTTAATATGCAATGCTTGCCATTTAACTCTTATTCACATAACAATCATAGTTAGTAAATGAAAATAATACAGAAATGTAATTTTATTCCTTATAAATAGTAATCTTTGAGTTTCTGAATTCCCTCAGCTGTTGAAATGTTTACTTACATTCGAAATACTATGCAACACAATACATAGAATAATTGCCATTTATTGTTTACTGAGGAGAAAAGATAGAGTTATTTCATTTAACTATTCGGTTGCGCATTTTCCTCAGTGTTTGAGTGTAAATCTTCAGTAAGAGATAGGAGAGTTGTTGGACTTTTAAACAGTCTATGATTCAAAACTTTTTCAAGAGAACATAATCTTACCCTCACTATGAACAATTATTGATAATGCTTCATCAGTATTAAAAAAATAAGCAAAAACTGTGGAATGGAACAACCAAAAACGGAAAACCTCTAAACCTCTAATAATGCTTCACCATTGGAAATTTATTTTATGAAAGTGTTAAATATAATATAGATCAGAAAAGAGTTCTACATAACAGCTGTCACTCTTTTACAGAAATCTTGTGTCTAAAAGCGCTCAAAGTTGTCCTAGGACATTTTCGCAAGCATTATCCAGCGTGATTCTATAATTGTCCGTTCTTCGATTTGAGATTATCTGGACTTCTATAAGCAAAATTATCAATGTGAACATTTTGTGATGGAGTTTTACTATTAAGCGCAGTATGCTTCGGGGGGCACGTAAAGCCGTCGGTCCCGGCTGCTGCTACCATCTTACAACAGTCATTAAAAATGCAGAAGGCAAGAGGAAACCACTGCATTTACTTATCCCAAGAAATCTCCTGATGGCCATAGTCAGGAGGGCGAACCAGCCCACGGGCTGAATACACCATACACCCTACCATAAGGCCTGTCACAGTGACTTTCTAACATCCCAGTATAAAAATTAACAGAACTCATTAAGAAGGGATCGTAGACAGCAGTTAGATGTATGCATCACTGAAGTCAACAGCCGTCTGTGCCATCCATGGTATGACATGTTATTTTTCAGATTAATATTCCGCTCCCACACCTTCTTTAGTTCACCGTTTAATGATGAAGGTTGATGTTAATTACTACCACTGATGTCATTTGAATGCTCTTTGCAGTCGTTTGTGAATCTACATTTCACCGATCTATTCTCGACGGCATCCTCCTGATTGCATCAATGCTTCTACAACTACCATTACTGTCATGTCGAAGATGTGGCTTGTTTTCCTAATCTTCGAATGCACTTCAGCTGCTATCAATGAATCAGATATAGATGCACTTAAGATCAAGGGCATCCAGCTGGTGCTAGAGAACGAGGTCTTAAATTTATTTTCGATTCATGGGATATGATGTAGTATTCCTCAAATCTCGCTTGTCTTTGGTTGCTCCGTTATATCTTATACAACTTATCTATTGGTTTTTTCCTCCTAAAGTGTTCTACAGTAGTTTACAAATTTATGTGAACAAGAGAGATTGTTCAGTATTTTTATTGAAACTTGGAGTAATTATTTAAGTAATATTTTTATTACAACACAAAAAATAGCTGAGCGTAATTAAAATATAGCTGGCATATCAGCTGTAAATCAGGCCTACCAAACTCGGGAAATCAAATTATGTGAAAATTCCTCTTGTTCACATTAATTTGCACACTACTGCATTCATCACCTTCTTGAGTACACTTATCTCACCGATCTATTGATTAAATATATTTTTAGATGGAATCCAATGCATCCATCCAGGGCCTCTACGTCCAGAGGCCTACGAGTGGGTCCCTGGATGAACATGGATTGACGACTGTTGTATGATGGTCGCAGCAGGGGGGGGGGGGTATGAATTTGCCCATCCAGTGACTAGCCGTGCCTGATGTTTCTTAATATAGATTTGGTGTGTTCAGTGAAAGTATGACATTCTGGACGAGGCAATTTAAATGAAGGCACTGTATCGGAAAGAATTCTAGAAGACTAATTTCTGTACATTTCATTGTTATCTTTATCGTAGTCGGAGTATTTCTCTTGTATATAAACAACTTATATAAAGATGAAAAATCTTTTTATTATTAAATTTCAAATCGTTGTTTCGATAATATTTTAGAAATGAACGCTTTTAATAGCTGATTTAAATATATTTTTTAAATTTTACTTTGATATTTTTGTAGGCGTTACGGGAATCTTGCTTTGTATCGTCGTTTGCATTATATTCATTTTTGCTCACTCGAAGATAAGGAGAAAGGCTTATCGCTATTTCTGGACTGCTCACAGTTTCTACATACTACTCTACATCCTTTGTTTGATGCATGGATTGCAGCGGCTAACTGGGGTATATCTTGTAATAGTACATTATCATCAACATGTAATGTCTCAAATATTAAAAGTAGTCAAATCGTAAAAAATATAAGTCTTTATTGGTTTATTTGAATTTATTGGTCATTTAAAATAGATGAAAATTTCAAACAATTCCATTTGCGTACACATTTTAAAATCTTAACAAACAAATAATAATATTTAGAAATAATAATTAATATTTAATTTTTTTGTTCATAGACCCCTCGATTTTGGATTTTCTTTTTGATACCTGCCATTGTATTTACCTTGGACAAAGTAGTCAGTCTGAGGACAAAATACATGCAGCTAGATATAATAGAAACTGAACTTTTACCTTCTGGTAATAATCATTTAACGTTTTAATTCATAAGATATAATTCCTGTGTGATTATTAATATTCAAATTTTTTTTCATTTGTTTTTAGATGTTATCAAAGTGAAATTTTACCGCCCACCAAATTTTAAATATCTTTCTGGCCAATGGATTCGACTCTCTTGCACGGCCTTCAAGAACCAAGAGTTCCACTCTTTCACTTTGACCTCTGCCCCGCACGAAAACTTTTTATCTACACACATCAAGGCTCAAGGACCCTGGACCTGGAAGCTCAGGAATTATTTTGATCCCCATAATTTAGTCGATGACCTTTCCTTACCAAAGGTACCGTTTAATTCGTTTAATCGGTTGCAATTACTTTTATTAATTCTGTAAGTGAATGTTGAAACACTAACCTATCATTAAAACAACATCATTAGTGAAAGAAATACCCAGAGCATATTAATTCTTAAAGCAGATTTATCACATTCCATACAAATTAACTCTTTTTAAAAAGTAATACTGAAAATATAAACAAAAAGCATAATCCCTTGTAATAATTTTTTATATATAATGCAAAATAATCAAATAAAGAAAATAAGGATGTGTATAAACTTATAATTGTATTTTCAAAATGATTGTTTTATATTTAATATAACTTTTGCATTAGAAAGTCTTACATAAATGACATTATTAATAATCCAGACTTTTGATGTTAACAAAGTTTTTTGGTAATGCAGAGGACAGGAAAAGGAATCATTTTCCCTTTAATTGGTCTACTTTGTAAAAGCACAAAAAATGGCTAGATAAAAGGGAGCAAAAGAATTAGATGTCACTCTTATACAACTGATTTAGGAATCCAGTTAAAAGGGAGGGAATACTCGCAAAGTAAGATCACCAAGAATCTAATATTACATTTACGAGAGCATCATTCAATATTGGCGGTACAATCTATTAAACGCAAGTAGATAATGTATGCTTGAGATTATAATAGTGTAGAAGAGGATCATACAGAACACCTGTAATGAGAGCCGTTTAATTGATCGGGTGAGTGGGAAAATGATAAGGTTTCAAAACTATGAGATAACACTCCAGCACCTTTAATTATTAATGATTAATAAATTAATTATCACTTTGACACTTGATGAGCTGGATGTTTATTGACTAAATCTACGGTTGTCTATAATAAGATTTCCTGTAATTCCTGTGGTTTAGATTGTAGACTTTTTTTGTTGTTTTCCTTAAAATAGGGAAGCTTGAATGATGACCTATTTCCTCTCCGCCAGATTTCCTTATTTAGATATTATCGTATATGCTTCTTCAGATTATATCGTTTTCGGTCTCATTCATATAGAAAAGATTTCAATCATTGCAAATAATTCTGTCTAAAAATAGTCATGCTACATTATCGCTCAGAATATTTTAAAAAAATAAATCCGTAGTACTGTAAAAATATGTTTATCGATAGCGTCCTTTTGGTGATAATGAGAAACGAATCATTGACTATCTTATACTGGGAGTTCTTCTAAATTTAAATAAGCTTTTGTACGCTGTATACAAGAATTCTCATATCATTTCTCGAAGCCAATAAGTGCTTACTATATCGATTGGCACTAAGCTTTAATACAACACTAATCGATCAGACGATCTGCTGAAATTGACAGTTAAATTCCTAAATTTCTAAGAGTCAAATTTTAGTAAATTATTTTGGATACAGTTTAAGTTCATTGATTTTTTCTAGTTTATTTAAAAATGGTTTGTTTTAAAAATACCAAATTAATAATATAATTTTATTATATATAATGATGCTACAAAATAAAGTCTAAAACAGTTTTGCAAACATAAATCAATGCTTATTCATGAAAAATAATAAACAGAGTGAAAAAAAAAGTTTAAGTTCACCACCTAGAAAAACCACATTTTACATATTTAACCAGTTTTACATATTTTCCGTGCTGTAAAATATGCTGAAGTTTTGAGTAATCAGCATAACAGAATCAGAATACTGCTTAAATCACCAAACACAAGATGTCTAGAGGAAATTAATTTGACAGAATTAAGAGAGGTCAGATTTCAGCTCCCAAAGGTAAATCAGTGAGGCAAATTTCACAAATTATTGGACGCAGTTTATTGAAATGCAGCTGTTAAAATTCCAGTCAATAATCATGCAAAAAAAACCATCTGGAAGGCCTCGTGCATTTCATGGGAGGTCAGCAAGGTTGCTGTTAAGAGAACACCTAACTCTCAGAAGACTGCCCGCCAACTTGCCACAGAAACAGGCTTATCAACAAGTGTGTGTACTGTTCAGAGGTTCCTAAAGTCTAATCCAACTTTCCAGAGAAAAAAGATAAAACGAAAACAAAATTTGCACCAACACCATAAAGGTATCAGTCAGACTGAGTTTGAACACTGAATGAAGAAAAATCATCTCAAATTAGAAAAAATTTAATCTAAATGGTCTTATTATTTTCATGACTGGAAAAAATGAGATATCGTGGAGAATCAGTGATGATTTGAGGGGGGGGGGGGAGGCATTTAGATTCTTAAAGAAAATGTGAATGACAATCTATTACTGGACGACTGAATGCAGATGCAACTTTCTAATCTGTTTCCAAGGATGGTATATCAAATGGCTGGTAGGGAATGAGAATTCCAGCAAGAAAATGCATCTATTCAGACTGCATAAAGAGTTCTGGACTGGCTTGAATAGAAGAAAATTCGATATTAAATCACCAGCGCTATTCCCAGATCTTATTCCCATACCAAATCTGGTGGTATCATGCCTCATGCAATGTACGCAAATGGTAAACAGTATACAGGGATCAATGAATTGAAGGTTCAATTGTTCAAGCTTGGAATGAAATTTCACAGTCTACAATTATTTCTTTAATATAATTCGATACCAAATTGCATATATGTGATGTTATAACCAACAAGATTCTTACACACGTTATTAAATTGTGTGGTATGATATTTTTTTGGAAAGTGAACTTAAATTTTTGTCACACCCTGTTTTTGTTTTTTTTATCAACAGAATTTGATTTTGTTTGCAAATCTGTTTACACTATATTTTGTAGAGTACTTATACTTTATAAAATTACATTATTAATTTGGTATTTTTAAAACTAACCATTTTAAATAAACAAGAACAAACTCAGTGAATTTAAACTTTTGTCGCGGACTGTACTTCATTGAGGGAAATTATTGCTCTTATTTATTTAGGAATTTATATTGTAAGAGTTTCCATTTTCTGTTCTCTCTGCAAATTCGCGTATTAAGGAATGATCACCAATGATTAATTTTCATTGTCATAGTATATTTTAGGCACTACAAAAATTACATTGATATTTGAAACAGTTTTACCATTTATTAATTTATAAATTTTTAAAATCAATTTAAAATGTACAGCATTAAGACTGAAAGAATAATAATTATATTTTCTAATCCAAAAATCTAAAGTTCCTTAAATTCTTTAAAAAGTTTTTAAGTTAAAATAAGTTATTCTAAAGTGAAATATAATAATTAGATTACAAAAGAAATATAAAATTAACTTAAAGGTGTGCATTTTTGGATTAGAATATATTTTTTTATTTAATTTTGTTAATTTTATTTTTTTTGTAATTTTGCATATCACTGTCTTTGTTTTTGTCACTGTCCTTGGTTTGCACAATTGATTGAATATTTTTTATTAACCATCAAGAGTGCACGTTAGTGTTGTTTGTCTTTTTGTACTGTGTCATTGTTTTTCCTCTTTGACAGAGCGCGGAGCCTGGCCAGAAGTTGTTAAGTGGCGTCAACTTTACAGCTCTCCTCTCCCCTAATAAGTTGTCGGCTCGAAGCCCTGTAGTAAGGCAGAAATACGTTCATCCCTTAACAGCACAAAATGAACGCCTTCTATGTTTCAACGCTTTTGCTCATTGTTTTTTGCTTTGTAAATAACGACATAAAGCTCAGCCACCTAATAAATATCTCCTCATAACAGATTTTAAATTTAATATATTTCACCATTTTTCACGCCCTCCCTCTAATCGAACGTTTAATGATTTCAACAAGAATATAATCAATATTAAACTTCCTACATAGATGAATTTTACCCCACTTTATTTGTAAAATTAATTATCTTTCAACTGTTAAAGATTTTTCAAAAGCACAGTTAAAATTGCAAAAATATATTTTCATGTTTTCTAAAAACGTATAAAAAACAATGAAATAACGGATATTCCTTCAAAACTTACAGTAGCTTCAAAAATTTGGGGGAAAATATTCCTTAATTATGGTAAGGTATTAACTCTTTCTTAAGTCCAAACTTTATTTTATATTAGGTTATTATTTTTCTGCTTTGTATGTTATTGAAAAATTAAGAAGAAACTTAATGATATTTTTATCTCTTAATGATAAAAATAAGTATTTATGTACGGCTTCACATTTATGTAAACTTTAAACAAGAAAGCAAACAAATCGAAGCAATCGTGAGTGAGTATGTGTTCGCGCACGACGCGTTCTTCCGAAAATTGTCATTCCAAGATTGGAAAATAGCGCTACAAAGAAGTCTTTAGATATATCCTATCATTAAGAGCATAGAAAAGTCTAAAATGCTTTATGAGCCTTCAAAACTGGCATGTAGACTACAGCCTAAGTCGGAAGCAGGCCAGGGACCCTGACGAATTTGCGAAGTTGATGGTTCTATTGCCAATTTTTTGATTTTGATTTCAGATTCGGATAGAGCATCAAGAAGTAAGTAAAAGTTATAATGGGGACATATGTCCTATCTATTCGGTCCTAAAATAGCGGTCAACGTTTGGTTATCTGTTCTTTGATCGCCATTTTAGTCATGTTCCGAATAGATAGGATATATCTGTCTATTGTAACTTTTGAATCTCTATTTGAATCTGAAGTCAAAATCAAAAAGTTCGTAAAAAATTGGCAATAGAACGACCGACTTCGTAAATACAGTAATGTTGATTTTAACTGGCTTGCTTTTTTAACATCATTCTGAAAATGCAGTACCACGCCTTCTCAACTGGTTTTATTTTCCTGATATATTACTGTGCACTGGAAAGATAAGCAACAACTATTTTGATGGGTTTCATTCCCATAATTTATTTATTCTAAATCATGAACAGTTTTGCATTCCTTTTCTGACTTCATGAAACAAGTTTTACTGTCTGCAATCGTGAATTTGTTTCGATTCCTTCTTGTTTGTAAAAAAACATTCATTTAAATTCCCTCTCATTGTACTAAGAATGCTTTAAATATAAAGTACCTGATGGTAATTTTGTAATAACTTTAACCTCAGAATGATATCTGCCCTCAAGGAAAAGCATGTTTCAGGAAAGCCATTTTACATGGTGTATCTAAACCCCTGTCACAAACGTCTGATTGTGATTCCCCACAGAGAGATGAAAACAAAAGTTCATATAAACATGGTAGGGATAAAGAAACGTTTATGAGATTTCCGCAGTTAAAAGTGAAGTTTCAGTAGCTGAAGCATGCGGAGAAGCTACACCTGCCATCCACAAAAGCTAAAACCAGCTGCTAAAAACTTCACTTTTAACTGTGGAAATCTCATAAACGGTACGTTATCCGAACCATGTTTATAAACTTTTGTTTTCATCTCGCTGTGGGGAATCACTCCAAAAGTTTGTGACAGGGGTTTAGATACACTCTGTATATTATATGGTAATTCATAGGATGGCTGCTTCATTATTCATACTTCTAGTAGGTAAAAGAGTTAAAATAAATATCTCGAGTAACATGAAGATAACGTAAACAATAAATAATAAAATAATTCTAATATCAACTAAAAATCCAATAATAATCAGCAGAATAATAATACAAATCTAAAATAATCTTTCATATCAAAGAAATTATTTATTTATTTGCATAAGCTGTTGGCTCCGTATGCAAAAAATCAATGCTATTTTATTGCAAAATGGCTGAAAGAATTTAATTAAAGAAAAATTTATTTCAGAGAAATATTGAAATTAGCAAAATTAATAAAAAAAAATCCATTCTTGCCCAAAATATAATAACAATATAATACGTAAATCAGCTGATTTATTAATAAAATATTTGAGGAGTTTACAACATATTGAATTAGAAAAGGAATATTCGTTTTATTTCTGGAATGATGTTTCCCAATAGATTGATAGCTGATTTTCATAACATTCATCTTAAATTGTAAATTCGTATTAAGGATAATTAATATTATTATTAAGTTGCTCCTAAGCCAAGCATAAAAATTTAATATTAAAGAAGCGTTTCATTTGAAGTCATTAAGAATTTAAGTATAATTTTTAATGATTAATTTAACTGTTAAATTGTACAATCGCCTCACCACATTAATTAAATTACTCACTCTTAACAGAACATGTGACATCATTCCAGAAGTTAAATTCCTCGGACCTTTGCAATATTGAACTGACGCTTATTTATGCATAATTTTCTCATTTAAAAGATTTGGCATTTTAAATACCAATACTTGAAAATATTCTCTTTCTCTTTCATATACACAATCCGTGGTTGAGCTTTTTTTTAGCTTTTCTAGATCAATGTCGTTTGTCTGTGTGTGATATGATGTTCGTCGGCCCAAATTAATAGCTGTTTCTTCCTTTCACTTCCCGGTGCGTTTTCGATAGATTCGCCTTGAAGGACCTTACGGAGGCGGAAACCAAGACTGGTACAAATTCGAAGTGGCCATCATGGTAGGGGGCGGCATCGGGGTCACGCCCTATGCTTCTATCTTAAATGACCTGGTGTTTGGTACCTCTACCAATCGTTACTCAGGTGTTGCATGTAAAAAGGTAAGAGCTCGGTTCTGAAGAATTGAAAACCCGAAGGTAAAACTTAATTATGCTTACAGTATAGGAAAAAAGAACACAAGAAATTTTAAATTAAATTTAATTGTTATTTCATCTGATAGTATAAGATAAAAAGCTTTTCCAAAAAAACGGCTCATAATTAAAAATATCTTGTAGACTGATTCAAAATTTACGCAATCTAAATCGATTTGTTAGAGACAATATGAAAATATTAATATAAATAGTGAGATTTCTGTCTCTGAATACCACAGATATACTCTTCAAATTATTTTTCATCCTTGATATGTTGAGTAATCTTTGATCTCACAAACATGTCATTTTCCGAAAATATATAATTTGTCGTAAGAATTGTCGATTTATTTAGACACTTTCCTTGAAATTTGATTTTGATTTAACATACAAAAGAATTGCTCCCCATCAACCTGTTTCTAACATTTTCAAAATTAGTTTGTTCCGAACAATTCGATTTGATTGTTTTGTTGGCCATCTTAGCAATTATCATTTTATATTTGGATGTCTTTAGGAACGTTTGTTAAAAAATAGCAAAATAAATAAATAATTGCGCAAATTTTGTATCTTAATATACTGTTTTTATAGCCATGTTATTTTTTCCCAAAGTTATTGTTAGTTTTATAATATGTGGAATTATTCAGTAGAAATTCCAGAGTTTCTTCAATTGAAACCAATACTACAGAAGAAGAATATTGAAAGGAAAGAAGAAAAAAAAACCCATGGCCTCTACAGTGGCAAATGCAAATATATAGTAGAACCTCGAGAAATCGAATCTCAAGGGAAAGGCAAAATGCTTCGATATAGAGGTCTTCGATATTCGAGATTAAGTAAAATAAAATTCAAATTATCATAATCGAAAAAAGTGTACATTTATTTTTGTCTATTAGTGCGGATGATTATTCAATTTATAGTACAAATTATTTGGTAGGACGAATATTTGGCCAGTTGGAATCGAGTACGCTTGTAAAGCCAATCAGAACTGCATAGGAAAATTCCAATAGTGAAGAGATAAACAGACATCTATTCGATTTATAGAGATCCGGATTGACAAAATTCGATTTGTGAGCGAATTTAGTTGCGTTAACTTCGTTATATAGAAACTAACTTTCCTCAAAAAATTCGATTTATATAGATTCTATTACTCGAATTATAGAGGTATTAGCCCCGGAGCGGAAGGGGGTGGACTGAAACTTCGAACTAGGAAAGAATTCGATTTATCGAGGTTCTACTGTATTTTATGCAGAAAAAAGGACCATCGAACAATTTTACACCAGGTTTCCACCAAGGAAACATCCAACAAATGAACCAATTCTGATTAATGAACTGTGGCCATGTTTTTAATTTTGAAATCCTGGAACTAAAAATTTGGCATAGCCAGTTTTAGGTGTAAATTTGTTTTCTGCGAGCAATATACTTAAAAAAATATATAAAATTTTTATTTACTTGTATTGAAACAAAAAAAATTGAATGATATTTATTAAAAAATTGATTTGAGAGTTATTCAGAAAAAGAATACCTATAGATTTAAGTTCACCTGTATAATCACTGTCAGGAAATTGTTGGATTCAGAGACTATGCTCTATACAAATGTAATCATACCACTGTATAGATCTATACGAATAAGCCTGTACAGACGCATCATCGCTCGATATAGATTCATATTTCTTAAATGCGAAGAAATGACATACTTTCTCGTTATTTTTGGAAACTCTAATCATATAAGAAAGCCATACATTTGCGAGCATTGAAAAATTACCTAACACTCGTTGTCGAACAGCTCTCAAAAAATTTATAGATCATGTTATCGATTCTTAATATATTCTTAATAAAATACAGTTCTGACGTATTTTATGCCTAACTTACCATTTTCCTTTGCTTTATTTAAGGTCTATTTTCTGTGGGTGTGTCCCTCCCATCGCCACTTTGAGTGGTTCATAGATGTGTTGAGGGACGTCGAAAGGAAAGATGTAACAAATGTCTTAGAAATGCATATTTTTATCACGCAATTCTTTCATAAATTTGATCTCAGGACAACAATGTTGGTAAGATATTCGACTATGGAAAAACAAGATAGGAACTAATGTATATACTTAAAAAAGGACAACTCATGTACTGTCTCTTTCTTTTTTTTCTTTAATGCAGTATATATGTGAGAACCATTTTCAGAGGATTTCCAATAGGAGTATGTTCACGGGACTAAAAGCTGTCAATCATTTTGGCAGGCCAGATATGTCAAGCTTTTTCAAGTTCGTCCAAAAACAACATTCTTATGTAAGTTATAGTCAAGTGGCATGTAATTAACCTTATTTTAAATCATTTTATGCGCTATGTTTTTTGAGTTCTATCATTTTAAAACTACTTACAGCTCTTAGCGCAACTTTTTATTTCGCTTTTGGCAATGTTGGGTATATCATCAAATAATAGATTCTTAAAAAGATTCGATTATCTAAATATTTCGATACATACTTCGGATCTGAGAATATTTGCTAAATTTCAAATATAAAATTTAGTTTTTTTATTTTATCTTTGGTTCAAGGTTGTTCTTGTGATTTTGTATTAAAGTTTTTAACTTTTTAACTTTTTTGTATTAAATATATCTCCCCAAGAATTATTTTCTCGTCAACTACATTATTTGATCAAAAGTTTCCGAATACCTGTATTCTGCAATGAAAAATGATTTCACGAAAATTAATATGGTGTTGAACTTTCCTTTGCTTATACTACGAAAATTAATAGTCTCTACTCTCCGAAGCAAAACCTTCCATCAGATTTTGCTAGATAGCTTCAGGAATATTCTTCCATTCTTCCCGAAGAGGGTTGGTGAGTTCAGTTGTAGATAGAATCTTCCATTCCCGCTAGCCCGTAGTCGACGCTTCAATTCATCTCACAGATTTTCAGTGAGATTTATATCTGATGTCTCTGCATTTCTTCAATCCCCGTTTCGCCGGCCAGGTGGCCGAGAGGACTAGGGCGTAGGCTTTCTAGTACTCGAGTCCGCCTGGTCGTGGGTTCGAATCCCGCCGTGGGCATGGATGTTTGTGTTTGTCCCGGGCTGCGTACTGTTATAACTTGTGTAAAAGGCGCAAAATGACCTTAGTAGTCGACGCCAAGTTTCTAATAAACCAACCAATCCCCGTTTCAGATTATTTCTACACACATATTGCTTTGGGATAAGCAGCATTTCACGTTGATACAGAAGTGGTCTAATTCCTAACCTTTGCCATTATATGGCAGTGAAGAATTGTCCAGAATATCAAGGTTAGTTGCAAGCTTCTTAGTTTCTGTTGCTGGGACAAGTTGACCCAATCCAACGCAAATCATGAAAATAAGCCCCATACCATGGAACCGCCTCTGAAATTCAGAGTAGAAACCGAGAAGTCCGAGCATCCAAATTCCGCTACTATTCTCTAAGCATTCCGTTATATCTTTCTTCCATGATTCCGTCCCGTCAGATCGGCATTCTATAACTCGCTCAGCATTCCAATTGAAATGTTTGCACAGGCGTCTGCGAATTTTATCTTCAGACTGCGCCACATTGTTGCTGCCAATGATGATTATTTTGAAAACATTGTTTTATAGTATTTCCCCGTACATTTCTATCGCCTTCCGTTTTTCGTGCCGGCCAAGTGGCTTTCTAGTTCTCGATTCCGCCTGGCCGTGGGTTCGAATCCCGCCGTGGGCATGGATGTTTGTGTTGTCCCGGGCTGCGTACAGATATAACTTGTGTAAAAGGCGCAAAATGACCTAAGTAGTCGACGCCTAAATTTCTAGAACCCCCCCCCCCCCGTTTTTCGTTATTTGATTTTTAAAATCGTCGCTCATTTTTGGGACATCCGGTATATAGATAAACGCAAAATGTGGCTTCTTCCATGTACAGGGTGTTTACAAATTCAGTGTACAAACCACAGGATTTTTCGGACAGCTAAGGGAACCTCCACAAGCAACTCCGTTTTATGTAGGGGAGACCGGGGTTGGTTGTTACACTTTTTCGTTTCCATTTTTAAAAATTTTTCTAATCATACTAGGCAAGTCAAAAAATCAGAACAGTATTATCAAACTTCCTTTAATGATTACCATAATTGTTTTTTAAACTTTTTGAAAAGTTTTGGGGAAAAAAAATGTTTCATGCATCATGGTAACGTGTAACAACCTATCCCATTCGGGGGTTGGTTGTTACACGTTAGGGGTAAGTTGTTACATGTTTTACACATCATCATCCGAGTTACAATTTACACAAACAAAAAAGATATCATTATCAACACACTTCTCGTGGGCCCAATTCTTACAAACTGTGCATTGTACCCATTTTTGAGTTAGAGAAGGGTTCTGCACAGACAATGCACAGGCATTCATCCTCCTCTGAACTGGACTCGTGGTCATCTTTAGAATGCTTTTTTCTGGATAGTTTGTTTGATTGGAGTTTCTTCCGTTGATAGGGTGTTTGCCTGTTTGCCTAATTGCTTGGTTGCCTTGAAATTCAAGTCTCCTTTTGGAAGCCTGTTCAGATTTCTTCTGTGTTTGTGCCTGTTTCTTTTGTCGTTCGGCATGTAGATTATTTCTTGTGGGTGTGTCGGTTAAGACAGCACACTGTCTACGCTTTCGTCCTTTCCTGGATTGGATTCGTTGACCTGCTTTTGGCAAGGGATGAATGTCTACAGGGCTCAGATAATGTGTTTTTTTCTCAGATGGCCTGGAGTCCTTAGAAGCGGACAGCAGCGTAGCATCACCCATTTCACTGGAGCTTAGGACATCCACATTTTCCATCGTAGATGTTGGGGCATCATGTGACTTGCACCTGCTTCTTTAATTTTTTTGCAGAATCTCTGCAGAGTCATGACGTTAACATTGAAGTCCTTTGCCACAGCACGAATAGATCTTTTTTTTCAGTACATCTTTGGCTGCTTTCACGTATACTTCGTTTGGGATGATCCCCTTGTCAGTTTTTCTTTTATAGGTTCTCATGTCTAGGAATAAAAACATAACATGAACATATGTTCAGATATATGCTATACACGAAATTCTAATTTAAACTTCGAATTGTTTTTTATTAATCTTTCTTATTAAAAAAATAAATAAAATCAACATTTCGTAATATGCGGGGGTAGGTTGTTACAGTGTATCAACCAGCCCCTCGGTTCGTGTAACAGCCTGCCCCATTCGTCCATGTTTGATTTGCAAGTGCACACCAACGAAACGACTTGAGCAAATTGAAACTCTAACCACTCAAATGATTAATTGAAGACCTATCTTTCAATGAATGTTGATAGTGTGGACGAACTCTGAACACTTTAGATGCAGGTAAAGATATTCTGAGTGTCTGAAACCTAAGTTTGGCACCCAAAAAGTAAGAAAAAATTCCTACCTTCTAACAATGCACAGCAGATCGCCAGTCGTAATGGAGGAAGAAGCAGCTAGATGATTCCCATGATTCACGCTGGTTTTTTCGGTGGTACCATCTATTGATGTATTTTTTAAACTGTCTGTAACAACCTGCCCCTGTAACAACCAACCCCGGTCTCCCCTATGTTGTTATGTTGTTTCACAAACTTTTTTATGTATCAAGGATTTTGCGACCCACAGTCTATTGGCAAAATTATATCCAAAATAAGATCCTCTACCACCCTTAAAAGTTTGTCCCAGAGTTCGTAAACACCCTGTATGTAAACACACGTTTAAATAAGTATTATGAGCAAATATGTGAATATGGTTTGATGTGAGTGCAAATAAGATGGATTGTTTGGATATTAAATGGATTAAATATCAAATAAAGATTAAATATTAGTATAAATGTATTTGTTCAAGCTTTCTTCTAGGAATAAAACTTTTCAAATATATTAATCAAAGAATTGTTTCCATTTTTAGGTAAGTAAAGTTGGAGTGTTCAGTTGCGGTCCCGGTGCCTTAACGAAGAGCGTGAGCAACGCTTGCGAAGAAGTCAACAATACCAGGAGGCTACCTTATTTCATTCACCATTACGAGAACTTCTAAATTGTGATATTCGATCGAAGAAATATAAGCGAACAAATAAATGACCAACTGAATGATATGCAATAACGAACCCGTTATCTGAAATGCAATTATAAATCACCCAGTGAACGGGTTTAAATTTCCAGTGCCACTCTCTTACCTTGCAAAGCGTCGAGGTTCCATCCTGCAAGAGGAGATATTGTGAGCTGTGAAGATCTTGTGGAACCAACGGATGTTCCTTCGATTTCTAAACGAATAGTATTATATAGATATATATTTTCAAGGGACGATTGTTAATTTATGCCAAGATATGAAGCGTTTTGCTTCGATTTCATTCCAGTCATCTTAGTTTTTCTCATCTTTTATTTTATTTTTTAATCCATCTTTGCGATCATCTGTTAAATATTACAAAAAATTTAACTTTTACATTTTTCTTTTTATAAATAAAGTGATATGAAAAAAAACTTTAAAATCTGCAATAAAAGTTAGGTACTAAAATACCGATGGAGAAACTTTCTTGGCATGATGTGCCAAGTTAATTTTAGGTTCAAGGTTAATATCTCAGGAACCCCATCACAGATAGCAAAACATTCTAAAATTCAGTAAAAGTAAAAAATTTTACCACTTCAGCTTAGAAACGAAATTATAGCTTAATTTCACTTGATAACACCAGCAAAATACTGCAGTCTCATTTGATTATTCTGTGATGTTAGTTTCCTGCTTATTTCCTGATGAATAGAATTAGTGCCGCTTTAATTTTCTTTAATCGTTTAGAACAATGAACTGATTAATCAACTTTGCTTTATCAAGACATTTTTTCTCGAGTTGTTCCTTATTAATTTATTTCTAGGAAAAAAAATTTGAATGTAAATGAAAACGTTATTTTTTTTTGCAAATGACGACTGTTTATAGACTTGTGTGGATCACGTTTATTGAGGGAAAAGTAAAAATAATATTTTTTAATTTTTTACGACAATTTTAAAATGTGATTTTATAAATTATTTTTTTTACTGTAAGGTACTTCTTTTATTTTCAAATCTTGTAAATAAATAGCAACTATAATCTAAAATAAAGCATTTCTGAATGAATTGATCATATTTTTCACTTGTTTAACATATGTTTTCTAATGCCAAGAACGTCATTTAAAAAGTTCTTGCTATTTTCAATTGGTCATTTTATGCTGAATACAAAACCTATTAAAATTAGCGCTAAAAACGTGAACCACGTCTCCCAACGAAAACGATATCTGACGTCACTTTCCACCAAACGCAATGATTTTATGTGCATGTGAAGCTCGATCTGATGATTAAGCATTGTTATGTGTAAGCTTTAACCATTGTTGGCGATAATTTCTAGCAGGCAAGTGACATCATAATACTCACAGGCTATGACGTACCGTTTTCTTGTGGTGTCAACTTTAATATTTTTTTAAAAAATAACTATGAATATTTTTCACAAAAGAATTACTATTGATAACGAATACTATAGAAAACAATAATTTAAAATTTTCATGCAACTTCCCCATTACCCATGTCGGTAAAAATCTTTGGTTTGGAAGTGAAAAAGTCTTGCAACTCTGTTTCGAGTTGCTCATATGATTTTCTGTAGGAGAGATGTCAGTTGAGTACGGAGGATGATGAAAGTTCTGCATCCAAGATGATAATCTTTAAATGGGTTTTTAAAGTTGTGCGCGGTCTGGCATTGTCCAGTATACAGGGTGTAAATGGACGACGTTTCACAAATTTAAGGATATGTAGAGGATGATGTGGTGAACATTTTTTATTAATAAACCCATAGTCCCAAACGAAAAGCGACGGAGCCACAGCATGTTTGATGCTCTGTTTTGCGTCAAGCCGTGGAATGGCTGTCTGAATTACTGTGTTGTCACTGCATTGGAATTTCGAGCGTGAAACCTAACGCGCGAACGTATTTCCAATGGAATCGTCCAGCGACCGTTGTATGATTGGTCAGGTGCAGCACTTTTGCTGAAAGTAGGCTAAAGGCGGGTAAGTTTGCCAGTCATGTAAATTGACGCATTACTTTTTTTTTTTTAATTTTAATTTTTAAAGCTGTGCATCCGGACGGTACCATTTGAAAATAGCCTGCGAGCTGACAGTCTGCATAAGGCCTACAAGATGCAATGACAGGGGACATCGTAGTAAATGTGCCTAATTCAATGTTTGAAAAACCAGGACATCAAACAAGCTGTGTCTCCGTCACTTTTCGTTTGGGACTATGGGTTTATTAATAAAAAATGCTCACCACATCATCCTCTACAATATCCTTAAATTTGTGAAACGTCGTCCATTTACACCCTATATTTACCAATGCAGGTGCATGTTTCACCCTATATTTACCAATGCAGGTGCATTTACACCCTATATTTACCAATGCATGTTGGAGAAGTATATCACAATACACATGTTCTATCATGGTTTGAACTTGTTTTAAGACTTCAAAGTGCATTCCAGCTGCTCTCCAGAAAACATTCAGCAGTACTTTTTTTGGGTATAAGTCCTGCTTTGGAACTTTCTAGGAGGTTCCTCTGTGATAAACATTGGTAGGAGCGATGAATATTATTGTAGAGTACCCAGAGCATGAGGAACCCAGTTATCCAGTCTTTTTACTTTTCTCAGTATGCGGAGATGGTTATGCAAAATTTCCTTTCTCATAGAGAATTGTCTGGCTATTTGAACACCGGTTTCGGGTGGATTAGCTTCGGGAGTGCGCTCGGTGCATTTTTTCCAACAGAAGGCGGTCGTCGGAAGCGGTGGTTAACTTCGAGGGATTCACCTCCATCCCGGAATTTTCGAAAATCAAAACTGACCTTTATTTATTGACAAATATCTTGTCCATACGCCTGACATATATTTCAGCATGCCTCAGTTGCATTGTGACCCAGTTTGAATTCAATACTCACCCTTGTAGACTATGATTTAGCGCAGAGCCATTTCTGTTAAGACCAGGCTGCAGAAATACGCAAAATCTTTTTTAAATGACCTGATAAATTCTTACAAAACTGTTAAGAGAAGATTAAGTATGACTTCAACTTCAAGCTTCGGCCTCGGTGGCTCAGTGGTTGCGTGATCGTCTCTGATGCCCGAGGACGCGGGTTCGACCCCGGTCGAGGACGACGAGGATTTTTTCAGGGGGAAATTCCTGAGATCACGCACTTCCTTCGGAAGCGAAGTAAAGCCGTTGGTCCCGTGTGATCGTTTGCCGGCTGCAAGTTAAAGAACCCTTGCGAGGCAAAATTTGCGGTCCCTATAACGCCGTCTTGAAATGACCATGGCAGTTGAAAAGGACGTTAATACCAAACAAACCAAACCAAACCAATCAACTTCAAGCTACGTTTGCATATCAGTAGTGGAATTAGCCTGTTTTAATATCAGAAAAACCACGTCCTCATTCCTTTAAAACATTTTGTTATCACCGTGCAGTAATGATCTATTTATAACAAAATCATCTTCACAGTTTTAATCATACGCAGAAATTTCGGAAATATGCCTTCGAGATGGCTGCGCGCACTCTCCTATTCTTTAACATGGGAAGATTATTTTAAAGAATAGTCTTTTAAACAGACATTCACCTACGCTATCGCAGGCATATTTAAGCTATATTTCACTTATACTTCATTTATGAAAAAGTGAAAACAAAATATACCTGCATTTTGCTTTTCTGTTTAAGATGGTGTAAAAACATACCCGAACTATTAAAATTCGAATTATAGCGGTGTCTGAATATTTTCGTGCATTTTGTAGCATACAAGATTGTGGTCTGGCGAACATCTACACATTCTCGCCGAAAGAAATTTGTTTTTTTTTCAACGAAAACTCATTGCCAAAATCGTAAGCAGTCACGTTTTAAATCAAGAAGTTCACTAAGTCTTATTTTTAATGGATAAAATTGCCATTTGATAAGTTCAAAAGTTTCAGTAATTTTCATAATCGCGTAAACCTATAACGAAGTACTTCAATAAACGATAAACGCTTCTCTGTAACCAAGTCTGAAGTTTAATGAGGCCTTAAAATGATGGAAGTAATCTTTCCGACCGGTTTCACCATTTATTCCAAGCTTCTTCATTAGTATAATCCATCCACCTTTAAGTTTTCGCGAATTTTGACGGCCGTTTCGATTGTTGGACAATGTTACAACAAATATTAAACAATACATAACAACTAGCATGTCCATCACATTTCGCGCAAACTAAGACTGGATGGACTAAAGAAACAATACAGAAAACCCTCTTTTCCACAAGTACGATGTATTTAAGTTATAATTTGTGAAGCAGAAAAATTGTGATAATATACTGTAGAAGAATCAAACAGTTTAATTTAAAACTCATTTGTGCTCATTATTGACCAAATTGTATTTTATGAATAAAGTCGCTAAATGGTATAAGCAAAAAGGGCAGTGCAGAACTCTGGTCATCAAATTCCCAAATTTTTATTATTTTGTAATCTTTCTTATTGGTATAGGCGGATTCAAGTTACCTTGGGAATTGGATCTACTTGCAAACCGTAGTCGCGTTGATCATTCACGATCTCTATCACTCCACATTCATTTCAAAGCAAACCATTCTCTGCAGAAAAACTATTTTTTATTAACTGCGCAAGCGCAAAGTGTTTAATTACCTCCGGGTTGTAAGGAATTCCTAAAACTATCAGTTGAATCCGACTATATAACCTTTTACCTCCACATGGTTTACAAAGTGCGACTAACTAGTAAGAGCTGCCACTACAATAGACCATTGAGACTGGCACTCCTCGACCATGTCGTACACGAATGTTACTATGGTGAATTGATTTCAATATATTCGATCTCTCTATGAGAAATGCGTGTGAGCGAAAGGAAGACCTTAAATAAATATGAGTCCCACTTATTTCCAACAATTTTTATCCGTTATACACGAACCGGGAAGCTCACGGAGTACTAATAAAATTAGAACCGAAACTAATATAAATGTAGATACCCCCCCTGTCCAATATAGGTGATCGAATCCACGAACTTTTAATACATACCGGGTGAATAAAAAGTCCCGGAATGGTCTAATATCTCGAAAAATATACATCTTGTCAAAAAAAGAAAAATACCTGTCAAATATTTTTTGAATGTTATTTAATAGTGCCCAAATTAGCCCCTTGCACCTCAATAATTTCTAAAACTGTCAGTACAATCGTGGCAGTCGCGTTTGCTCGAGCCCCATAGACGTCGTGCAAACAAAATCAATATAGTGCCCGGCACGAAAGAAAAGGGAAACTGGCGCATGCGTAAATGAAAAGAATTCATTCAGAAACGGATAGGAAAAGGAGCATTACTTATTCCTGGTATTTCCTGTTTAAAAACGAAACCAAAACATAGTTAGCACCCGATGAATCGATAGGTTGAGGTAGTCAACTTCGTCGGCGGGATGATGGTGATGGTGGTGGTGATGAGTGATGACATGCACAACCTCAAGCACAGGACGAGCATGAGAAGCAACTGTGGGGGAGGGTGGGAATTTCGAAACTGTAACAAAATGAACTGTTAAATGAGGGAGGAGGGCCAAAGAATAAACGTTCGCCTAAATACTTTTAAAAATTCACCTCGGTCTATGCAAAAGTGATCGTGGCTCCTTTTTATGTGAAAAGGGTGGTATTCTAATAAATTATGTATGTTCATTTGGGGGAGGGGGTTTTATTAATGTTTCAATGTTACAAAGGGGAAGAGGTTAAAATTTTGTCATTTTAGCGAACATATTTTGTGAACGTTCCCCAAGTTCCTAATTCTTGTTTTTCCATTATTTTTCCAAATAGACTCTGATAAAATCCATGTATCAATGAAAGCTTGACGAGAAAGCTCTTGTAAATTTTATATACGTAAAGTAAAATAAGCTTCTGTTGGCACAGAATCAAGAAATTACAAATAATTCAGAGCATTTCTTGCAAGTTATAAATTTTTCAGATTTATTTAGAATATAACCACAAAGGCAATAAACAATATTTCTATTGATGAAATCAGTATCAAATCAGCGAGGCATTTTTTTTTTTATTAAAAACAACTTTCTTGGACAACTGGACATTTTGGACAAATTTAGATTGAAGACACATGTATCCCACGTTCACCTATGACGTTTATTCGTTTCAAAATTATTTTATAAAAGTTTGCATGATATTAAAAAAAATTTTACTGAAGCATTTGGTTTATTTTAAATAAAATTTTATATCACTTACAAGGAAAAAAAAACCGAGGTTACAAAACTGAATAAGATCA
This sequence comes from Rhysida immarginata, assembly GCA_023313115.1. Classification (NCBI taxonomy): domain Eukaryota; kingdom Metazoa; phylum Arthropoda; class Chilopoda; order Scolopendromorpha; family Scolopendridae; genus Rhysida; species Rhysida immarginata. The sequence goes on along the minus strand of JAHWFO010047778.1, from coordinate 1,071,306 downwards.
AAGGTTTTTTTGAACAATTTAGACAGTATAAAATGATCACCTGTAATTTAAATGATTTGCTGGCATGGATAAACAAACAAGTACAAGAAAACTTCAATATAATAAACTATATAAACAAAAGAAAAAAACTTCAAAAACTACAAATAATAGCATATTGCACGAGGATAAGAATTAATAATCAGAAAAAAGTAATAATAGTAATAATCAAATGATTTTTATCTAGTTTCGATAGGTTTTACGAATTTTAATTGTCACTATCGCTGCCTTCCACATCAGCTCTGATCAAAAGTTGAAAAACGTCTTTAGATAAATGGCTTTTCTCTTTGGAGGGTAGAGTTCGCAAACTGAAAACAAGGTTGAGCAGATCTTCATTTCACGTGGTTCTTGAGATTTTTCTACTGTGACTTCTTCTAAAGCTTTTCAGATCTTTATTTCTTGCTTCTTGTGCCTCTTCTGAAAGTTGGCATATCGAAACCATTGCTGCAGATAATATTGATGAACCATAAATGAGAATTTTGTGTGCACTTGCTGGGATATTGAACCAGGCATAATTTTTGACATGTAAACTGGCGGTATTAAAGGCAGAGTTATCAAAGTTATTAGAATGTATCTCATAACCTGAGGACAAATTGGTGGATAAGTTCTTCATTAAATCCAGTTATTGAGGAAGATATTGAGGGTTCTCTTAAGTTGAAAATGAAAAGTTGAAGCGAAGCGCGTGTAGAACTAGTGGGCGAAATTGAAAAAAAAAACGTGCGGAAAAACGCATTTTACTTACAAAGTTGCACAAAAACGTAGCCAATTTTTTTTTAAATCGTATTCTACGCAAGAATAGCTTTAACATAGCATAAAAATCTCCGCTCGAGTAGACAGAAGTTTATTTGTAGCTCACAATGTTTAAAAAAAGCTATATTATTTCACTTTGTGAAAAGTTATCATAAAAAAAACAACGATTATATAAAAAATAAAAATAATCATAGATTATTCATAGTATTCTTCTATGTTCGAAACAAAAATAATAAAGATCAATTATTAATTTTTTTACTCATATGCGTGCATCAGTTTTCAACAGCGCTTTTAAAAGTAAATAATTAATTGAAAACATGACAAAAATAAACATTAATAGAAATACTGGGTATCTGGCTGTATAAATATGTCAAATTCATTGCAAAAGTAAGAAGTAAAAATTTTGCATTTTGACCAGGTTTTAGGTGATTTTATCCCACTGTGCACTGTTAAAAATTTTCTGTACAGTCTGAAACGCGTCTCTACATTAAAGTTTATTTTGTTGCATGTAGATCCTGTCTACATATTCCAAGATATTCATAATTTTCCGCATCAGTAGCGAAGTCTTATTATATATTATCACATTATTCCTGAAATTTTAATCGAACACTTAAATAAAGATTATTTAGGGATGGAATAATACATCTAGAAAACCGAGACTGAAGTTTACTCATTTTCCGCCATCTGGTGATATGAAAACATAGCTAACGTTGATATTTTATTTTAATAATTTTCAACGGTCAAGCGTGTTCGCCCTCTGTTGACAACTTCAAACAAAAAATACAAAGGCGAAATCCAATTTTCCAAGCCCTGGGTCAAGAGAAAAACAACATTACGGAAATAAAATTCCAAGCCTACACTTGGTGTAATCAATATTCATACATATTTTGACCACGCGTATTCTTAAAATAATGAAAAATGTTTATTACATGCGTCTTTTTATTTTTTTAAACTTAATTTTGGAATGCAAATTTCAAATAATTAAATTGATTAAATATTTTTAATCTCTCAACAATAAAATTAAATAAATAATTAAAAATAATCCTTTAACATACCAGTAAATATTTAAATGAGAGCAATTTACATTATCACGCAAATAAACCTAAGTAATTTTTTGTAAAACTTTTGAGAAATAATCTCCCAATTTAAAATGCATAAATCTATCCAAAAAATATTCTTAAGTACAATTAATGATCTAATATATAAATTTATCCGAAAATTTTATTTATACTAAAGAGTTGAGGCATGAAAATTTGTTAATCAATTTAATCATTTCAATTATAACCTCAACGTTTTTGTGATTATTTCTAATATTCAAGCCTAACATTTTTTTTCAAACTCATTTACTTTATGTTCATGCAATTTCTTTATTATCAATCTTTATGTTAACTGTCTTAGTTTGACTGTTTTGTAAACTGCATTGTAACCTGTTTCTTGGTTTAAATTTACTTTTTTAGTACATATTATCCTTGTAGCTGTTTCTTAAATGAGTGCAATTAAATAACAAATTTCATATTTAGTTTCAATTCATTCATTCAAGCTAAATGTATATTAGAATTGTAAGGCAATACAGTGGTACCTTGGCTAACAAATTTAATTAGTTCTGAATCACATTGATTAACCGAAACCTTCATTAGCTGAACCGCGGTTTCCCATAGGTGTCTATGAAAATTTGTTTAATTCGTTCTTGATGGTGCTCAAAATTTAAAAAATAAAACAATGAAAATCACTAATCATATACAGGGTGAGTCTGAAACCCTATCACAAACTTTAAGGGGAGGTAGTATGGATGATTCTAAGCAAACAAGTTCATATGAACATGGATCCGAATTTGAACGGTAACTGAGATATGAACAGAAATAAAAATGCCGTCACTAAGATCAACAAGTTAATAACTCGCATTAACAAGTTAATAAGTTAATAATAGCTAGTTAATAAGTTAATAATGAAGTTTGAAGAAATAATAGGGTACATAAAACTGTGTAAACCGTTAAAATTTGAACGAATTCCAACGATTAGTTTCCGAGTTACGCAGTCAACATTATAATACGGGGTATGTGAGCACGTGTTACGATTTTGAGAGCGTAACTCGGAAACTACTCGTTGGAAATCGATCAAATTTTAACGGTATGCACAACTTTATGTACCCTATTATTCTTCCAAAGTTCATAATCCCAAATGTTGTAGAAAATGAGTTATTAACTTGTTAATCTTAGTGGCGGCATTTTTATTCTGTTCATTTCTCAGTTATCGTTCAAATTCGGACCCATGTTCAGATGAACTCTTTTGCTTAGAATCATCCATACTACCTCCCCTAAAAGTTTGTGACAGGGTTTCAGACTCACACTGTATACTATACACTCCAAAAATTATTAGGCATATGTATATAATTTCATATAACTTTTATTTAGAAATTTAATTACATATTTATTATATACAATACAGTACTGTTAACACTATAAACGTGAACTGTATTGACTCAATCATAATATAATTGAAGGGCTCGGGGCAATAAGGACGTAACCCACAGGAAGAAGTTCTTACCAGGTGTAATAATTACTGCTTGTGAAATCCATTTACAGTATGTTTCAGTAACAATTGCACAAGTAAACTGCAATCACAGTAAAGCAAAACATCAACCATACAGATTTACAGATTTTTTAAAGATATAACTTCACTTTTCTCCTGTGAGTTACGTCCTTATTGCGGCGAGCCCTTCAATTGCAACGTATATAAAAGAGGTAAGCCTCGAATACCGTAGAAAGTAAGTAAATTAAAAAGAAGTAGAAAAATAAGTATAGACAAATGCCTTTGTAAAGTCAGTGAAAACAGATGCAACAAACTTATTCGGAGCATACTAGCAGAGGCACCCGGCATTGCCTGGAATAATTATAGTTGTGAGTGAACACAACAGTCTCAAGAAGTTAAATAATAGCAAACTGTTTTTCAGTAATTCTACAATTTCCTACTGTAGACGAATTTCCCGTTGTTCTGATGTATCCGACGCTCGGATAACGTTGTGTCTTCTTTAAGGAATACTCGTTCATTTATTCGGTGGCATTTCGATAGATATGAATTAACATGTATCCTTCGAACGATTATTAAAGAGCCCATTACAGTGTGCTTGTTGATTTGAAGAGCCGAGTTGATATATGCTTTGTTATCAGTTATGTCGTAAACTATTGCCCGAGACCGACCAGATTCCTTATATAACCAATCCACTGGAAGAGGAACAGGAAGAGGTCATTGCGCCTAGAAGGTTCTACACTGCTCAAGGGTTCCAAACATACAAATCATCTGAACATTTGTTAGGGAGCTGAAGGCAGACACGTGTATCTCTTAGTCTCCTCGAGAAAAGCTGCCCTATCTATAACGTGTTATTATTCTCATTTCCTGCTTCCCAAAGAAACAGAACATTTTATCATTGCATCGTCTTGTTGTATCATCACTACATCTGTTTCCATGGAACAATATTTCCCCAGTGTTGATATGGAAATATGAGGGGTGATCAAAAAGTAAGCTTGCAAAGCCTGCAGTGAAACGTGTACATTTTATTTCATACAACCAAAACAGCTAACTCATAGTACATACATTAAGTTATTAATCGACATAATCTCGATTTCGCGACAATGTGGCTGAACACGCAAGGACAGGATTTTTACCAGGAGGGAGTATTCAAACTCATCCCAAGAACCGGTAATTGCCTAAACCGATATTGAGACTATGTCGAAAAATAATCTAATGTATGTACAGTCATCAACAGGAAATAATCCACACTTGAATTTTACTCTAAGTTTTACCGTTTCAATAGTAATTTATTTTTAATAATTTAATATTACATTTAGAGTTAACATTATTAAGATTATTAAATTTAAATAATTATAATTAAAAAAGCTATTAAAACAACACATTAGCATGAAATGTAATATTAAGTATTAAACTCGTGTGGATTATTTCCTGTTGATGACTGTACCATTAGTTAGTTGTATTGATTGTATGAAATAAAATGTACAAGTTTCATTGCAGGCTTTGTATCCTTACTTTTGATCACCCCTCGTATATGGCAACAATAATTTCGACGAAACAACTCTCTTCTTGAGTGGCATGAACGTTTGTGTCTGTGTGCTCTGCAATCCTGACAGTCTGATTAGAGTTATTCACTATTTGATAATATGTTGTTGCAATTTGCACCCTGCTGTTGATGTCTTAAAGCAAAACTTGGCTATTTATCATTTGTGTGGTCTAGCAGTCACCGTTTCTTTGACATGCTTGCATCGTTGAGGGCCGCTTGGGAACTTCGATGACCACTTCGATGGGTCACTCACCACTTGCTCAATATTCTACTAATTCTTCACTATCTCCAGTTACTGCTCATTTTTAAAAATTTTCAAGAAAATATTAAGTTCTAATAACTATTATTTCTAAAAAAAAATTTAAAAAAGCCCGAAAAACAGAAATTCTATGCATTGTTACAAATTTAATTTGTTTTATAATTCGCAGAGGTGGGTTGGAATCTTCATTACATGCCTTAATGAACAATATTTATATGACACAAAATTTGCCTTGCATTGCTGGTCATTAGATATATACACATATTGTTGGTTATACCCTGCTATCATTATGAATATTGATTATTATCGATAATTATTAATTTTTCGAAATTTAATGTAGGCAGTGACATTCCTCTTGCTTTGAAGATCAAGTGTGCAAGATTTCATTAAGATCAAATAAAACTGTAGATTTGTATAAAAAACAAACAAACAAGCCCATAAACCTACAAACAAACACTCTTCTTTATATACAGGGTGTAAATTTTAAGTTGACAAAGCAGAATAACTCGAAAAATAAGCTTCACACGAAAAAATGCGTATAATCCAAAGTTGATTATTTTCGAGGGGGCATCTGCTGGTGCTAAAATTAGCCCACCCCCCCCCGGCCCCTGGGGGTGGGGCGGGGGGCAACTTTAAAATTTCAAATGGGAACCCCTATTTTTTATTGCAGATTCAGGTCCTACATAAAAAACTACGTACATTTTGTCTGAAACATTTTTTTATATTTTTGGTAGATGGCGCTGTAATTCAAGACAATCCATTTTCTCATTTTTGCGTGGAAATGGTTACGGAGAAATAAAAAATACTTATTTACTTCGTAAATTTTGCCGCAAAGTTATTATTTTATTATTTTTTGCCGCGGATTAGGATAATTTTGTTTTGTTTCGTGGTCATGAGGCCACACAACTTTATAATTATCAAACAAATCAACTGATTAGCTAACTAACTAACCGAACATCCTACGTACTAACGAGTGAACTCATTAACTAACAGAGTAAAAAAGTAAAAGACTGTGTAAAGATGAAGTTATTCCCGTTTAAGATTTGGTGGTCCTTAAAAGGACCGATTGTTTTCGTTTTATTTTTTCTTATTTGCAAATACTTGCAAGTAAATGAATTTCGGGGTGCTTGTATTTCCAGTGAGTCCCCTCGCCTCTCACTTTCGGCCTGCTTGTTGTCCTTAAATCCCTTGCATCTCGCCGTTTTATGAAATTAAATGTTCAAATTGATGACCTCCAACTTCGATGCATTTATTGACTCGTTTTGTAAATTCCTGAACACATCTTGATAACATGTCTGGTGTAATTGCAGCGCAAGCATCTCTTATTCTTTGAATCATGTTTTCGCGAGTGGTTGGCGTTTCCTTATAAACGATATCTTTGAGGTAACCCCATAAGAAAAAATCTGGCGATGTAAGGTCAGGCGATCTGGCTGGCCAATTCACAGGACCTTCCCTGCCGATCCAGCGACCATGGTAAAGTCGATGTAGTACTTCGCGCGCTACTAATGAATAATGCGCTGGACAACCATCATGTTGAAACCACATGTGTTGTCGAAGTTCAATACTCAGGTCTTCAAGTAGATCTGGTAGTTCATTTTCAAGTAGGTTACGATATTTGTTGCCATTCAAATTACCGTCTATAAAATATGGACCGATAAGTTTATCGCCAATTATCCCACACCAAACATTAATTGACCAAGGTCGCTGATGGTTGACTTCTCGAATCCAGTGTGGGTTCTGTTCACTCCAGTAATGCATGTTATGTCGATTAACTTCCCCGTGGTTTGTGAATGTTGACTCATCGGAGAAAAGAACTCGTGCAAAAAAAATGTTGGTTTGTTTGCATCTGCTGAAGTGCCCAGTGACAAAACGTTAGACGGTTTTGGTGGTCATTGCCATGTAGTTCCTGATGCATAGATACATGATATGGATGAAATTTGTGGAGCTTCAGCATTTTCCAAACACTCATATGTGAAATTCCTGATTGCCTTGATATTTCTCTTGTGCTCGCATGTGGATTATGAGCCACAGCAGCTAGGACTGACACTTGATTGTTTTCTCCACAAACAGTAGCTGCACGGGTTCTTTTTTTCTGGTTCACACTACCTTCCGCAGTAAATTGTTTAATAACTCGAACAAAAGAAGACCGTGATCGCGTTTGGCCAGGAAAACGCTGAGCATAAAGCGCGACTGCATTATCAAAATTTCTCCCACTTTCTCCATAAATGTACACCATCTCAATTTTTTCTTCCACAGAAAGATAATTCATAATGTAAATTCAAAAGCAATACGGCGTTGTACACTCACAAAAACAGTTGAAAAATTACAATCTTTTCTTCTAAAGATCAGAATTTAAAATGTAAACATTCTGAAAAAAATGCCAATGTTTACGTTATTTGTTTGTTGACGAAATGTCTTCAAATTACATTGTAGTTAAAACAATGTAGGAATCGAAATGAATAATAAATTAGTTATTTCCACGCAAAAATGAGAAAATGGATTTTCTTGAATTACAGCGCCATCTACCAAAAATAAAAAAAATGTTTCAGACAAAATGTACGTAGTTTTTTATGTAGGACCTGAATCTGCAATAAAAAATAGGGGTTCCCATTTGAAATTTTAAAGTTGCCCCCCGCCCCACCCCCAGGGGCCGGGGGGGGGTGGGCTAATTTTAGCACCAGCAGATGCCCCCTCGAAAATAATCAACTTTGGATTCTACGCATTTTTTCGTGTGAAGCTTATTTTTCGAGTTATTCTGCTTTGTCAACTTAAAATTTACACCCTGTATAGAGATAAAATAATATGGTTATTATAAATATAAAAATTAATATAAAATTAATCTCTACTGAATAAATGATATAATAAACCAATAAATTATATCCAATTTTTCATATACTCGTATAATGCATTTTCTATGAAAAACGGACTGTATTATAAATATAATATATAGAAGATAAACCACTATTCCCAAAAAGAATTTGTAAAACAAAACTCGTTTATTCTGTTTTCGTAAAAATAAAATTTATAAGTGCATTTCGAAGCTCTCCATCACCAGTGAGAAACAAAACGTGAGAAAAATCAGGGAGAAAGGGAGCTCCAAAATGTACATACGCGTTTTGTTTTTATAAATTCTTTTTGTGGAATAGTGGTTTCTTATCTTCTTTTGTTGTTAACGGAATGTATTATTTCGTTTCTCAGAATGAAATAAAATTTTAAGTCCAGCTCACAACGCGGCTATGTTAAGTTAGCATCCAATAAAGCATTCGTTAGCCGAGTCAGAAAAAAAGTTAAAAAAAAAAAAAATCATCGCTAGTCGAAAAATTTAAATATTTTAATTGCGCAGAGTTGTCAACAGATGGTGAACACGCTCGTTTCTGATTGGCTTAACCTTTTCTACAGCTAATCGCATATGCTGAGCCAACGCCTCCTAAAGATAAGGCCTGAGCGCGAAAACGTCATACATTGTCACATCATCATCCGAAGGCCTTATCTTTAGGAGGCGTTGGCTGAGCCATGGCCTCATTGCTGTAGTTGGAGGAGGCCATGGCTGAGCACGCACACATTCCTTAAAATTATTTTTTTTCCGCGAGTGAGGTAAATGGAAGCAAAAGTTGGTCCGGCGACTAGAGAATTGAGATCTTTCCAGTTCTTGAGCCCATCGAGTCTAGGGTTCAAATCTTGGCGTGTACATATCATTGGTTGTGCTGAACATACAGAAAAATTTAGGCCGCTGGAAGGGCATAAGGACCTTCAATCGAGGCTTATAAAAATCTGATAAACAAAACCAAAAATAATAAATGCATTTTGATTGTAAATGTATAATTTTGCATAACTTATCATTGTGAGAGTTATTTTTGTGTGAATCATTCCTAAATATTTTTATAAGTTAGCTATTAATGAAAATTTGTATCGTATATTCATTAACCCACATAAAACTAATTCCTTTTAAATTTTAAAAGAACAGCAATTGCCACAACTTCGTTTTCATTCTGGCAATATTCAAATCGCTTTTAAAAGATGGAATTGTTATGAATATCATTAAAATCTTGTTTATATTTTCATCAAAATTCTCCCTCCCGAGATCTGTTACCAGTTTTTGGGCCATCCAGGAAAAAATAAATTAGTGATTATCAAAACTGGAACTGATTTTTTTTATTTAATAATAGCCAAACAACAAATTAAATATAGGGTGTCCAAAAAGTCTGGTAACGTGGCAGATATCTCGGAAACTAAGCATTGTACGAAAAAATGTCCAAAATCAAAAGTGGATTATTTCGCGGGGGGGGGGGGATATTTTCTAATACACACTCACAGACTCTGCCTCCATAGGACTGCTGCCAGTTACCTGGTGCGCTAAAAAATTTTCAATTTTTGAAATTCTGACTGTGTAAGTTGGAAAATTTTTGAAAATCGTGTAAGTCGGACCGTGGTGGCTAGCTTCCTTTTGATGTGGAACATCTTAGAGATGACCGGGGTCATATCGGTGGAAGGATGGATCATAATACTGTTCCTATTAACTAAACAGGTGGTGGCCTTACAGTATAACAGAAGGACATCATGGCGAAACTAGTTGGAACTCCTGATGTCCCTCTGTTATACTGTAAGGCCACCACCTGTTTAGTTAATAGGAACAGTATTATGATCCATCCTTCCACCGATTGACTCCGCTCATCTCTAAAATGTTCCACATCAAGAGGAAGCTAGCCTCCACCATCCAGAACATCTGGTTCAACCGCATGTGTATCCGAGAGCGCCTAGAATCCAAGTATGCCCACGTCATCGTCCGGAACAGGTCTACCGCCGCCCAAGCTGCACGAGCCGCCGCCGTAAGGACTTGGATAAGCCGTGCTACCACCACTTTATGTTTATAAGAAGCATCGTCTTAACCAAGAGATATTCCGCCTGCACCTCCACATTTCATCCATCATACCGCCTGATGTTCTGATGCCTCTCTTCGAGGATGATGAAGTTAGGCTGCAATCCTTCAAAGAACATAAGTTCTTAACCCTGTGCAAGAAGCTAGACGACCTCCGACGCCCGCCTCCAACACGCCCACCATCCTCCTGAAGGTACTCCTCGACAAAGGCCTTAAGCACGTTGGTCTATAGGAAGCCAACACGATCCGACTTACACGATGTCATCTCAGATGTCGAGCACGCCATCAACCTACTACCCCAGACTGATCGTCCTCCAGCGCGAGCCATCGCCGGACATTTGATAAACAAGTCTTTCAAAGAAGCGTCTGCGTCTAGACCACCCCGTGAACTACTCACTGATGCTGTTGCCTCTGCCACCTTGAAGAAGAAGTTACAAGATTCTGATGCCCTCGTCGTCAAGGCCGATAAAGGTAACGTGTCGGTTATCATTTACCGTTCTACGTACATTGATAAAGTTAACGATTTCATCACCGCCAACAATTTTGTCACCCTCCCATCCGACCCCACCTCTAAATACCACCAATCTATTATTTCTGTCATCAACAAATCCACACGCTTCAGATACCTCCGACGCCTCATCCCCCCTAACCCTCGTTCACCCAACCTTAAACCTAACATGCCTATACGTTCCTTCATGAACTATTCCCCTGCTCCTGTCCACCTTCCTCTTTAACCTGAAAATCCTTCCTAATACTTACAACGTACGCAACTCCCTCACCCTTACTGAGTCCCTTTCTTCCCTCCACACTGATGAGTATCTCTCCCTTATGTCCCTTGACATCACCAACTTATACACTAACGTCCCCGTCACCCCCACCCTTTCTATCCTTGAGTGTCTGTTACATACTAAGTCTTTCCCTAAACCCGATTCTATTGACCTAGTAGCTATCCTCTCTGGTATTTCCTCACAGAACTACTTCTCCTTTAACAACTCTTACTATTCACAACCCACAGGGCTAGGAATGAGATTCCCACTCAGCCGTTCTCTGTCTGAGGTTTTCCTACAGCACCTGGAATTAACACACGTCACCCCCCTCCTCAATAATTCCTCTGTCATCGCATATTTCCGATATGTCGATGACATCCTTATCCTTTTTGACTCCCGATCCACTACCCCCACTAATATTGTTAACACCTTTAACTCCTTTTCTCCACATATCCAATTCACTTTTGAACTAGAAACTAACTGGTCCATCCCTTTCCTTGATATCCTCATCACCAACAACCCCCGGTTCACTCCACTTGGCCCCGTGAAGTTGGCCCCGTCCACTATCGCCCCTTCCACTTTCACCCCTTCCACACTCGTCCCCTGCAAAAATACTTTTAAGACCCACTTTCATAAAAAAGACCCTGCAGAGAGGTTAACAAGTCAAATAGAAAACTAAGAATTCAGTTATTTAGAATACTTACCTAACCTAACCCACGAAATTCTCCTTTTAATTAAGAACGATTTAAATTAAAGCTTTCCTAAAATCTAAATTGTTTTAAAAGAAACAATAGAGTTTAGAAAATAAAAAAAACACAAACAATGTTTTAAAAACAAGAAAAAGATGATTTATTAACACATTTTCCCTAAACGTTTGTTAAGTGTAACAAACATAAGTGCATTAACACATAATATAATATATAATATTTATTAAATCATTTATGTTTCATTCATTTAAAATTTCATGGTTCGCACAGTAGTCGTTAGCCTGATTATTATAGGCCCACGGTTTTCAAAAATTTTTAAACAAGTACCACCCCACAAGGACAGTAAACTGAAGTACCACTGTCAATGAATCCTTAACAAACATTCGTGCTGTTTTGAAGAAAAATCAATCTATAATTACAATAATTATGACGTTATAGTGATACTACACTAATTAAAGAAGTATTTTAAATAAATACAAGGTGTAAAACCACTAGTGGTGGGCGATTCCCGATTCCGAAACTCGATTTCTCGATTCCTGAGTGGAATCGATTCTCGATTCCATAATACCAAATAATCAATCAATCTAACTTTTTTATCTGCTTCACAATACATTGTTATAATATTTCTGCTTCACAACATGTTTGTAACTTTGTTAAATAAAAATTCATGAATGGCTTCTTCTATGTGTTTATTTTGCTACTCTTTTAACCACGGAAATAAATTACAATAAACAGATTTAATTTTAATATTTTTAAAAATAGATTCAATTTTTCGCAATAATCGATTAATCGATTCTGATCCTCTCAGATACGATTCAATTTTTCAGGGAATCGCCTACCACTAAAAACCACTTAAAACAATTGGGTGATTATTCGTGAAAAACATTGCTTGAAGTACCATCACAGTTTGAAACCCAGGCTATGTTGTATTCAAGTTACCTGCGATAACCTTAGCCTCTCTTCATGGCCTTGATAAAATATACAGGGCAAAAGTGAAATTACCATATAATGGTGCCGGGGCGAAAGTGGACTTCGGGGGCGAAAGTGGAACGGGCAAAAATTTAAGGGGCGAAAGTGGAGGACAGCCAACCCCCACATTAACCGCTTCTCCTTTTCTGTCTTCCGTAAATCGACTACATCCTCCAACTTAATATACCATTCCTCTTCACACCCCCCCCACCCCCCCACCCACAAACAAGCCTCACTAAGATTCCAAATCAACCGTGCCCTGAAGCTCCCCCTCTGCCCCCTATCCAGATCCTCAGAACGCCGTATAATCCGACACCTCGCCCACTCCAATGGATATTCGACCTCCACGTTCTCCCGCATCCTTCACCGCCGCAGACGGACCCTTCTCCCCCCCCCCCCTCCTGATTCGCCCCATACTAAAAAATGGACGTCCTTACTATATCTGGAACCTAATTTCTCCCAGCTTTCCGATTTCTTATCGTCCCTCGGGCTCCGAATATCATTTCGTACTCCCACCCCAGCTGCTCGCACCCTGAACCCGCCCACCTCCATCACCTCCGACAAATATTCCCAGTCCGGAGTTTATTGCCTGAATTGTGCGTTTTGCAATATGTTCTATGTGGGATTATCGACCCGCAATCTTGCATTGCGTTTCAAAGAACACCTTGACTCGTATAAGAAACGGGACCGTGTCTCTCACTATGCCAACCATCTCGCAGATTCCGGACACACTTTGAAGACACAAGAAGAGGTTATGTCTGTCTTGCACATCTGCAATAAACCAGAAAATATTGCCACCCTCGAAGCGATCGAAATAGTCAAGGCCAAGAGGTCCACTCCCCACTTGCTTCTCAATTGCCAGACGGACTTTAATGTATATGCAATACTTAGTTGTTTATCTGATCTACTCTGATTTTCTCTCGTTTTCTTTTCTTTATTTTATGTTTCTTCTGCATTTTGTAAATTTTCTTACCCTTTTATTTTATTTTGTTGTTTATATGTAAATCCTCTTGTCTTCGTACAACCGGATATGTTCTCTTTTCGGTCCGCGTTAAACGCGCACCATCTCTGTACAATTTCTTTTTTGTATTTTTCAAAAAAATTTTGTATTTATTTTATTTTATTCTAATGGCCATTAGGCCTACATCCTTTTTGAACTCATTTGCCCCCTTGCTTTATATCCTATTGGTTCTTATATTTATTTACGCTCATTGCTTAACTTGCACCACTGTTCTGTACATATAAAGGCTTGCATGCCTCTTGCTGTATATCCTTGACAAAGCCGGGAATAAATGGCGAAACTAGTTGGAACTCTGTTATACTGTAAGGCCACCACCTGTTTAGTCACTAAGTTTTATTACATATTGGGGAAAACGGCGACGGAGGCTCATGGATTTGGTACAAGTGTATTGGAAATGGACTCTGTTGCACGACAATGTCCGCTTGCACAGTTATGATTCGTCTGCGCAACTTCCTGACTAAGCGCGGCGTAACTCTACGAACATCCACCATTTTCCCCGGATCTGACGCCTGCACACTTCTTTTTATTTCTTCGCCTTAAGGGAGTTTTGAAGGACACACAATTTGAAGACGTACGGACATCAACATTTCGAGCGATTCCAAAAGAAGTCTTCGCTGACAATTTTCAACAGCTTTACAAGTGGCCAATGGCGATATTTTTGAAGATCAATAAAGGAAGTTTGTTTATATCTTATCTTCTTTGTATTATGATGCCATTCACCGATCTTTTTAAACACACGGTGCATAAATATTTAACTTTTTTGAAAGTCCTGGCTGTGATGCTTTCTCTTAATATTTAAGCTTTAAAATGGAAGAGAACATTATGAATCAGTTACTCAAATTCGGAAATGGTGAAGAATTAAAAGCCATGAAAGGTAGTAATTAAACGCCAGTAAGTTTCTCAGAAACTGAATAGTGTCTTCGTTATCTAGATATGTGTTAATCTTTCAATGAAGCAATAAAGATGACATCCGTTTTATTATCCTAATTGGGATTTTTTCCAATAATTTAGTCAAAACAACTACACACTTATTCCAGATCGTAGGGATTAAATTTGGAAAGAACAGAGAAAAAATAATTATTCAAAAATTTCGAAAATATTGCTATGTTGGTTTGGTTGTTACAGTTAGCAATAAAATTACATCGTTTTCAATTAAAAATCTCTCCTATATTACATCAATGTTTAAAAATTTAAAAACTAAAATACTTTAAAATTACATATAGCTTCCTCGATAGCATGACTAAAAACTTTAAAAGAAAAAAAGTTAAAATTTAAAATTTTTTTCTCAAAATCAAAACGCAACAGCGCCTCGTTATTTATTTTTAAAAATAAGATTTGTCATCATCACAAGGAAACGATTATCTGGGGAAAACCAGTTGAAGATGATACGTGAATTCATCAAAGGCCTAGGCATTCTATTTTATCTTTATACTTCGTTTACGATGGGCGGTTGGTTAGTTCTACGTTATAGAGATTAATTCTAAGAACTGGATAAAAACAACCATATTTATTTAGTGATCATGCGACATTATTCTTCAGATTTACTGCTTTCTGGATGGTATCAATTCTTTATATTCTTTCCTGGTACTTTAGTAGACTTATAGAAATTGAAGGGGGTGCCCGGAAAAATGTTGTAACTCACATTTACCATATTTTTAGATATTTAAAAAAACATTTTGCTATGAAGTACGACCGCGTGCATTATCACTGGCGATATCATTAGCAACTAAAAAATAATAATTTAACACACTTTTGTAAAAACAGGTGTATGTTCACAGATATAAATATTATTTAATTTTCTCTGTGGGAAAACGTTGTAACGTGCAACGCGTATACGATCTTTCTCCACGAAAGCATTAAAAGGTAGAATTAAACCAGCTATGACGTAGGACACACTTATTAGCTTTTATTAGCATCTTGTGTTTTCTCCATATATCACTATTAGCTATACAATCACAGAACTGGCAAAATGCTTTGGGTACTCACCGTAGTCTAAGTATACATTACACAAAAAGCTTATAAAACCATTTTTATGGCAATCACAGTGTTGTGTTTAATGTTACATAAGAAATGTTTAAATTTTCAAAAATATGTACAAAATTTACCCACAGGCTAGAAAATAAAATGGGTAGTAGCCTATATAGCTCGTTTCATTACTCATCATTATCGGAAACCTGCTGCTCAGCCGACAGATTTCGATAGAATTCAGCCTGAGCAGGAAACGTGTAATCGCACATTTTCAGGAGGTCTTGCAGTTAAGAAGGTTTTATTGGAAGTTTTGCATTGTACGCCTTCGTTAGATTCGTTTCTCTCAAATTCTGCAAACCAGCTTCAGGCCTCGTTAGCCTGCCTCGCCTTCCTATTCTGGTTGGTACAAGGTTGAAAGAATGCCATGATTCCATTGTGCTATGCGTGGTCCTAATATTGATGTTTCTTGGATCATCCGCTGTTACTTGCTGTGGTAACTTTAAAAGCAGCTGGCTTGCGTAGGATCTCCTCTACTGGTTCAAAATCCAGAAAGTCCTCTTGGGTCATGGTAATGACATGGAATGGGTTTGATGGCCGACTGGATTTGATGATACTTGGCCATTTTGATGGGACCATGACAGAGGATAATCTTTTCTGATTTTCTATCAGGGCAAAACTCCTGTCACAGAGAAGAAGACTGTGCCCTGCGCAGAGAAATTTCTACTCAACCGAAGTGAAGAAACACTGCAATGTTGTCACGACTCGCCAGTTATTATTCTGCCCCACGCAGCGATCAGACCATAGGACCAACTTGCGTTTTTCATTATTTTGTAAAGGAGCATATTCGTGAGTGATATAACGCGTAAGACAGGACGCTATTTCAGTTGAACCGCGTTTGCCAATCTATTCGTCCACAACATCATTGTATCTGAATTTGATCTACCATCGTATATTCCATAGTTGTAGCAGCTGAACTGTCTGTGATAAAAACGGATGAATGACGTATTTGAGGTGTAAATAGAACCTTCTGTATATCACCGCATAAAGCTACTAAAGACTGGTTTACTGCAGAAGCCTTAAGGTCATCAGACAGCGTCTTTTCAGATTTGCGATGATGCAGTTCACTCTGCTTGGAAATTCTGTCTGCATCTTCTTCTGTTTCGGCAGATTGCACCTGAATGTAAAGCCTGTCGCATGTTGTGCAGGTATCCGAACGAGGCTGACCAAATCTCAGCTTGTATTCAGTGTTGAATATGTCTCGATACAACCATTTCTTAACTTCCAACTGCGGATATTTCTCCACAAACATTGAATGCATTTTTCTTATATTGAGGTCTGGATTCAAGTATACATTGCTCCTTTCAGATGCACCTCTTGAATAGTGATTTTCGTATTTTGGGAAACTTTCGATATGCTGTCGTATGGCCCTTTTACACTCGTCGGTGATTGCGTGAGGGCGATTTGAATGGTGACCTCTTTGGTCGACTAGTAATTGGCCATTCTTTAGTTTTTGCTGTACCATTTGTACACGTCGTGGTGTTACACCGAATGTGTCAGTTAATGTTTTCAAACAAACTTGTTGGCGGTGGGCTCCTACAGGTACTGGCGTTACGCCTAGATGGTGTTGACTCATCATCTGGCGTTGTTTCATTACCATTTTTGCTGTTTGCTGAATACAAGATGCAAGGAACAGCGTCTGTCGTCGTGGTTTCGTTTTCTAAAAGATCTCCTCGGAGAATATCGAACGTCTTGCGTCAGTAGGCAACCTTCACGTGTGCAAGATACGGTAGAGGGTTTTCCTTTAAATGGATAGAAGGAATCATATAAATATACATAAATTGATAATAAACCTACATTTTAACTAATAAGTTTATGTTCATAAAAGCTAAGTTTATGTTTACATTGTTGAAATTTAAAGTTTTAGAGACCGTGAAAAACATGCAACGTTTTTCCACGTACCTGTTTTGGAGATGAAATCGATGCATGTGACATACCATTCTGTCCTGTATAATCTAGTCCTGCGTCTTTTTGCGTCTTGGCTACTCTGTCCTTCCAGTTTTCTACAACTTTTTTTCGTTTTTTGCCCATTTCGAAGTGCTTTAGAGCCGCTTTTATCAAAACAACTTTACTGGGCGATGCCATTTTGGATCAAAGATACAACGTTGTTCACCACGGCAGGAAGTTACACAAGCGATATAGAGTTTTTATTATTACTTTTCTTCCACCAGATGTCAGCACTAGATATATGTGTCACAGATACAACGTTTTTCAACAGAAACTCAATTGCTTATAATTTGTCAGTTACAGCGTTTTTCATGGCATCTGTTCAATTATAGAATCTATTCAAATAGAATCTTTCTAAAAATTGTTGGGCTTACAATATGCATATAAGATCGTGTTAAAACGTCCTTGGTTCAAGTTTACAACACGACAAAACAAACAGTCGTTTGGATATCTTATTCCTTTGAATATTTTTCTTTGGTTTGTTTTGTTTTTTTCATCCATAAAGTCATTTGTTGTTCTTTCTTGTGGATTCGAGGTGTTTTCTTTTTTTTCAATGTATTTATACTCCTCTAAGTTAGCTGTATACGGCGAGGAGAAGCAAATTAAAGTTTTATTGGTGTAGTAGCTTTAATCCATACATGCAGTTACCATTAAAAACGCAAATACACTCCAATACCAATAGAGAAATACCTCGAAATAACAAATTGAAAAAAGAAGGAAAAATTCCGCTACCTGGATTCGAACCAGGGACCATGCCTAACGCTGGTAACGCTCTAACCAACTGAGCTAACGCGGGTATGAACCGCATTGCTGTTACAATGTATCCAAATAGGACTTCATTGAACCCACTAAGCAACTCAATCGGCAGAGCAGGCCCCGACTCGAAAAGCCGGAAATCATCCTTACCCTTAAACCATCAAATAATTGATGAAATTTAACTCAATTATTGGTTAGAGCGGTAGCTCAGTTCGTTAGAACGTTGCCAGCGATAGGCGAGGTCCCTGGTTCGAATCCAGGTCGCGGAATTTTTCCTTCCTTTTTCGATTTGTTTGAAGATTATTCTTCAGTTTGTTTATTATCTAATGTTTGAGAGAAGTAATTATTTGTTAACATCAATACTCGTGAACAGTTACTCCAATGGCCAATCAAATTTTTACAATTATGATGCCATAGTTTATGTTTATGATATACTAATTCCTAGGTGTCCTGCTAGTATTCAAGCACAGGAGTCACATTTTGAGCATTTATTATACTAAACTTCTTATTATGCCTTTGAATTAAATGTGAATTATTAAATAGCGGAAGAATGGAGCTTTACTACTTCCACCTGCCCTCTTCATATTTTCTACGCATTTCGATGTAGAACGTTAAAGTTCGGAATGTAACCACCTGATGTATTAAATTGTCTAAAAATCTTAAGTTAATCACCTGATGTATTACTTCACTATTTAGTTTGGTTCACGATTGGCCCACTGGGATCTGAGTTACGGAAAGTAACAGGGAGGGGGGTCCATTTCTCTATCTGATATACGTTATAAAGTATGCCTCCCAAAAAAATGTATACACTCTTTGCTCGTCAATATCTTTGGAATAAATTCTGTATCACGATATGTTTCAGACATCAGTTTTACCGTCTATCAGAGAGCTGTATGAGACTGAAAGCTTTTACTTACAACAAGATGGCGTTCCACCAACTATACTACCATCGAGATGTCAGGGTGTATCTGGATGAAACTCTACTTGGAAGATGAATAGGTCGAAGAGGTGCTGTTGAGTTTTCACCACGGTCCCCGGATCTAACTAGCCCCTCTCGACATTTACATACAGGGGTCCTTAAAGGATGACATTTATCGGAGGACACCAGCTATAGTAGATGTTCTAAGAGAAAACATCGCAATGTCGTGTCCAGCTATCATCAAAGGTAGACACATTATCGAACGTAGTTCATGCAGCAATTCGGTGGCTTCGACAGTCTTTTAATGGCGATAGTGGTTACTTCGAACACCTACTTTGAATTTAAAGATCAAAAACACCTCTCAAATCACTTTTTCTTTTGCATAACTACATTGTTTGTGTTGGTGTATTCAGCCCGTAGGCTGGTTCGCCCTCCTGACTATGGCCATCAGATTTCTTGGAATAATTGATAATACGGTGGTTTCCCCTTGCCTTCCGCATGATGAAAGGATGATAATGAAAAGGGACAAACACAAACATCCATGCCTTCGGCGGGATTCGACCCGCGAGTCGCTGGTTCGAGAGCAGAAAGACCTGTGCCTTAACCCTCTCGGCCACCAAGTCGGTCATAAATACATTAGTATCCATAATAGAATAATACAGGGCAAGTCAAAATGATGGACCCGATTTCAGACATTTATTCGGTTAGCGTAATGAACGTATCGTAATGAGAGACATGCGCTTCGAAAGGTTTAACATTCACAATTTAGTTTTCACGCAGTGTTTTCACTTTCTACCGCTTTCTAAGGATCAGCAGCGAACGGTTAAAAAAATGGCGTTGACTGGAGAACAGAGATCGTTCTGTGTGCTTGATCCCATGTGATTTTTTCCTGTGAGGGTTTGTAAAGGATCATATCACTGCCTACAACATTGGATGACCTGCGTGCCCGCATCATTGCTGATATTGACCGCGACATGCTACGAAAGATTTGACAGGAGATAGACTATAGACTTGATTGTGTCGAGTTACGCAAGGCGCTCACATAAAACACCTGTGATGTGATCAGATGTAATGTGTTTGAAGTAAACTTTGGACGTTTATCTCTCGTAGGACATGTCTCACAATACCATATGTTCATTAGATTTCTGAGTAAACTTCTGAAATCGGGTCCATCATTTTGACTTGCCCTGTATTTCTTATGTCAAAGTGTTTATGGTTCAAAATCAGAGTGGTGAAGAATTCACTTCGAAAAAACATTTTTATATTAAAATTACATATTAATATTACAACGTGGGGTTTAAAACATAGGTATCATCTGTAATTGTCTGCACCCTGTGTCCTCAATGGTAATATTTTCAAATTTCCTATTTTTTTTATTTAACATATACTCCAAAACTCATTTCGGGAACGCGTCCATGAACAGTTTCTTGTAATTCAAATAAATAAATAAAATCTTGCAAACATTCCAAGGAGGAGCTTTAGCAGTGAAGCAGAAATACATTTATACGTTTATTAAAAAGAAATTAATCCCCCGCCTCCCGAGTAGGATAAGGCAAGTCATCTATTTTTACCCCTTCATCTGCATTTTTTACCTCTCCCCAAGTTTTTTTTAATCAATAAATTGATTTTCTCGAACGTAATATGTAAAAAATGTAAAAACCGGAAATATTTTTTTATAGCTCCTTTATTACAGACAGAGTTGGTACACTATTTTTCTATGTAGTCACCATCTTTTCGAAGCATTCCGCCATCGAGTCGGGAAGGCATGGATACCTCAGGGAAAAAAAAATCTTCATATAATGGAGATCTTGCTTATAGGAATCTGCATACCGAATTTTACTCCTTTATATGCATAAATACACCTAGACCTTTTGGTCCCCTCTAAAATTCACCCCCAAAACTCCGACCTTAGTGGGCTAATCAAAACCAAACTAAATAGTGAAGGTGCACATGCCCATAGTAAGCTGCATTCCGAATTTCAACCTTCTACCTCAATAAATGTAGAAATGATGAAGGGTGATTCAAATCGTGTGTAAAATAAAACCAATAAGTAGTTCCATTTTTCCGCTACTTAATAAGCTTATAGATTATGAGCACTTGAGCAATCGTGCGTCGACAAAGCGATTTCACGTGCGAGCGCCGATGTCAGTAATGCTTAAAAGATGAACAGAAAGTAACAATGCATTCTTTCTTGACAAATCGATTGTTATATGACATGCCAGTATGTTTGCATTCTTTACACTCACTGTTTTAGCACGTGAATTGGACTTGAAGGGGTCCACGAAAAATTCTGAAAAGTTGATACGGCCGAGCTAAGACTTTCATGGTCATATTTCTGAAAACAGAATTTAAAAAAGTTAATCCGTTTTCAAGTTATCGTGCAAACGGCGGACGGCCAGACGGATAAACGTACAGACCAAGGGCGCATTCTTATAAGTAGCTTTTATGCTAAAGCTCCTAATAAATGTACAAGTGCGAGTCGAACTCGCGTGGAGAGGGTTCCGTACGAATGAATATGTTATCTATCATTTTTTTTTTTTAATCTGACCGAAATTTGTTTGTGGTAACTAAAAATAGTATGTATGTTACGGGATTGTAGAGGGAAATTGCTGAATATATTGTCTATGCTGAATTCTGTCTTGTCCTATATTCTTGAATACGTGGTCTAAGATCGAGTGATAGAAGGTATTCTGATATTTCATTTTTTGATTTGTCCTTAAAATTAATATTGAAGCCTTCTGTTATAATAATCTTTCCGTGTGCACTGAAAGCATTCTTAATGCATTCGACGGCAATTTTTGGAAGGCATTTTGGTGATTTATCTACGGTTAAGAATTGAACACCAAATGCTTTGAATTGGAGGCATTCACAATGCCCACCCCATCGACTATCTATAAATAAAACATGAAGAAAATTAGAATTCGGGTCTATCGGCAGAGCTCTCTGGCCTAATTCGTCTATTATCATCTCATAAACATTTCGGTTTTCATACCCATGAACTACTCTAGGTAAGGAATTAAACTCCTCCACTACATCTTCCTCAACATACCTACCACTATCCAATAGATAATTATACATTAACTGAACACAAAACAAACCTTATTACGACAGAAAAAACGAATATTATGCCTATACTTCGCACGGGAAAAGAAAATCTTTAGATGGATTTATTTTTCCTGCAATGCCACTATCGCCATCTAGTGGCATTTTTGTTTTTGTAGAAAAATATTACGATATTAACTTTATATAAAAACTAATATTATTAAAGCCCGATGTATGACGGATGCTAGGGCGTAGGCTTTCTGGTTCTCGAGTCCGCCTTGTCGTGGGTTCGAATCCCGCCGTTGGCATGGATGTTTGTGTTTGTCCTGGGCTGCGTACAGATTTAAGTTGTGTAAAAGGCGCAAAATGATCTTAGTAGTCGACGCCAAAAATTCTAATAAACCAACCAACCAATGACGGATGCCACAGTAGGCGAAACTGAAATTTCGATTTTAATTAAGAAATATCGTCTGTGACAGGATCGGTAATTGACCCTATTGCCAATAATAAAAAAAAATTGCTGTCAATATGAAAGCGATATTGTCAAAATAACCGAAGAATATGTTCTTACTTACTTTTCAAACCTGCTTATCGTTTAGGGTCGCGCTTGTGATCTTCCGCTGTCAGGTGCATGTCTCCAAGCGACACGAACTCAGATTTTCCATGTTGTCTAGCTACCTGGTTCTAGGCCGTCCCCTTGGTGTCTTACATAATTACCGGCATGGAAAAGAACAACTGCCTACTATTACCTGTTTGTAGCATCACGTGGCCATACCAAACCAACAGAGAAGTCTCAGTGCGATGGAAGTAGCGGCTCAAAGCCTAAACATTTATTGTCCTGCTGTGCAGTCTATGTAGTAAGGTAATACCTACCACTCCTCTGAGGATTCTTATTTCTGCCGCTAACACACCCGACCGCACTCTTTCATCTTTTTACCTGAGGTGAGAATGGGGAGAAAGATAGATTTGAAAACAGAGTTTGGCTTTCTTCCCTAGGTCGTGTTGTTATTACGGATCGCCACAATTCGCGTCTGACAAAGCTTGCGTACCGATCCGAACATTCGATAAATAATGTTACTATGTTACTTGCTTACTAGTTGTTACCCGCGGCTTCGCCCGCCCGCGCCATCTGTTGAGGGGAATTACAAAACAAAAGCAGATAATTTTAAATGAAAACCCCAGAAAGTGGGGAAAGGGGGGGGGGGGG
>JAHWFO010047778.1:1015966-1045481 GCA_023313115.1 Rhysida immarginata | reverse complement strand
GGAGCACCTCCCCCACCATACACACTCACACTGACTTACAGTCACACTTTAATTATAACCACCCTGTACTAAGAACTCTCATTTCTAAGAAAAGCCTGAATAACCGGGATTCTATGCACTGTTACAAATTTAACCTTATTTATAATGCACAAACTTTGCCTTGCATTGTTGGTCTTGATATATATATTATTGATCCCTGCATTATATTGGTGCATTGCGTGTTGATACCATCGTCGATAGCTATTGTTGCACAAACTTTGCCTTGCATTGTTGGTCATGAGATATTTCTCATTAATATGCCCTGTCTTTCGAAATCTGAGGTTGACAGTGAAGGTCAAGTATGCAAAATTTCATCTAGATCGGAATAGGACTGTAGATTTATATAAGAAACAAACCCATAAACCCACGAACAAACATTCTTCTTTATATATATAGAAAGACTAGCAGAGGTACCCGGTGTTGCCTGGTTTAATTACACTTGTAGGTAAACAGAACAATCTCAAAAATTAAATTATAACTCCCAATTGGTTAAATAATAACTCAATCAATACAACACAGACATCCATTCTACGAAAAATACGAAAAACAGGAATTCTAGGTGATATAACGGGACTTTATCTAAACTCTTCTTGACTTGCCTCACCACTGCGGAGCATCACCAGATACTTTAGACTCAAGTTTTTCTTGCCCTTGATGTAGAAGCTCTTTCTCTATTCGAAACTCCCGTTGTTCAAATGTTTCAAATGCCCGTACAGTAAAATCCCGTTACAACATACCTCATTTTAACGTACATTTCAGAATAACGTACACATTTAAAATCCCCGGCCGAAATGTAGGTATTTTAATGCTAAAAAGTTTCAGAATAACGTACCTCACTTTAACGTACACCTCGGAATAACGTGCAAATTTTATGTTCCCTTGGTTAAATTATCACTTCATTACAACGCACATCGTTCGAATGTCTTGCTCTGATTGGTAAATACAGCCCATGCGAAAGTTGCAAATGGCAATGCATCAAAAGGAAACGATACGTCATCACTTAAGCCAATGGGCTAATTAGGCCGAGTTCACACGTCAGTGGTTGGTCAGTGTAGCATATATAAACCCGGAAATCTGTGCATGCTACTCAGTCTGGACCCATTTTGTACGGCAATTAGATTGGAAAGCTTCACTTGACAGACGAAAGATTATTGCTCTGTCAGACAGTCTGTCTACCTTAAGTCAGTTAGGTCTGATGATGTTTATTTTGTCTGTGGGTTTTGTTAAGCTAACTTTTTTCAATCTCTTAACGCACGCAGTATTTAAGGCTTTATTGTTTTTATGTGCTAGATCTTTTATCAACTCTATGTTGGATACCTGTAATCAAGATACTCGTATAATGGGAGATATGCTTTTTTATTCTCATTGCCCATCTTCATTACGGTAAGATCATACTGTAACGGTCAAAAATCCATGAGGTCGGGCATCTGGATTACCGCGACGCTCCTCCGTACAGAGATCTTCCTGAAAGGAAAGCAAGCAAGATAATAAGATTATTAACAAGAAAGTTTCGGGCCGACCCCGCTAATCTTAACTTTACTTAAACTTAACGACAAAACTTTCCTTTAGTCTTAAGCGCGAAATAACAAAAAACGAAGTTCCTTTTACTTATTGTATCGAAGTATTATTAAGTGCACTCTAGACAACCACGTCTGACAAAAATAGCCAGGGCTTTATTGTAAAAAAAAATCTTCCTTATCGAAACTTACAATTAGGTTGAAAATAATTCAACAGAGCAGCGCAGTACTAATACAATCACGGCAGTGTGATTTTGAGTGTTCGCATCAATTACAATCTTTAAAGTTTCACTGGTTCGATCAGACGACAAAATTCTTCTTGCGATGTCTTATCGCAGTTTCAGCATCTTGATATCAATATGCCTTTAATTATTCTTTTCTCTTTGAATACGAAGTACGTGGATAACGGACGAGTTTCCTTCATTACTTTCTACGAGGCGCATCCAGAAAGTAAGTTTCCCTATTAAAAAAAAAAAAAAGAACTCACACTTACAGGAACATATTTATTGGCAACAAGTACAGCAATGTTTCAACTATTTTTCAACATAACCACCACCAGAATTGAGACACTTGTCGTATCGTGGGATCAACTTTTTGCATCCCCCTGTCGTAGAACTCTGCCGCCTGTGAATGGAACCAGCGTGTGACAGAGGTCTTCAGCTCTTCATCGTTGCCAAAACGCTCACCGGAGGACAGGAATTTCTTGAGGTGCAAGAAAACGTGAAAATCGCTGGGAGCAAGATCAGGGCTGTAGGGTGGATGATCAAACAATTCTCATGCCAAATTCCGTCAAAACAGCTGCTGTGCGTTGAGCCGTATTTGGACGAGCATTGTCATGGAGGAGCACAACACCTGCAGTAAGCATTCCACGCCTCTTGTTTTGAATGGCACGTCGCAATTTCCGCAGTGTTTCACAGTAACGGTCAGCGTTTACTGTTTCATCACGTGGAAGGAAGTCAATGAGCAGAATGCCCTTCCTGTCCCAGAACACCGTGCACATCACTTTCCGTGCCGACAGCGTCTGTTTGAATTTCGTCTTGATCCACTATGCCGCCAATGCATTGACTGCTGCTTGGTTTCCGGGGTGATGTGCGAAATCCAAGTCTCATCGCCCGTGACGATCCTGTCGAGGAACTCGTCGCCGTCATCGTGATACCGTTGCAGAAATGTCAGTGCTGCTCCTAAGCGTTGAATTTTGTGTTCGGGTGTCAGGTTTTTCGGCACCTACCTGGCACACAATTTTTTGAACAGCAGGTGCTTAGTGAAAATCTCATGCAACAAGGATTGCGATATCTGAGGAAAATGAGTGCTCAGCTCCGTAATCGTGAAGCGACGGTTCTCCATCACGCGCTGCCGCACAAGCTCAACAAGATCATCATTGATGAGAGATGGTCGCCCACTACGCTCTTCATCATGGACACTTTGACGACCTTCGGAAAACTGCCTACACAATCTGCTTACTCATGATGTTCGGCCCATAGACCTGACAGAGCTGACGATGAATTTCAATTGGCGCAATGCTTTGTGCATTCAAGAACTTTATCACCGACCGAACCTCGCAGGCGGCGGGAGAAGAAATAAGAGCTTCCATTTCGGACCATTGCTACCACGCTACTGGCACGAGGCGGGACCTGTCCGGCTGGCATATGATTGATACGTCATAGATCTGTTACGCATGCGCAATTGACACGGCTAATTACGTTTTCTTTAAAGGGGAAAACATCGGGAAACTTACTTTCTGGATGCGCCTCGTATAATAAAAATCTTAGTAAGAGAAGATCGTACCGAATCTGATCAAAAGGGCACTGCGTTTTATACTCTACATACATCAACATTATTTTATGTTAATTAGTAATGCCATTCTTTCGCCGCCGGGCGTTCAGAAAAAAAATTATTTGTATTAAACAGTTTTAAACGATACAATTAATTTAAGATTCTAGGAACAGTTCAACGCTTGAAAGTCTATTCTCAACGCTTGAAAGTAAGTATACTCAGAATTTTCGGAATTAGTAATTTTTATTATCTGACACCTTCAGAGTGTTTCTTCACGACTTAAAGTCTTTTCTTTTTATCTTAGGTTCCTCCGCGAACGTCACGCAAAATCGCCAGGTAAGTATTCTGAATCTGCTAATTCTAAATTATCCTCTTTAATCACAGTCATGGATATATTTTTGCTCTTTTTCGTTTATCTCATCGATCTCTTTTGTACTTCACAACAATTAAGAGTCATCGGTGTGTTCCAGCATCGACGGAGCTGCGATCGCAAACCTCGGTATGTAGACGCTCTTTCAGAAGCTCGGGGTGACGGTTTTAGACGACGGCAAGAGGGAAGGGAAAACTAATTTCTACAGTAACAATAACGGGGGAGAGGGTGGGAAGACTCAAAGCCGCAAAACACATGACTTTGAGGGTATTAGTAGGAATCTTACTGCGCTAAACTTAAAATCAACGCTTACGACACCAACTGCGTTTCTACGCTCGGTAACACTGGTTTCGTTATTGTGCATGACCTCGTTGAAGTGAATTCGTGAAGTGCCTCGCTGAGAAGCCGCTTCCTCTCTCGTAGGGAAAGTCGAATAACCTGAGAAATAGAATAAACAAACAACATAATCGATAAAAGCCAATCATCAGTAGTATGGCCCAAATACTGTGCTCAATACCGAGAGGTTTTTGGTTCATGTCCTTTTCTCATATATCTGAAGTTGAGTCAAACATTCGTCTTATTTACGGGAACGTCAATTATTACTACTATTATTCGACGCACTTACTATTGCGAAGCAACGGTCGGCTACTGAAACTCTCGGAGCACGGGGAAGAAATCCGAACACTGTGGATAGACACCTTTCGCTACGTCGACTCCCTCGCTTTGCGTCGGCGCAAACCTCCGCCCGCTTAGCTTCTCCGCACGACGTGGCGTTGGCCAACGAAGCTAATGTCGGCTCCGTAGTCGTCTCCGTCGCGGCGGCTTGAGGTCTCCCCTTCTCCTTCAGCGTGCCGATAACATAGCACTCTCGATGCCTTCCATCAGCCTTAGTCGGGAGCTTCTTTTCCTTTAAACCTCTGTCGGTCGTAACATTATTCTCTCTGTCCATCTCTCTTGTCTCTCTCTTCGAGCCCGCACTCGCCAGACTTCCTCCTCTGTGATTGGCCCCTGCGTCTTGATGTTCCAATCGACGCTGATGACGTTGCCTCCGTTTTCGCCCGGAATTGTAAAATATTCTAGAGCGAAAACGAGCGTCTCTGTCACCGGAATTAATGATAGAATTAAAATTCCGTGACACTCTCTTAAATATACCGTTTTTCGCTGTCTCGTTATTTTTCTTTGTTTTCTTTTCAGTTTGTCAACACAGAAAAATACGTTCACCACCCAGAGGACTCTAGAAAACAAGGAGTTTCCTCTTCAAAAAGAATTCCTGAAAGTGATAGGGCCATTATCATTGTAAATTTTCAGAAATAAAATTCTCTAGAAGTTAGTAATCTCAAAATTCGTATTCAATTAGATATTTTCAATTTTGAGCGTTACAATACCACCATGTGTTTGTTTATTTTAATTTTATTTTTAAGTAAATGTGCATGTAACGGGGTGACAGGGAAAAGCGGGAAAGGTCAGGGAATTTTACAAAAAATCAGAGAATTTTTTAAAAGTTAACCAACTGTAATATACAAGTATGCTGTACTGTATTTGTATTGAATAAAATAAAATGCTACACTTCATGCATTCTTATGTTTTTCTATGCATATATGCATTGTTCACAAGCCTCCCCCCACCAGTTTCAGAATAACGTACACCTCGGAATAACGTACAAATTTCCAGTTCCCTTGAAGTACGTTGTAACGGGATTTTATTGTATAGCTTTTTCTGTTTTAGTTGCAGAGTTTCTCTGACCAATACTCGTTCTTTCTCTTTCCTTTCCAGTCACATAAATTTTTGCCAGTCGTCTGGACGTTTGATAGGGATCTCAAGGGAGACACGCGTGACTCCTTTGCCTCATCAATAGATGCTACCTTATCGATGTTCTGTCACTGCATTATCATTTTATACCCATTATTAATAATTCTTGGAAACGAAAGTTCAATCATTGCATTATCAGCATCTCAGTTTCCAAAATATACACATTCCCTCAGAATATAGTCAAAATGTATTTTTATGAAATGTTTGGATCTGATGTGCTACCAAATTAACTAGGTGATAACCCCAGTGTGGCTCGGACTTTTTTTTTGGAATAAATTTTGCAAATCTTAAAAATAACACAAATGAAAACGCTTAGAATTAAAACAGTAAAAATTCTTAATGAAAAATTCGAAAAAAATTTTTAAAGGCTCAAAATGGATGGACCTCTCCAAGGATGCCACCGCTAGTCTGAATAATTTCTTACTCACGTAATCTTACTTTAGATGTACACTTGATGTTGTTGCAATTTCCACTCTTCTCTCGATGTCTTGAAGCAAAACTTGGCCATTCATCACTTTGTGTAGTCTAGCGGTCGCCGATTCTTCTCTTGACATGCTTACCATTTGCTCAAAAAGCACGGAGCTAAAGGAGTGCTTCCTCTGTCGTCTTCCCACTCTTTCTCAATAGTCTGCTAACTCTCCATTATCTCCCGTTACTGATCATTTCTAAAGATTTTCAAGAAATTGTTAAGTACTAAGAACTCTCATTTCTAAGAAAAGCCTGAATAGCATTCATTATTATCGGCTGCTAACAACATGGCTAGTTTCTCGCAGCAAGAATGGATCTATACACTGAAAGCTGTGTACCAGAGTCTTATAGAAAGTAAGAAGGGTGGGTGACTTAATTTCACCACGGAGGTCGAATAAGATATTAACTGAAATAAAATGTCACTATTTCCCTTTCCATTATTGTAGGGAGTGTAAATCATTGATCTAAAACTCACCCTTTTTTCTGCATTTCAGATTTCCAAGGATACTAATATGAGCCTTCCTCTTCAGCCTCCTCGTGATAGTTTCCATTTAGCCTACCCAAAGGAATGTAAAAGGAATCTTGCAGATTTATAATGACAACGATGTAATGGTTACAACAAAAATAATCCCTTGATTTTTGTGCAAATCAACTCTGTTAGGTGATGGTGAATTATTGCATTGTACATTATAAGTTGAATGTATTGTTAAATCAATAAATGACTTTATAAATAAATGATGTTTAAAAGATGTCGTTTCTCTTCCTATTGTTGTCTACCCTTCAAGAGCTGTCGACTCTATGAACACGGCGATTGTTATTTTAGGATTTAGCAACAGATTTATCATTAAAATCATTTTTTCTGCCTACAAGCTTGGAGTTCTATCTTCTGCTGGCGAATTTTGACTATAAAGATGATAAAATATAAATACAGGTCGGTATACAAATGTAAACTTGTGTAAATATCAGTATACGCGTATGTAAATTTTGTATAGTTGTACCATAGCCTAATAATGAGAAGTTTGTTCACTCTGGGTCGGTTTCATTGTTATAGCTGTTGCCAGATCGACGTCCTACAACAATAATAACGACAGCGGCGCGCCAAGCGTTCAGCTATCTCCTTCTCTTTTCTGGATCTATTCAGGTACTGTTTTGCTATTGAGTTTTGTTAATGACAGGTCATTATCAAAAGCTTTTTACGATTTTCTTCATCGCTTTTTATCTGACTGCAAAAAAAAGGTATGTATGCAATTTTCTATTCATAACAGCAAGAATAAAAAAAACTTTAGAGGTCCTATAATTTTTTAAAAAAGATTCTATTTCATCTAATTTAGGGAATCCAATGAAAACCATTCATCAAATTTTCTAATATGGCAAAATCCTTTTTATTTCAAACTATTTTAAATAAGAGTTCCATTATAACAACCTTAATTAATATAGCTCACGGTTGTTTTATTTTCTTGGGGTTTTTTCTTTGTTTTTTTTTTCTTTTCGAAAAGAAAAAAATAGAAAAACTCGGAAATTAAATTTCTTCATTAAAATTTCTCCAATTTAATAAACGACATTTTGTCTCCGTTATGATTGCAGTAGTAAACAATGGATTTGACTTAGAGTTAGTCCGCCACTAGGGAATTTAGACAGCATTTGAAAACGAGAGTGGACAGACTTCTCATTATTAGGCTATGATTGTACCGCAAGATTTAGAGCCCTGAGTGGAATGCTCGATTAACAGAAAAAGGGGATTCCATTGTTCTCTTGCTCAAGACCATTGTTGAAACGATGAAATATTTCATATTGTTGGATTTTCGCTGACGCATTTGTCTTCAGAGCAATGATTAAATTTAATTATTATTTTACAAGATTTTATTTTATTAATTTATGTATTTATATTATTTTATTTATTTATTCTAGTTTATTTAATTAATTAATTATTCGCTTTATTTATTTTATTTTATTTTTTTGTATTTATTTATCATTTAATTAATGTATTCTTATATTAATTATATTATTTTATTTATTTATTTTTATTTTTCCAATTCCATCATAATTTTTTCATTTTATTTACACATTAATTTATATGGCTTTTTTATTGATATGCCAAAATGTAGAATGCTTAAACATTACAGCAATACTGCTCTTGATTCTCGTTCTATGCTTATAAGGAAATTCAACTTTGGATTCAAAATTGTTTGGTTCATTTTTGGATTTTATGATCTATAACCATTAATAAAAATAGACCTATTAAATTAATCACACAATTATAAATAATTGTTTGAACTTATCTTATTTTCATCTTAACAGACAAATTTAAAAAAAAAAACGTAAATTCCGTGTGATATTTTATAATATACGAATCCTTCTTTTTAAAATAACATGAATTTAACATAATCTTAGAAATAACAAATTTAAGGTAAATTTAGAGTAATATGCATTTAACATAATCGAAAATTAATGAAACAGTTTTTAATTTTCTTGAATGGGATTTGAATGGATTTTCAGCACTATATATGTGATCTTCGTCTTCATCATCATCCCACCAGTCGTTAGTAGAATCCTTAAAAATTCCTGTTTAAATAATTATGCAGTCGAACCTCGATAAGTGGACAGCCTCGGAACCGGAAGAAAATATCCACATTCAGCAGGGAGTTTTCTTTTAAAAAAAAGTACACTACTCAACGCTATTTGATTTAAACATTGTCTAATGTTTAATTTAACAATATATAATTATCAGTTATCACAAAACAAAGAATATTCCACTTTTGTATTCACATTTGTTGATGGATTTATTTTCACTCACTGATCCCACAAGTCTCCTGTCATCCATAGAGTAAATTAAACTAACTAAATGCCATATTATAGAGAAAATTTATTATTCCTTAAATTCCCAATTTTGAACCGTATCTTTACATCATCAAGACATCTACACCTTTCTACATACATATCAGTGCCCTGTTCAACATTTCTATCTCCTAACTGTACCTTGTGTCAAAATTTCTTCTGTCTTCCAACTATACCACCTTCCTTCCTACAATATCTGTGCCTTGTTCAACATTTCTTTTGTATTCCATCTGTATTTCACCCGTCTTCCGTCTGTCTATCTGCAAGATGCAATTTCTTCCATCCCTCAACAAGTATACTTTCATCAGAACTTACACTGAAGAGCCAAAGCATTATGACCATCTACTCAATAACGCGTTGCGCTACCTTTGGCTTGCAAAACAGCTGAAACTCGCCTTGGCATATGCCACAAGTTCTTGGTAGATGACTGGAGACAGGTTGTACCAAATGTCTAAGCAGCGGTCACGCAAAGTCGAGATATTCCCACATGGTGATGTTTGAGCTCTGAACTGCCGCCCCATGACATGCCAAATGTGCTCTATCGGATTAAGATCCGGCGAGTTAGGTGGCCAGGACATTAATTGGAATTCATCCTTATGCTCCTCGAACCACTCCAACACAATTCGAGCCTTGTTAAAAATGGGGTGTTGTCCTGCTGGAAGATTCCATTTCCAGTTTGAAAGACAGACGCCATGTAAAGGTGCAACTGGTCCGCAGTGATGTTCAGATAGTCCGCAGCTTTCTACCACAACTACGGGTCCCAGAGCCGCCCATGAGAACGTCCCCCAAAGCATAATACCTCCCCCACCAGCCTGTGTATGACCTGCTATACAAGGGGGGGGGGGCAACACTTCGCCTGGAAGTCGGCATACCCTGACACGACCATCGACGTGATGAATAAGAAATCGTGATTCATCCGACCAGGCAACTCTCTTCCACTTCTCCATAGTCCAGTCTCGATGTTCCCGGGCCCACTGTAGGCGTAGTTGACAATGACGCTTGGTCAACAGAGGCACACGAGTGGGACGTCTACTGCGCAGTCCCATATCCAACAGTGTCCGCTGAACTGTGTGTTCCGAAACACTTGCACTTGAACCTGCATTGTATTGGGCTGCCAGCTGAGCTACTGTCGGGAGCCGATCTTGCTTTACAAGCGGGAGTCTCCAACGTCCTTTTTCTTTGATGACGCTTGGGCGTCCAACACCTTGGCGTCTACTGCTGGATTCAGCGTCATTTATTCACTTTGCATAAATACTAACAAGGCAGATCGTGAACAATCTACCAGTCGTGCAGTTTCGGAGATACTCGTTCCGAACAATCTGCCCTCTATCAAATTCGCTTAGATCAGCAGCCTTTCCCATCACTCGCAAAATTAAGTGCAAGACCGATTCCTTACCTTCTCCAGCAGCAGTTAAATACCATTCCAACTTAATTACGTGCCTTCCACGTGATTCAGACGAGTTCATTCACCAATGTGGGGAAGGTCATAATTTTTTGGCTCTTCAGTGTATACAGGGTGAATACGAAAGTCTGAACCCCCCTTTTATTTTTTGAACCGAGGCAGATATGTCAATTTTGATAAATGCAATGAATAGGAAGTTGTGGGTGACCTATCCCATGGTGCACTTTTCATCATCCCAAATATGCAAATTAGGACACATTCAAAATTTATCTCAAAAACCGTAAGAGATAGAGAAAAAACCCAATTGCAAACTTGTTCAGCATAAAAAAACAAACAAAAAAAATCATCCAAATCGGACCAATCAATCACCCACAATCACGTGGTGAACTGTTTGTAGCTTGCAAACAGTCACACTGCACAAGGAAAACTGAATGTTGATATTTCCACCATGTAAAGTGGCCGGCCACGTGGCCGAGAGGGCTAGGGCGTAGGCTTTCTAGTTCTCAAGTCCGCCTGGTCGTGGGTTCGAATCCCGCCGTGGGCATGGATGTTTGTGTTTATCCCGGGCTGCGTACAGATATAACTTGTGTAAAAGGCGCAAAATGACCTTAGTAGTAGACGCCAAAAATTCTAATAAACCAACCAACCACCATGTAAAGCATGCAAATCAAAAAATTAACATAATTTACCATACTCACATTCACTTTCATGCGGAAAGGCAAATAAAAGGCATGTTTCAGCACACAGAAGACAGAACAATTCCAGGATGGCAAGCTACACAGTTCCGGAAATGGTCAACATGCTGCAATTAGGTTGTATCGAGACAGATACCCTAACGAACGCCATCCATCTTTTCATACAATGCGTCACATTATTCAAAGATTCGAGTCTACAGGGAATGTTAATGCAGAACGAGGACGACCAAGGGCACAAGGCGACGAGGATACAACAACACTAGTTCTGGCTGCAGTTGCTGCAAATCCCCACACAAGCAGCAGAGCAATTGCTACAGATGTTGGGTGCCATCAGAGAACTGTTCTCAACATTCTACACGCACATCATTTTCACCCATGCCATATTCATTGTCACCAGGAGTTACTGCCATTGGATTATGTTGCTAGAGCCGCCTTCTGCAACTGGTTACTTACCTGCCTGGATGACAATCGAAACTTCATTCGTGAGGTGTTGTGGACAGATGAAGCCCAGTTCACCAGGGATGGAGTTATCAACAGGCACAACCATCATTATTGGGCAGACAAAAATCCACGATGTCTGCGAGAAGCAACTCATCAAGAGAACTGGAGAATCAATGTGTGGTGTGGATTTTACAATGACACTGTGGTTGGACCGTATTTTTACGATGGAACACTGACTGCAGAACGCTACCGGGCTGAAATTCTCAAAGTGGTAGTCACAGACTTCATTGACAATTTGCCATTGGCCTCGTATCAGCGCACGTGGTTTCAGCATGATGGAGCTCCTCCATATTACGGGTTGGTCGTTCGCGAGCGTCTAAGTGAGATGTTTGAACAACAATGGATTGGCCGAGGAGGACCAGTTCGTTGGCCACCCCGCTCCCCTGGTTTTACACCACTTGACTTTTTCTAGTGGGGATACCTGAAGGACAAGGTTTATGCTACGCAGCCCGCTTCACTGGAGGATCTGGTTCAACGAATCCAGGAAGCGTGCCAAGGAGTGACACCAGCCATGCTTGCCGATGTTTTGGCGTCAGTTAGGTTCTGTGCCCAATTGTGTTATGGTGCCCACGGTCGTCACATCGAGCATTTTGTTGATTAACTTTTTTTTTTAAACTGTTTGAAGTAACTTGTTTGTGCAGTGTGACTGTTTGTAAGCTACAAACAGTTCACCACGTGATTGTGGGTGATTGGTTGGTCCGATTTGGGTGATTGTTTTTGTTTTGTTTGTTTTTTATACTGAACAAATTTGCAATTGGGTTTTTTACTCTATCCCTTACGTTTTTTGAGATAAATTTTGAATGTGTCCTAATTTGCATATTTGGGATGATGAAAAGTGCACCATGGGAGAGGCCACCTACAACTTCCTTTTCATTGGATTCATCAAAATTGACATATCAGTTTCGGTTCCAAAAATAAAAGGGGGGTTCAGACTTTTGTATTCACCCTGTATATTTTATTTATATAATTAACATTAATAAAGGTGATTCATATACACTGAGTGGCCAAATTATTATGACCACCCCCTTAATATAGTGTTGGGCCACCTTTCGCTCTTATTACTGCTTGCATTCTTCGGGACATGCATTCTATGAGATGTTGGTAGGTTGTAGGAGGAATTTGAGTCCAACTCTGAAGAACTGCACCTTCCAATTCCTGCAGATTTGATGGTGCTGGATTCCGCTGCCTGATGGCCCGTTCTATCTCATCCCACAAATTCTCAATGGGTTGAGATCTGTCGATTGTGCAGGCCAACGAAGCAAGGTAAACTCTCCGGCATGTTATTCGAACCATCTGAGGATGATGCCAGCCTTATGACAAGGAACATGGTCCTGCTGGAAGTATCCATCCCCGTCAGAGAACATAACGGGATGTACTTGATCTGCGATAATACTTAAATAATCTTGGGCACGCACACGTCCGTGCAGAGGAATCAAAGGACCCAAAGAATGTCAAGAAAACATCCCCCAAACCATAATACTGCCGCCACCAGCTTGAAGTGTTGTGGCGATGCAGGTGGGGTCCGTGCTTTCGTGTTGTTTTCTCCATATTCTAAACCTGCCATCTGCATGATGCATTTGAAATCGTGACTCATCAGACCACATGGCCCTTTTCCAGTCATCTACTGTCCAATCCTTGTGCTCCTTGGCGAACTGGAGACGTCTGCTCTTGTTCAAGGCTGACAGTAGAGGCTTTCGAACTGGTCGTCGGCTTCCAGAGCCTAAACGGTGTAATGAGCGGCGAACAGTTCGTTCAGAGGCGGTCACAGTTTGTCCTTGATTAAGATTTGCCGCTATTTGACGCACTGTTGCTCTTCTGTCGCCCTGGACATCTCTGGCCAATCTCCTTTCAGCTCGAGCATTGAGGAGCCTGTGACGACCACACGCTTGACGTTGAGAGCCGGTTTTTTTGCTTTGTAGTCCACTCTTTGTAAACATTAATAACTGCTGCTCTTGAACACTTCACTAGTTCAGCTGTTTTGCTGATACTGGTTCCGACACTGCGCGCGCCGACAATCATCCCGCGTTCAAACTCAGTTAAATCACGTTTTATGCCCATAGCGTCGCAAAAAACACAGTGCAACTGATGGTTCACCTCACCTGCATTCCATTTTTATAGCTATCTAGCCCTCTAGCGGGAGCGCTGTGACGCAATAGCTCATTTGCCTAAAACTGTCAGGTGGTCATAATAATTTGGCCACTCCGTGTACACTCACTCACCAAAAGTCATGGCACACCCCTCCAATCAGGTTCCCTGTCCGTAATGAGACATATTCTACTGCTTCCATTCTCGGAATGCAAGTGCACAAACTTCCTTGATATCCCACAATCATTGTGAGCAAAATACTAGCTGCAGAAATGGCAGCACGCCGAGAGCTATCCGCATTTGAGCTGGGAATGATTGTTGGTGCCGGACGGATGGGTGCCTCAACATCAGATGTAGCACAGTGCAATTTTCCCGCACAACCGTTGCAAAGGGTCTATCGAGAGTATAACCAGCGAGGGGTTACAGCCCATGTCGGACAGCGGACGGGCCGCCCATGCCTCATTGATGCCAGAGGTGTTCGCCAAGTCACCCGGCTTGCAACTGCTGACCGAAGGGTGACAGCGGTTCAAATCACCATGCGGTACAACCAAGAACGTCCCATAACTGTGTCCGTGACGACCATTCGGCGAACCTTGGCAGTTACAGGCTTAGGGAGCAGAAGGCCACGACGGGTGCCCTCTTGACATCTGCACATCATCGGCAACGCCTAGCATGGGCCAACCAACTTCGACATTGGACCGCTGAGAACAGGCGAAGGGTTGCCTGGTCCGACGAGTCACGGTTTCAACTGTATCGGGCCGATGGTCGTGTCCGTGTCTGGCGCAGGCCACACGAAGCCATGGACCCTGCTTGTCAGGTGGGGACCACTCAGGCAGGTGGAGGCTCCATATTGGTCTGGGATATTTTCTCGTGGCATGCAATGGGTCCATCGGTGCATCTGACATCCACTCTGCGTGCTATTTCCCACATCGATCTCCTTGGGGACCACCTGCACCAATTCATGAACTGTTTTTACCCCGCGGGCGACGGCATCTTCCAGCAAGATAATGCGCCTCCACACACGGCCCTTCTGACACGGCAGTGGCTGGAGGAACATGCTACCGACTTCACGACAATGATTTGGCCTCCACGTTCCCCAGATTGCAATCCCATTGAACATTAGTGGGACGTCATCGAACGATCTGTCAGGTCGTCACTAACACAACTGGTAAACTCTTCGTTATGGAGAGCAGCATCGTTATGGAGTGCAGTGGAGGCGGCATGGCTTGCAGTGCCTGTGGTTGTATTCCGGGGACTGGTAGACTCTCTTTCACGACGGGTCGCCGCCGTTATCCGGGCCAGAGGGGGCCCAACACGTTATTAGGCAGATGTGCCATGACTTTTGCTGAGTGAGTATAAGCATGATAGAAGGAGAAATAGGGGAACTTGCATATAAAAAAATATAATGCAAATCTAATAGATGCGTTTTCGTAGAGAAGCCGGAAATAGTTGCAGCTCCACGTCGTTTCTGGAAGAGATTAGAAAACAAACCCATCATATATATTTGAATGAAACGTGTATTCATATAATTGCTGTTTTCGGAAAGTGCGGGAAAAATGACAATGAAAATGAAGTTTTAAAAACTGTAGTAAAGCAGCAGGATTTATTGTTCACGCAGGAAGGGAAAAAAGATAAGTTAAAAATGCTGGCTTTGTTTTCAAATCTGGAACCCGTGCGGTGATTAGAATGAAGATGCGAATTCTCAGAATTTTCAAAAATGGTTAACAAATAATTTAATGCCAAACCTTTCAGTCTGTGCAATATGCATACCCCGCTTGTAATAGCTACAATATAGTCTGTATGAGGTCAGATTTCTGAAAATGAAATGGCATACGAAATATAGAAAGCCGAGGCTTATTCTTAACGTCAACTTTGAAGACATTGGCAACGTCTCCTTCCCGGATTATTGGAAGATGTTACCCTCCCCCCCCTCCCCCAATCTTTTGACAATCTTCAATCATATATTATTTTTTCATTATGTGGAAGACCTCTTGGGTTAGTCAGGCTTTTTGCTTACTTCAGTTGATTTCATTTGGAATTTATTCTGGAAGGGTAAGCCTCGTGATAGCACTGCTTCTGTCCCACCTGAACAAATATACACTTCACTGTTCGATTGTCAGATCACTGGTTTCGTGTGTGTAGCTTTTTTATTTAGTGATATACTCCAAGCTCAGACAATCGTCAATCAAATTTCCCTCCTCCAAGAGGAGGTAATTTTATTCGTTCATACTTTGGATGACCTTTGTGGGTACATCAGGCTTCCTTTGAAATATGTTTATGAAGAGTGATATTATGGAAGCTATGCTTCAAATTCCACTCCAATACCGATACACTACACTGTTCGATTGTCGGTAGTCATTCGGAATTTAGTACACAGCATCCTTCTGTGAAGACACCCAGCTTTCGGTGCAACACATAAATTTTCTCTAAAATATACCGTTTAGTTAGCTTAATTTACTCTGAGGTAAATCAAAAAGCACGAGAGCAGACTTGTGGGATTAGTGGTTGAAAAAAACCCATCATCAAATGCGAATGCAGAAGTGGAATATTCTTTTGTTTTGTGATAATGATAATTTTATATTGTTAAATTAAACAGTAGACACTGTTTAAATCAATTATTACTAAGTAGTGTGCTTTTTTTAAACGAAAACCCCCCACTCCGGATAAGTGGATATTTTCTTCCGATCTCGAGGTTCGACTGCATAATTATTCAAACAGGAATTTTTAAGGATTCTGATGACGACTGGTGGGATGATGAAGAAGACGAAGCTCACACACTGAGCGCTGAAAATCCATTCAAATCCCATTCAGTTATGTTAAATGCATGTTACTTTAAAATTACGTTAAATATGATATTTCTAAAATCATGCTAAATTCATGTTATTTTTAAAAGAAGGATTCGTATATTATAATATTTCAAACCGAATTTATGGTTTTATTTTTAAATTAATTTGTTAAGATAAAAATAAGATAAGTTCAAAAAATTATTTATAATTGTGTGATTAATTTAATTGTGACCAAAAAATCCAAAGATGAACCAAAAACATTTGAATCCAAAGCTGAAATACATCTATCTATATATAAAAAGAAGGATGTTTGTGGGTCTGTGCGTCTGTGGGTCTGTGGGTCTGTCTGTGGGTCTGTTTTTTATACAAATCTACAGTTTTATTCCGATCTTGATAAAATTTCGCATACATGACCTTCAAAGCATGAGGAAGGTCACTGTCTACCTCAGATTTCGGAAAAATAATAAATATCGATAAAAAATCGATATTCATGGTTATGGCAAGGCATATTAATGAGAAATATCTCATGACCAACAATGCAAGGCAAAGTTTGTACAACAATAGGTATCAACAATAGTATCAACACGCAATTCACAAACGCTCTGCATGGACCAACAATCAATATCTCATGACTAACAATGAAAGGAAAAGTTTGTGCAAGTGTAATTATCCCGGGCAACGCCGGGTACCTCTTCTAGTCTTCTATATATATAAAGAAGGATGTTTGTGGTTCTGTGGGTCTGTTTGTTTGTATGTTTTATATACAAATCTACAGTTTTATTCCGATCTTGATGAAATTTCGCATACATGACCTTCAAAGCATGAGGAAGGTCATTGTCTACTTCAGATTTCGAAAAAATAATAATTATTGATAAAAAATCGATATTCATGGTTATGGCAGGGCATATTAATGAGAAATATCCCATGACCAACAATGCAAGACAGAGTTTTTGCAACAATGGTATCAACACGCAATTCACAAACACTCTGCACGGACCAACAATATATATCTCATGATCAACAATGCAAATAAAAGTTTGTGCAACAATAGGTATCAACAATGGTTTCAACACGCAATTCACCAATAACAATGAGCTCAAAATGATGATGCAATGATAAAGCAATCCTTTCCAAGAATTATAACAATGAACATAAAATGATGATGCAATATGGATAAGTTTCAATTTGTAACAATGCATAGAATTCCTGTTATTCAAGCTTTTCTTAGAAAAGAGAGTTCTTAGTACTTAACAATTTCTTCATAATCTTTAAAAATGATCAGTAAATGGAGATAATGGAGAGTTAGCAGACTATTGAGAAAGAGTGGAAAGACGACAGAGGAAGCACTCCTTTAGCTCCGTGATGTATTGAGCAAATGGGAAGCAAGTAAATAGAAGAATCCGCGACCGCTAGACTGCACAAAGCGATGAATGGCCAAATTTTGCTTCAACACATCGAGAGAAGAGTGGAAATTGCAACAACACTAAGTATACATCTAAGGTAAGATTACGTGAGTAAGAAATTATTTAAAATAGCAGTGGCATCCTTGGAGAGGTCCAGCCATTGTGAGCCTTTAAAAAGATTGTTTTCGAATTTTCATTAAGAATTTTTACTGTATTAATTCTAAGCATTTTCATGTGTTTATTTTTAAGATATTGCAAAATTTAATTTAATTTTTTGAGATTGTTCTGTTTACATCCAAGTGTAATTATCCCGGGCAACGCCGGGTACCTCTTCTAGTTCTTTATAAGCATAGAACGAGTCTCAAGAGCAGCATTGCTGTAATGTTTATGCATTATACAATTTGGCATTTCAATGAAAAAGCTATAAAAATTAACGTGTAATAAAATGAAAAAATTATGATGGAAGTGAATAAATAAAATAACTAATATAAGAATACATTAATTATATGATAAACAAATACAAAAAATTAAATAAAATATATAAAGCGAGTAATTAATTAATTAAATAAACTAGACTAAATGAATAAATAAAATAATATAAATACATAAATTAATAAAATAAAATCTTGTAAAATAACAATTAACTTTAATCATTGCTCTGAAGCACGGTCTATAGATATTCATGGTCATCGAGCTTCGGCCATTTTCCATTGTTTCGAGAAGCTAAGGAAAACAGATCGCGCCAGGTGCCGCATAGATCGCATCAGGGCCGACCGTGACTTGCGATAGAGGTTTTTCATTGAAACTGAAAATGAAAGTAAAGTTTCTGTCTGTCGATAGGGCGGCGCTGCAGGCGTTTTTGGGCCGTTTGTACATGCAGCGCCACTTTTCAATAGAGTTCCCGCACTATTGGGAGCTAGAAACTTTAACTTCATTTTAACAATGGAGCTCGGTGACCATGAATATCTATAGACCGTGCTCTGAATGCTCTGACCATGAATATCAAATGCGTCAGTGAAAATCCAACAATATGAAATAATTCATCGTTTCAACAATGGTCTTGAGCAAGAGCCGTACTCCCCTTATTCTACTAATCGAGCATTCCACTCAGGGCTCTAAATCTTGCGGTACAACTATACCGTTGTGTATTAATGTGTAAATATGCTATACAAATTTTTACAAAAGTGTAAACTTGTGTAAATAGGTGTATAGACCTAGTAAACTTGCGTGAATAGGTATATACCCGCGTGTAAACGTCGGCCAGGTGGCCGAGAGGGCTAGGGCGTAGGCTTTCTAGTTCTCGAGTCCACCTGGCCGTGGGTTCGAATCCCGCCGTGGGCATGGATGTTTGTGTTTGTCCCGGGCTGCATATAGATATAACTTGTGTAAATGACCTTAGTAGATATAACTGCGCAAATGACCTTAGTAGTCGACACCTAAATTTCTAGACCCCCCCCCCCGTGTGTAAACTTGTGTATATTGTGTACACACGCGTGTAAATTTGTGTAAATATGACCATATAAATGTGTAAGTAGCTGTGAAAATATATAAATATGTATGTAAAAATGTGTAAATAGGTATATACGCGTATAGTAAACATTCCGTTAATGAGGCTTAAGTCTTGTACAGTCGGGTCAATTGGCCCGAGAATGGCGATTGGGAAGTTCGGGTCAAACAACTCTTACTGACATCTGTGTCCAATGACTCTCTTAAATGGGTCATATTGGAAGAATCATAGCACTCTCACAAGCAGGTCATATTAACCGCATATTGCTGTGAGTGCACTCACAGCAATTTCCAGATCATATGACTCATTTTATTAGGTTATAGCTCTGTGACTCGATTATAAGAATACAGTACTTCGTAGATAAGTTGTACGATCCATCTTCAAGTGTTTAC
This sequence comes from Rhysida immarginata, assembly GCA_023313115.1. Taxonomy (NCBI): domain Eukaryota; kingdom Metazoa; phylum Arthropoda; class Chilopoda; order Scolopendromorpha; family Scolopendridae; genus Rhysida; species Rhysida immarginata. The sequence goes on along the minus strand of JAHWFO010047778.1, from coordinate 1,025,899 downwards.
GAATCCCCGACTCATCTAACAGCGCTAAACACGGCTTTACGAGCCAAGTCATAGGAAATGGGAATCATTTCCGGCAACGATACGAAATCAAGTTACGAAAACATGGCGGATAGCGATAGGGACGATTTCGCCGTTCGTGTTAGTAAGAAGATTAATACAAAATTATTAGAACTAATACTACTCTTTAATATGACAATGGATAGGACAAGTTATCTAGAGACTTATCTATCAGCAGAGATAGTTTCTTCAACTCTGAGTGCGAGAACAGGCTCCCTCAAATACCCAACGTTGAATAAGCCATTCTCCAACGTTGTTCGTCTTCCTCCTTCAAATTTTACCAGTTCAAGAAAAATTGAACGAAAACAGGAATCTAAGTAAGTTACACTTTTTTCTAACGTAAATTATTCCTATTTAAGAGTTCCAAATTCATTATTGTTACGATTTTTTTTTTACCCGTTGTGATCTGAAATGCATTTCCACTGAACAGCATTCATTATTATCGACTGCTAACAACATGGCTAGTTTCTCACAGCAAGAATGAATCTATACACTGAAAGCTGTGTATCGGAGCCTTATAGAAAGTAAGAAAGGTGGGTGACTTAATTTCAGCACGGAGGTCGAATATGATATTAACAGAAATAAAATGTCACTGTTTTCATTATTTTAGGGAGTGTACATCATTGATCTAAAACTCATCCTTTTTTCTGCATTTCAGATTGCCAAGGATACAAATATGAGGCTTCCTCTTCAGGCTCCTCGTGATAGTTTCCATTTAGCCTACCCAAAGGAATGGAAAAGGAATCTTGCAGATTTATAATGACAACGATGTAATGGTTACAATAAAAATAATCCTTGATTTTTGTGCAAATCAGTTCTGTTAGGTGATGATGAATTTATTGCATTGTACATTAGAAGTTGAATGTATTCTTAAATCAATAAAGGACTTTTTTTTTTTTTTTTTTTTTTAAATTGATGTTTAAAAATTTTAAAAAGATATCGTTTCTCTTCCTATTGTTGTCTACCGTTCAAGAGCTGTCGTTTCTCTATGAACACGGCGATCGTATTTTAGAATTTAGCAACAGATTTATCATTAAAATCCTTTTTTCTGCCTACAAGCTTAGAGTTCTATCTTCTGCTGGCGAATTTTGACTATAAAGATGATAAAATGCAAATACAGGTCGGTATACAAATGTAAACTTGTGTAAATATCAGTATACACGTGTGTAACATTGTGTAAATAGGTGTGTAAGCCTGTGTAAATCGGTGTATACACGTGTATAAATTTGTGTACCTGTATGTATTAATGTGTAAATATGCTATACAGATGTGTACAAAAGTGTAATAGGTGTATAGACGTATGTAAACCTGTGTGAATTGGTGTATATCCGTGTGTAAACTTGTATATATCGTGTGTACAAGTGTGTAAATTTATGTAGATATTTGTGTAAGCTTATGTAAATAAGCTGTACAGATGCGTAAATTGACTATACACGTGTGTACATTTGTGCACATATATGCATAAATGTGTGTAAACGTGTGTAAATAAGCTATACAGAGTTGTACATAAGCGTAAACGTGTGTGAATAGATATATACCCGTGTGTAAACTTGTGTATATTGTGTATACACGTGTGTAAATTTTTGTAAATATGACTATATACCTGTAAGTGTGTAAGTAGCTGAGAAAATATATAAATATGTATGTAAAAATGTGTAAATAAGTATATACGCGTATAGTAAACATTCCGTTAATGAGTCTTAATTCTTGTACAGTCGAGTCAATTGACCCGAGAATGGCGACTCGGAAATTCGAATCAAACAACTCTTACTGACATCTGTGTCCAACGACTCTCTTAAATGGGTCGTATTGGAAGAATCATATGACTCTCACAAGCGGGTCATATTAACCGCATATTGCTGTGAGTGTAGGCATCACGTGGTATCCTAGCTTCCAATCAGGTGATACGGTTGCTTAAAATTTTATTGGACCCCCTTTGGTCCGAATTGCAGGATGTTTGCGGTTGAGCATAGAGCCGATAAGGTGTTGAAGCACCAGTCAATGGAAGACCAGGCATTTCCGGACATTCCCTTAATTCTCGCAGATTTGTTGGAAGACGAATATACACTCACATGCCAAAAGTCATGGGTTAGCAGTGGACTATTTTACAAGTGGCGGTAGCATCATGTCCAAACATTATAAATATGCAAATCAGTGTCAGTAAGTTTAGCTACACTATCATGAGTAAGGGGTAAAGTGTTCAGTGATACAATGGCTACACGACGAGAGCTATCCGAGTTCGAACGTAGCCTGGTATGTGGAGCACAACTTATGGGTCATTCAGTACCGGAGGTGGCTCAAGAATTCAACATCCCACGGTCCACAGTTTCAAGATTCTACCGAGAGTACCAACTTGATGGCATTACCTCCCACCATGGACAACGCAGTGATCGACCATACTTTCTCAATGAACGGGAACAACGGCGTCTGAATAGGATCGTCACCGCTAACAGGCAACTGACAGTACTCCAGATGACATCAGATTTTAACCAGGGTGATACTGGAGCTGTATCGATGCGAATTGTGCAACGAAATCTGGTGTCCATGGGATATGGAAGCAGAAGAACCAGAGAGTGACCTTGCTAACAACAAGACATCGTTAGCAACGTCTCTCCTAGGCCCATGAACACATGGCTGGACACTTGACAAATGCAAACGTGTGGGCTGGTCTGATGAGTCTCGATTCCAGCTGATACGAGCTGATGGTAGGGCTCGAGTGTGGAGCAGACCCCATGATGGACCCAAGTTGTCAAGTATGTACTATGCAAGCCGTTGGTGGCTCCGTAATGGGTAATTGTAGGAAGCTCTGCAGTCGGAATGGAAAATCTTCAGATGCTTTCCACCGAGTTGTGGAATCAATGCCACGTCGCACTGTGGCTCTTCGCCGGGTTATTAGGTGCTATCCCTTGACTTTTGGCATGTGAGTGTATCATTCCAAAATGTCCTAAACGTTCTCTTTGGGGTTGAGATCTGGGCTGGGGCAGCTCATGGTAAATGAGGGAAGTCATCTTCTTGCTCGCTAAACCACCCTGAACCAATCGTGCGCGATGAAGATGCCCTCATATGAAGGATAAAAATGCAGTATTGCAAGTTGGGCATGGCTGGCAACAATATTCAGGTAATCAGTTAAACGCACCCAACCTTTCATGCATATCAGGGGACCATTTCCTATCAGCAGAAACTCCATACCATTGCATCACTATCAAAATCTTTAGTTTTCTTGATAAGGAATGCTGAATGCATTGCTTCATAGAGCTCCATCCAAATCTTCTGTTACCGTGGATATAAAACAACGTTTCCCGTGATTCGTCTTCCCATCTTTATGTGTCCACTCACGACGTTCCAAAAACCCCTGCAAACGAACTTTTCTGTTTTTTGTAGAAATCTGGGTTTTTCCTGTAGGCATGCGACTGCTGATTTGGATCCGCTTCAATTCCCGGCGTATGTTTCTGCCACATTTTCAATTATTGTTGCGTACTGTATGTTCTCTGTTTCTCTGTACAAGTCGCTTTCAACGACGGCGGTGTCGCTCATAATTGCTTGTCTTTAAGTCAGTTATTAGTATTCCTTATAACGACCCCGTATTTCAATGTTTATCTAGAAAATGTTTTTTTTTTTCAAAATAATAATCTTTTTTCTTCAAAAATTCTCGGAGATTATAAATTTTTTATAAAATTTTATACAGGATATACCAAAATTATAGTAAAAATGCATAGTTATCTTAAAAGAATTCCTAACATTTTCCCCTGCTGGGAAATATGCACCTAACTGGAAATTTAGATAGCAGCATTTCTTAAAACAATGCGCTCAAAATATTGTTATGAAAAATTTTTGATGAAAAAAGATAATGCCAATGTCGTTTTATCTGAGTTCGAGGAATATGAACACTCTTTTTCTGTGTGGCCTTTAACAAATTCATTTTTAAAGACCTCAATATATCAGGTTCTTCTTTATTTTGTGACTTTTTTGCCTATTCGAATGCTTTTAAAATAAAGGCAATGGAATGGAGAAAACACAGAAGGAAAATAAACACTATTAAGAAAAGTAATTTTCATCATTTTGGAAAACAAAAGAGAATCGTGCTATCATAACCACTCGAGCTTGAATGACAGAAACATTAACGTAAAAACTAAGAAGATTAATGAGAACGAAGATGATGATAATTTACGTGAAATTTTATTATACACATTTATATTAAACAATTTTGAAGAATAAACAAACCATTCAGATCTTAAATGTCAACAATGAGGAAGAAAATGCATTCCTTATTAGCTTAAAGCATTGTTTTGCTTATGGTTTGCTTAAATTTTTCTCTATGATCGATCATTATATTCTGTCAGAGAAAAGTGGAATAATCAAATCATTATAATAAATACAGGGTGATTATAAAGTCACTATACATTTTGGTGAAAACTCCGTTTTATTGCAGCAATTGCAGTATGCATCAACTAGATATCATTCTTAGTAAATTTCAATGTGTCCCCCTTGCACATCCCGGCACAGCTCCCAGCGTTCCACCGTGGCCCGGAAAACATTGCGCAAAATTGCGGTGTAATGTCCTCCACCGCGGCTGTAATCCGTTGTTTCAGCTGTGCAATGGTGCGTAATCCTGACCTGGTACACCTTGGACTTGATAAAACCCCACGCAAAGAAATCCATGGGGGTCAAATCTGGGGACTGTGGAGCCCACAGTCTTGGCAAGCCCTGACCAATCCATCTGTCTGGGAATGCGCGATTCAGGTAGTCCCAACGATGTTGGCCAAATGGGGTAGTACCCTATCCTGTTGGAACACAACGGTATCCTAAATCCTTCATCTCGCAACTGCGGCTCCAGGAATTGCTCCAACATGTCGAGGTACACGGTACCATTGATAGTCCCCTGGGCAAACATGAAGGGCCCATAGACCTTTGACTGTGTAACTCCCATCCACACATTCATTTTGAGTGTGTTTGGGTGTGCAAATAAATGAAATTCGTTAATGATTTCACCAAAATGTATAGTGACTTTATAATCACCCTGTAAATCGTAATTTTTATTAAATTTAAATCGATATTCACAGTTCTCTAAAATGAGCAAATAATTATGTTCTCTCATATTGGTAAAATAGAAAAATATGATGAAAGCTTTTCTTTTCCATTTCGTTTCAGCTAGATTGATGTTTATGATCATTTAAATATGGATAATTCTTATGAGTCAGTTATTTTTCTATCAATGAGTAATTTTTATACTTTACAAACGATTAGCTGGATTTCCGAATTGAAAGTGTGGCGTCATCTCCTCTAAAGACTGTTTTTATTAAAGTCAGTTTATGGAAATAAAAAAAAACAACCACAAAACATTAGACTGACATGGAAAAGAGCGGAAGGCGAACTAAATTTCATAATATTCATCTTCCTTAGATAATTCAAAATCTATTATAAAAGGTCTAATCAAAATCTCCATTAGAAAAGTCATTACCCTTATAAAAGTGAGTTTCCCTGTAAAACAAGAATATAACTCGTAAAACGATTTTCAAATATGCTGAAAAGAAGAATATAAATATTTGTTGTTTAATATTACAGTCATATTTTATATACAGCAATGGCGAAAACTGCATGTCAATTTACGTATTCGATTGCAGTGTTCACACGAAACTTTCCAAACACGCGCGAAATGAGAAATGAAATGCTCGCACGTCTAAATGTTTTAAACTACTTCGCCTATGTTCTTTCCACCGCCAGAGCTATTCACCCATTAATCATAGTTACCATTCATCCATTCTTATTCATTGTTGCAAAGCATTGTCGGGAAAAATCTTGTAAGCATTTCAAGGAGCTTTACCTGTGACGAAGACGTGATTTTAAATTTCAATATTTCTCTTTTACTTGCATTTGGTTTAAATAAACAATAGAAATACCTTTGATTCTATCCACACTCACATCATTTTTAAATATAGGCCTAACATTAATTAGCCATTTTTAACTGTAGGCCTAATATTAATTAGCCATTTTTAATAATAGGCCTAACATTAATTAGCCATTTTAACAATAGGCCTAACATTATATAGCCATTTTAACAATATGCCTAAATTTATATAGTCATTTTAACTATAGGCCTAACTTTATATAGTCATTTTAACAATAGGCCTAACATTAATTAGCCATTTTTAACTATAGGCCTAACATTAATTAACCATTTTTAACAATAGGCCTAAAATTAATTAGCCATTTTTAACTATAGGCCTAACATTAATGAGCCATTTTTAACAATCGCCTTAACATTAATTAGTCACATCTTACAATAGGCCCAACAGCACTAAATTTTAAAACGAAATGAGCACTTGCATCGACAAAGCTTCATAACGGGCACGTGCTCCAAGCTGCCATCAACAATGCTTAAGTGATAAACAAAAAGTAACACTGTATTCACTTATGACTCTTCGGTACGAATCGATTGATATATTACATGCCCTAATTTCATATTCTTAACATTAGTGCACGTGCTTGAAGGGGTCCACGAGAGCTCATCAAGAGTTGATATATCGCAGTTGAATTCTTTCATTTTCACGTTTTCGTGCAAACGATGGTTGGCCGTGCACATAAAAGTACTGATTAACCTTGTATTCTTATATATAGCTTTAGCTAAAGCTCGTAATAAGGGTTCATTTTAGTACTTTTTGGGGGTCATTTTCTCGGATGTAACATTTCGAAAATCGAAAAGAATGTCATATTCGTCTTGTGCTCGCCATTCCCGTTCGAATGACATATTACATGCCTTATATTGCCAGTAAAAAAATTTAATGGGGGGGGGGGTGGACCCCAATAGTCACGTGACTGTTAGACCGATTTCAACCACAAACTAATCAGGTGAGCTCAGGAAGGGTCTCTATCGAAGGGCGAAAGCAGAATTTGAAAAAGTTAAAGCATTCTCGAGTAATCGGCGGACAGACGGACAGACAGACACACGAACAGAGCGAAATCAATATATGCTTTTCAGCATATAAACACAAGAATATAACTCGTAAAACGATTTTCAATTATGCTGAAAAGAAGAATATAAAAATTTTTTGTTTAATATTATATATACAGCAATGGCGAAAACTTCATGTCGATTTACGTATTCGATTGCAGCGTTCACACGAATCTTTCCAAACACGCGCGCAATGAGAAATGAAATGCTCGCACGTCTAAATGTTTTAAATCACTTCGCCTATGTTCTTTCCACTGCTAGAGCTATTCATCCCTTCTTAATCACTGTTACAAAGCAAATCGGGGAAAATCTTGTAAACATTCCAAGGAGCTTTACCTGTGACGCAGATGTGATTTTAAATTTCAATATTTCACTTTTACTTGCAATTGGATACCTTTGATTCTATCCACACTCACATCATTTTTAAATATAGGCCTAACTGTAATTAACCATTTTCAACAATAGGCCTAACGTTAATTAGCCATTTTCAACAATAGGCCTAACATTAATTTAGCCATTCTTAACAATTGGCCTAACATTATTAGCCAATTTTAACAATAGGCCTAACATTATATATTCATTTTAATTATAGGCCTAACATTAATGAGCATTTTTAACAATCGCCTTAACATTAATTAGCCACATTTTACAACAGGCCTAACGTCACTGAATTTTAAAACGAAATGAGCACACGCATCGACAAAGCTTCATAACGGGCACGTGCCCCAAGCTGCCATCAACAATGCTTAAGTGATAAACGAAAAGTAACACTGTATTCACTTATGACCCGTCAGTACGAATTGATTGATATATTACATGCCCTAAGTTCATATTCTTCTCATTAGTGCACGTGCCTGAAGGGGTCTACGAGAGCTCATCAAAAGTTGATATATCGCAGTTGATATATCATTTTCTCGTTATCGTGCAAACGATGGCCAGCCAGACACATAAAGGTATTGATTATGCTTGTATTCTTATATATAGCTCGTAAAAAGGGCTCATTTTAGTACTTTTTGGGGGTCATTTTCTCGGAAGTAGCACTTCGAATCGAAAAGAATGTCATATTCGTCTTCTGCTCGTCATTCCGGTTCGAATGACATATTACATGCCCTATATTGCTAATAAAAAAATTTAATGGGGGGGTTTGGGGTCTCAATAGTCACGTGACTTTTAGACCGATTTCAAAGACAAACTAATTAGGTGAGCTCCGAAAGGGTCTCTATCGAAGAGCCAAAGCAGAATTTGGAAAAGTTAAAGCATTCTCGAGTAATCGTCGGACAGACAGACACACAAACACAGCGAAACCAATATATGCTTTTCAGCATATAACAAGTGATACTGTTATGATAAAGACTATAAAGTACAGAGCGATCCAAAAGTCAGGAAAAATTTTCATGCAGATAAAAAGATTATGTTTGCACAGAAACGATTGAAATGAAGTCGGATTTTTTTCCCAGGAAAAAAACTAATTAATGCTAGAATTGTTCGGTTTTTGACCAACAGACGGCGTTATCAGGTTAACGACATTAAAGCACTGGATTACTAATAATCCAGAGCCTTAACGACATCAGTTTATGCATATTTTCAGACGGTAAGATGCCAGATTAACTATCCGTCTACAATTGATTACAGGTTGATAACAACTGTAAGGTTACAACTTTGATCCTTTGTAATTTTGTATCTAATTGGAATACGACCTACAGGTATTGGACATTGAAACTGAAACACCTTCGCAAATAGCACTGGTTACCCCCAGGGCTGAATAGAACCTTCTGCTAGGTAATTAATCGTATGCATATCAATGAATCACGTGTCAGAGGTCTTGGTAGTCACTCCAGTAGAAAAGTTCGATAGTAAGCTTCAAATTGTCTGTGCAGAGCGCTATAATGGGAGACATATCCGACTTCAAAAGAGGGCAGATTGTTGGGGCGCGTCTAGCAGGTGCATCTGTGTCCAAAACTGCCACACTTTGTGATGTCTCACGTGCTACAGTATACAGGGTGATATGTGCATATGAACAGGAAGGACGAACCACGTCCAGGAGGAGCAACTGCAGGGAAAAACGGAAGTTGTCGGAAAGAGACGTCAGGACATTGACCAGGATTGTTGCACGAAAGCGGAAAACCACCGCAGCAGAAATCACCGCAGAAATGAATACACACCTCCAGGAACCTGTGTGCACGAAGACAATCCGTCGTTACCTGCATAAATTCAACATCCATGGCAGGGTTGCTATACCGAAGTCTTTCATCAGTAGTACAAATGCCTACAAGCGGCTTCAGTGGTGCCGGACGCATAAAACCTGGACGTTGGATGACCTCAAACGCGTCATATTCTCGGATGAGTCCAGCTACACTGTCTTCCAAACAACAGGGAGGGTATTCGTCTGGAGGAGCCCTCTGATGCCTACAACCCAGACTGCTTGGCACCCACAGTCAAACACGGAGGTGGATCAGTAATGGTCTGGGGTGCAAACTGTGCAGGACCTCTACCGATCCTTCCCAAGACGTGTTGCTGCTGTGCTGGCTGCCCACGGTGCCCCAACACCTTATTAAATAAAGATTTTGGATTTCTACCAGGTGTTTCAGTTTCAATGTCCAATACCTGTATGTTCGTATGATATTTTTTGCTCAACTTGACCTCCTCACAGTGGGCCAGAATGCTTCAAAACCTGACCAAAAGTGATTTTTTAAACTTCAAATTTCCCACCAAGTCTTTACTTTTCTTTGAAGATAAATGAACTCTTTTAGAAAACATGACACCCATAGAAGTTGGACGCGTTTATATTTTTCCAGGAGGGGTGAAAGTTGCTGTTTTAACTGACTGGTTGAGATTAAAGAAAACTTGGAATGGGTGATTCTACATTAGGTAACTACATAATACGAGGCTCGTCCAGAAAGTAAGTTCCGTTCGGTAATAAAAACAAA
>JAHWFO010047778.1:1003883-1015566 GCA_023313115.1 Rhysida immarginata | reverse complement strand
GATTAGTTGGGAACAACTTGACCACCCGTCTTACAGTCCGGACCTCGCGTCCAGTGACTACCACCTGTTTCGGGAGCTAAAGGAGTTCATCGGCAGCATGCATTTCAACGACGAAGAACAGTGAAAAATGCGTGACTTTCTTCACCGGCGGCAGCTTCTACGAAATGATCATGGGGAAGTACATTGAGCGCTATGACAAGTGCTTAAATAAACTTGGAAACTATGTGGAAAAATAGTTAAAGGTACATAGAATCTGGTAAAGAAAAAATTTTGAATATATATGTAGTAGTTTTGTTTTTATTACCGAACGGAACTTACTTTCTGGACGAGCCTCGTATTAAGATGTCGTATGATCAGTATTATAAGAATATAATATGTTTTATATTTAAAAAAATATAAGTTGTGTGTAATCTAAGCTGCTCACTCTTTTAGTTAAGAAATTTTGTGTTTATCGAGATCAACAAACTTACTGGGGCTTGCTGGAGTTCAAAAATTGTTTTAATAGCATACTTGGAGTGTTGTTAATGTTGTGTAAAAATACTAGCTGCGAATAACTGCGAATTTTATAATTACAATAGTTTTAATGTTCCGATGCATAGTGCATCTTTTAGCACAGCTGTGCATGCAAATTTTCTGAATTGATTTCGGTAGGTCCAAATTGATAAAACTCTATAAATGATTGATACAAAAAAGTTGACAGTGAAATCTATAAATATTAAAAACTATATTTTAATTTACATTGAATATATGATACTAAAAGAAGATTATATAAACTATACTTCGTAGTATTGTAATTGTGTAGCCTATAATGATCTTTATAGCAGGTGGCAAGTATATGCCCACAAGAAAAAAACTTTTCAAAATTTTGCGGTCACTTAAAACTGAGATACAAAATGTAAGGCAAAAATTGTATACTTTCTGCTCAGAAGGTTTCAAAATATGGGGAAGGTGTTACCAAAAAAAGGATTTATTTCTTCTAAATTACTCCTCATGGTTAGGAAAAACTGTTGAATTCATACCTACTCTTAGTAGACCTGAAGAAGCGTATTCTGGACGTCCACGGGCTACATTTGAAGATAGTATCGATAGAAGTAAACGAAGAAAGACGGAAGAATTCATAAATCTTTTACGTGAAATGAACTGGCATATTCTGCTCACATGAAATAGAAAAGAACATGCTGCCAAGAACATGAGGCTAGAAATCCCACCCCTAAAATGGCAAACAAAAACTTAGAAAAAATCTTGAATGAGAACCGCACCAATCCCTACACTCCCGAAGAGCTATTTTCGCTATTTGTGGAAACTGATCTAAACAAACATTACGTACCAGATACTAAGAATAAGTGCCAAGGTACAAAAGGGTTCATTAGAAGGGAAAACACTGGAAAAATTTCAAGAAAATCTTACAATGAATATTTATTTAACCTTTTGGCAACATCAAATCCTGTGATCACTGGCATGCGCCCTACACAATAAGGAATGTTATGGACATTACTGGCAAGAAAACATATATATTATGCCATTTTATTGTAATAAAATATATTTTTTGATGTTTATTTACTTCTTGTACTCATTTTTATTTACTTTTGGTTGAATTTAATATAATTTTAAAAAAATTCGAAATATAATATGCAATTTGACTTTTGGCTAGGTTTTAAGGCAATCTGGCTCACTGTGCTCCTCAACAAAATGCCGAAATTTGTTACACTCGTTGTGAATCACCCTGTATAGATAGCTAATAATAAATTAACCTATTAACTGCTAGATTTTGAAAATTTGTTTTTTCTCGATTAGCTAGTTGTCACGGATAAACCAATGTCAATGAGAGGGTTCGGAGACAGAGTTTTTAAAAAGTGAACTTTTTTAATTGGAAATAATTGAATAAATAACAAGTACAATGTAACTGAAACAATACAAATACCAGTCAAATAGTTAATTGAAATTACACTTGAAATATTGAATTTACGTATCGGTAGGAGTCCTTTGCAATAGGAGGATAAATAATATTTGAATGGCTGAAAATACAAATAGACCAAGACCACTTTCAAAAAACTGTGGATAAACACCAATTGTGGACCAACACCCAATTTTAGGACAAGAAAAATAGTAGTTTCGAAGCACAATAACATATATCACTTTGTGTGAATCACGATTCCTCATTTTTTTAAAATAAAATAACAACTTAAACTCTAAATCACTATGAATTTTAAAAATGTGACTCGGTCTACTTGTATTTTCAGCTATCCAATTAATGTCGTAGAGCGATCCTTGTCGTCCTCACTCCAAAGGCACGCTGTGATGTTTGCACAGGGATGAAACTGAAAGAGCAGTACGAAAATGGACACTCATTAAAGGAGTCGTTTACAGAGCATAGATGAAGCCTCTTAAATAACGATTAATTAGCCATTTTCAGTTTTCTTGGGGGCGTGGCTTGCGCATGGGCTGTGGTTGCCTCCGACAGGCAGAAGCGTTTCCGGTTGGAGCCATCCCAGCTTTTCTGCTGCTTGTCCCAGCCAGCCGTGTATAAACGTTGGGTCGTGTAGCATCGTGTACAGCTTAAATGACCTTAAACGATTGAAAATAGCTGATGTACTGAAGATACATAAAGAAGTCGTTGCTTTTGATAGTTCGGAGAAACTGTTAAAGTCCCAGGCGAATGAACAAATCATCCTATACCAAAAGCAAGCTAAATAACAGCAGAAACCGGCTTCGAACCTTAACAAAATAAATTATAAACCAAAATTCCTAATATACAATAAAAATTACACAACATGTTTGTTGTATATTTTAAGTTTTATGTAATTTTTTTTGTACCGTATATAAGTAAGGAATTTATTGTTTTGAAATAACCATGTTGTTACATTGATTTAATTATCTTATTCATTTTAATTTTATGTATTTACGAAATAATGGTTATTTTATAAGAAACAGATTATTATTATTATTATTATTATTATGTAGATAGCCTTTTCATTATTATCTAGGTAACCTTTCAACGATTAATCATCGGCCTCGGTGGCTCAATGATTGCGTGATCGCCTCTGATGCCCGTGGACGCGGGTTCGACCCCGGCCGAGGACGACGAGGATTTTTTTCAGGGGAAAAATCCTGAGATCACGTACTTCCTTCGGAAGGGAAGTAAAGCCGTTGGTCCCGTGTAGTCGTTTGCTGGCTGCACGTTAAAGAACCCTTGCGAGGCAAAATTTGCGGCACCTATAACGCCGTCCTTAAATGACCATAGCAGTTGAAAAGGACTTTAATACCAAATAAACCAACCAATCAACGATTAATCCTTGTAGGCTATGATCAGAAGGAACGCATAGGTGTATGTAAGCCTCCATAGTAAGGATCCAGCGTTTCATCGGGCAACGCACATTATGCGATTATGCGTGCATGTAAATCAGGCTGAACGAGCAGCCTATAACCACGGATGAAGAAATATTATAAGGTAGTATTTCTTCATCCACGTAGCAGGAATCGGGAATTTCGAATATGTACTCGCCTCTGCTGTAGCTGAAAAACGCAGATATTTGTGGCAAATCAGCTTGCCGGAAGTTGTTCTGCCTGTCGGAAGCAATGTTGGAGCATGCGCGCGTTCTCCCCCTCCCCTCTGGTGAAAAGACCTAATATTGCAAAGCACTCACTATTAGGAATAGCAGGGGAAACAAGGCGTGAGGAGCCCACTGGCCACGTGACTTAGAGACCTCCGTTACCTGCTAATTCGATGCCGTTGCTCTTGTGTGGGAATTGCGTCCCGACGTCGAATTCTTTTTGCATTGGGACGTTATTCACTAAGACGCGTTGAATTTCAGAATGTTCGGCTACGAAGCCAGATGGTCCTCGTTGCTTCTTGCCTGTGTTAGCCCAGGTGAGAAAGGTGAAGTGAGAAGTAGAAGTCAAACTGGCTAACCTGTTGAGCTGTCTATGATGTATTGCCTTCACCTGAAGCTCGCCACCTGTCCTCCACCTTGCTGTCGTGTTATCAACGACTCTTATCGAATCCTTATTGCCCGTGTTGCCTGTCGTCTCACCTCTCCGCATCCCCGTTTCGAGCTCGCCACCGTCATCTCGCCTTCTTGCTCCGTCTTCGGTAATCCTTCTTCGTTTACCTTGTTCTCTAAACTGCTCTCTGGAAAACGGCAGCATTGCATTTTTTAAGCCTTTGTATGTTGTCGCTGATTATCTGTCTCTTATTTTGCATTACAATTCTTAGCGGTGTGTGACGACCGGCAAGAAGTCACGTGCTTTCTTGGTGATGTTTCGTCTGATTGCTCTAAAGCCACGTGCTTCTTTCCGATCGCTTTCGATTTTTCTGATTCTATTTAAAAACACCCTAAAAGTAAGTTAACATTGAACGATGGAGTGAAGATCTTTCTTTTTTCTTTTCAATAAACCCCGTTAACATTAATTTTGCAAATTGCACATTTTGTTTGCTTCACTTCATTGGTTCTTTCTAGAAAGTAGCCAATTAGGTCTTTCCTAAGTTTTCAGGAATACGTTTGAAGACAACCTTGCCCATGTGTTGTCTTGGAATATAGTTTCTCTCACCCAGTAACATCCTTGTAGTGCTATGTTTTCAAAAACATTTTCATCGATGTCATCTGTGTAGGAAATAACATAATTTGTCTGATGGGGGTTCCACAAAATCAATTTCAACATTAAAATCCAGTAAATGCAGATCATTTAAAACATTTTTCAACTGAGAAAGAGGCATATAATGTATTGTACTTGAAGCTATTGGAGAAAATCAAGTTATATGTAAAGTTTTACATTCCGACTATTTTACATAAGAACAGCCAGGATCCCCAAATGGATATCGATATTCAAAAATCAATTCCATTCACCCTAATAATTTTTACGCTTAGAACCAGTCAACTTCATTCTCTAATATGTATTTCTTTAATATTCTCAAGGAGAACTGAATAATTCTCACATATTTTTTATAGATTTTATTTTTCAAAACACTTATTTTATCTTTGATTTGAGCCGCATCTCCAATTTTGATATTGAGCAAATAATATTTTCAAAATTATCAAAAATCTTTGTCACCAAATAGTGGTTTTTCGCTAAATGAAACCTGCAGCTGCTCTAGATGATGCAGTAGCTTATAATAAATGCATCAATTCTCATAGAGAGCTAAAAAATAAGTAATTCCCGAATAGGGATCATGTCATTTAATGGGTTAATATTATAAACTCGTATTATTCCATTCAATGTCAAATGATATAGAAATTATGAAAAATTGCTGAAGTTTGAAATCTTTACATCATTATTGCTGCAGTATTCATTATAGCTCTAATTATTTCACATCGTTTTATTTATTTATTTATTTACTTTTCACTATTATAATTGAATTCCCTTTTTTATTATGCTTTGAACTTTTAAACTTCAGGAATACAAACCTGAATGCATATCACTCCACACATAATGTTATAAAGTTATAGGTCTCACTTGTCAGTTCTCTTCGTGAGAGGAAGACAAGTGTTGCCTACGTCAAGAACCATGTAGCAGTAAAGACGAGAACCTTTCGATTTTCAGTGAACCTTTTATTTGTTTTATCACGAAGAAGGATTCATGATCACAGAATTATTCCTCTTAAAAATATTTACAATCTTGCTTGAATATCCTGGATATCACAAACGCATTTGCGAAACATGGTCACTTATAATGCTTTCAATTAAACTGAGCCGGATTATTGGATTATTGTGCATTATTCATTTCTGATTGTATTAGACAAAACTTTATATTTTCATTGTACTCGAGTGATAATAATATTTATTCATGGCTTTTCTATTTTAACCTGGAATAATGTTGCAACAAACTTTAGACCTTGAAGGCAATCACACCATTTCTTAAAAGAAAAAGTAGGAAAGCAAATAAAAAAGGGGATAAAATTAAATATTATTTTTTCCTCGTCTGAAGCAGAACCACTGGTAAGTCGTTTCAAGTGCTTCCGTAGCCTAGACCTCCTCTCGTCCACCGCCGCTGCTACTCCTCCTATTGCCGCTGCTGCTGCTGCTCTCGAGTGTGGCTCTGACAAGCAACGCCCGCCGTACTTCTTGATCTACTCTTTATAGGTCAGTTGAGGGAAGGAGGGGAGGGAGGGTGATCAACGCACTGTTATGGTCAGAACACGTCAACTAACGGATGTAAGCCAAGGTCGCATGCCATGTGGATCCCTGCAGTGTTACCTCCAAACCCTCTCTCTCTTTCTCTACCCCTTTTACTGAAGCATTTACATTCAAACGGCTTCTTCCGAACAAAAAATAACGGTAAACTCTTTAAAAAAAAAAAGAGTGAGCTTTAAATTTCGAAAGCAGAGGCACACTGTGCATTACAATATTAAAATAGAGCTATAAAAATGGGCCATAATTAAAAAGAGAAATTGCGAGGTAGAATTAGAGTAATGAAAATTATATATAACATCCTATTATATATATCTTCTTAACTATTAATGATTACCAAATTTGATAATTCCTGTAAATGGCCACTTTACGAACTTCCCACCTAAGTATTTCCTTTCCTTCTGGAGCCAATTATATTAAAGGAAACAACGAACTCGCTCACTTAGATGACGGTCAATGCGGTAATAGCAATTAAGTGAATAATTGTTATGTAATGTTTTCGTCCTGTTTGCCTAATTTGCACCTTCATCACTCTTCTAAGGAAGGCTATACACAATTATTTATTACTCTAACTGCTCACGTTTTCTTTTTCTATTTTCATATATAAGAAGGACGAAGGCCTTTGGCTGCAACAGTATTTCGTTAAATTTAGAATTGGCAAAGGATGTACTAAAATTAAAATAAATAAATAAATAAATAAATAAATAAACAAATTTATTGGTTTATTTTTTCCATTGTTTTTAGACAGCACGAAATAACGAAAAATATTTTAAAACTGAATTAAAAACTCACCAAAAATTTGATGGCATTAAATACATTTAATCAGGAATCTTAAAAAAATTATAATTACGTTTAAATTAATTAGTACAAAAAGTCAACTAGATGATCAATGTACTCGTAGCCATAAATTTTAATTGTGTTATTCATCGGTTTAAACTCACGAAGTTATCGGATATTGAATATATATGGTCCTTTTGAAAGATTTACGTAATTTTTTAAAGCACTTTATGTAGGCTAGGACCATTATTTTCTTTTCTTGAGACAATGTTTTTTTTTATGCAATGGAATAAAAATGTAATATAATTAAACGCAAATTAATGGCCCAGGTTCGATTCCAGGGAGTGGAAATTTTTTTTCCTTTCATTTATGAATTTATTTCACATGATTTTTATTAATTGATTTCACGTTTATTTTTTTTTATTTTTCCCCACCAGACACTGTTCTTCGTCCTTTATTACAAGTATGAGATTTAATGTGGTTCCAGTAACTGAAAATAAATGAAGTTCTACAATACAATACAATAATTAAAAGCTTTTGGAATTTTATTTCAAGCATTAGTTTTGTTAGCTAACTGCTTTTTAAAAACATTCTAAACTTGTTCAAGAGTAAACTACTTTTAATATAATTTTAATAGAATAAATTAATTATTTAATCTACTTTTTATAGTTAGCTAAACATTGTACTTATGTAATCTGTATTCTTTATATCAATCTCCAGTTGTTCTTCACCATTTTCCTCCATTCGGCAACTTCATTCTATTCCCATGATTTACATCATAATTCCGGCAAACTTCATCAAATGCATAATCTTCAAAAATATTTGCAGTTTTAAATCAGTATGAATTTTAAAATTCAGTCAAGTGTGTTAAAAGAAGAAATCGTCCCGGTTTTGGTTAATTTTAGATAAGTTTATTAATTATAGGATGCCTTATGTATAATACAATGCCTTATGTCTTCGTCTATCTACGCTTCTACAAAGACATTTTCCATTAAATCCAATAATTCTCTTGAACGATCTTTGCTTTGAATTGTGTAAATCAGCTGTAAACTGTGTAGACTATAGAAATGCCTTAAGTGCAGACATACAGTGAAGATTTTATTGTTAATACTTAACTTTTTTTATGACTACTTTTGAAATATCTTAATTTGCACTTGCTTTATTTATCTTAATTTATATCTATTTGAAATGATTTAAATAAATCTAATACTACCTTACCCGTGGCAGAGAAAGAACGAGTATTGGTCAGAGAAACTCTGCAACTAAAACAGAATAAGCTATAGGGGCTTTTGAAACATCTGAATAACGGAAGGTTCGAATAAGAGCTTCTACGTCAAGGGCAAGAAAAACTTGGGTCTAAAATATCCAGTGAATTTCCACGGTGGTGAAGATGGATATCATTTTAATCTGAGGCAAGTCAACAAGAGGTAAATAAAGTCCCGGTATATCACCTAGAATTCCTGTTTTTCTTATTTTTCGTAGAATGGATAGTCTCTTTGCTCTGTGTTGTATTGATTGAGTTATTATTTAACCAATTGGGATTTATAATTTAATTTTTTGAGATTGTTCTGTTTATCTACAAGTGTAATTATCCGGGCAACGCCGGGTACCTCTGCTAGTTGAAAATATAAATGGAATTGTTTGTCTATGAGATGAAAATTGTTTTACATGTATTTATAAATTACTCCACTTGAACAGTAAATAAACAAACATTTATACACATTCAGTAATCAGTAACAAAAAATATAAGGTAACACAAATATAGTAAGGGTAATAAATATACGAGCACACCCATTTCGCATCTATTCACCACCTCGTGGGGCTTCCTTTTGCAGCATACGCGTCATGCATCGATTGGATGGGTGCGTGCGTATATTTATTACCCTATACTTTTGAGAGGTATAATGCGTTATAGTTTTTTTTTGTTTGTTTTTTGTTACCCTGTATTACCAAATTTATATACATTTTTTTTAATTGCCCAAGTGGAATAATTTACGAATAAAATAACTTCATTTCATAGATAACAATTCCATGAATAAAAACAGCTCATCGCGTGCGCGTAGATTTACTACCACGAATAAGGTATTATAAAGATAATATTTTTTTACAGTAAACTAATATCAAAATAATATCTAGCATTATTTTGATATTAAAATATTTTAATGTTAATGTAAAATTGTAAAAATTTATTTGCAATTAATTTAGTCGTTCCAGCAGTGAACAAGATCACGACGGTCACATTTATATATAAGTAAAA
Source organism: Rhysida immarginata (assembly GCA_023313115.1). Taxonomy (NCBI): domain Eukaryota; kingdom Metazoa; phylum Arthropoda; class Chilopoda; order Scolopendromorpha; family Scolopendridae; genus Rhysida; species Rhysida immarginata. The sequence continues at coordinate 1,006,407 of JAHWFO010047778.1, read as the reverse complement.
AAATAATAATAATTATATGCAAAAGTGAATTAATAATACTTTTAAAATGGAAATATTATAAGAAGTACTTGAATGAAACTTGTGGTATAAACATATACTTTCCTTAATTTAATGTAAAAATTAAAAAAAATTAAAATTAATAATAAAATAATCAAGATGATGAAAGTCACTTTTTTGTCCACAAAATTGGGTTAGATGGTACTCAACTTTGGAAGTTTAGAAAAATTCACATCAATTTGGACATCAATTGTAACTTCATCTATAACTCAGAAGTTACCGGGTGTTTCAAAAATGACTGGTATACCGGTATATTTGAAAAATCAATGAAAACTAAACGGGCAGCGATAGAAATACACCGTTTGTTGCAATATGCTTGGGACAACAGTAAATTTTCAGGTAGACAAACTTTTGAAATTAGTTCACGGTGTATTTCTATCGCTGCCCGTTTAGATTTTTCAAATATACCGGTCATTTTTGAAACACCAGGTAAATACCATCTAATTAATCCAAAACTGTGGACAAAAAAGTGACTTTCATCATCTTTATCATTTTATTATTAATTTTATTTTTTTGATTTGTACATTAAATTAAGTAAATTATATGTTTATATCGCATTTTTCAAATAAGTCATTTGACTCGAAAATATATTAAAAATAATTAAAATCAAAAATTAGAATTATATAAATTGGAACTTGAGTGAAAGTATATATATTAGAAGAAATTATTTATTAAACTTCAACAACAGAGTAAAGGTAAAAATAAAATTATCAAAATATAATAATCTATGAAGGCTATAGAAAATAACAAATGAAAACTAAGTGACTCTATCTAATGATTCTTAAAAACTGTAAAGCTAAAAAAATTTTAAAAATTCTGAAGAAATGTTCATAAATTCTAGCCCAGAGATTTTATAATATAAAAATCAATCTTTAATTTTTTAACTATCCTTGGTATATTATTGCTCTGTTGATAATGTGATTTCCATCTTTACTAGGTTCTTGAGGAAAAATAAATAAATTATTTGAACTATAATCATGATGTGAAAATATTTCAATGGAATGAATCTGTAGGCAGCGCTAAAGTTGTCGTCGGGTATTGAGAGTAAAGCGTTTATAGAAATAAAACTTAGTAAAATTAATACTTATAAAAGGCAAGTGAAATTACAGGAATTTTTCCCCTCCAGATATAATGTAATTAAGATTTTTCATATGTAAATTAAAAATAAGTGAAATTATGAATGCTAAGTGGTTTCAGGATAATCTCATCCTTGGAACCCTTGCTATACGAAGGAGACAGCATCTGCAGGTTAAAAGTGATTGGTGAAATATAAAAACTCCTTAATGTTTTGAAGAGATATTCAGTATGCTTCGGTGTTCGTTTTTATTCTTAGTTTTGTTTTTTCAATATTTTTAAGCAGGAAATTTATTAAATTTTGTTAAAATTAAGTGATCGTCAACGCATTACCTCTTTAGTAAGCATGATTACCTAAAAATTAAGTCAAATTTGCAGCAGGAAAACAAGAATATTTTATAAAGTTTTTTAAAGTTACTCTAAACCAGTTTCAAAGTACGATAACTTCCAACGCCCGATTTTTTTTTCTTCTTTTATGGTTAGGAGCAAGTAAGCTCCTTTCTCGATTAAAATTATTGTTCTACGTTCAAGAACAAGACCTCTAGCAACAATTTCGATTTTTTTCTTCGTATTTATTTGTTCTTTTTTAATTTCCTAAAATTAAAAAAGCTTTCTTTCGTGTTCCTCTATATTTATTTTTTGATCGTGATTCTTTAGTTCGAAGAAAGATTACGATGATAATAGCGAGAGAAGAAGGGAAAAACCATTGGGTTCTTCAAACGTTCTTTCTCTTTCTTTCACTCGCTCTCTACTTTTGAAAGCACTTTCTCTTTTCTGCCGCTGGGTCAAGGTAGCGTCCGATGAAAACCGAAGGCCCAATGTCCTTCAGTGCGCATGTGCATTGTGACGTCAGCCTAGTCTTTAAATAAAGGCCATGTGGCAATGGCCATCTTCACATCTACTGTTCATTAGCGGCACTCCAACAGGACCTGTGATTTCCCAAACCACCTTCACTTCACCAGTTCTACTTATTTAACAGGTAGGTAAATGGAAACTTTAGATATGTTAAATTAAGCCGGAATTCCTAAAAATCATTACTCGTTTAAAATTTTTATCAGAAAATTTTATTATTCTTATTAAGACAAATTATTATTATTTTGAGACAATTATTATTCAAAACTCACATGTATTTAAAATAACACGCTCATAACCTGTTTAAAAAATAATTAGAAATGGGCATAACGATTGAACGATTGAGCTTCTGTAAAGCGCTGGTACATTAAATAGTGAATACATTAATATCATTCATCTGTTTATAATAATTTATTCAAGAGAACACATTTTGGAAATTATTTGTTGTTATTATTATGATATGTTTTAATATTATAATCCTCTCTCTCTCTCTCTGTCTCTCTCTCTCTCTCTCTCTCTCTCTCTCTCTCTCTCTCTCTCT